>JAREIK010010552.1:600000-1080000 GCA_029783825.1 Sapria himalayana | reverse complement strand
ATATCTATAACCACATGTAACTATATTTATAATTAAATGCATAATGTTTAAATATATGTGTATAACTATATATAAACATTTGTAAAACTAAATAAAACTTTATATAATTTAATATAACTATATTTTTAACTATTTATACATATATGTACACATATATGTAAATCTATATACTTGTTTATAACTTTGTATATATTTATGTATAACTATATATAACTACTAATATGAATATATATATATATATATATATATATATATATATATATATATATATATATATATATATATATATATATATATATAACTAAATGTTTTATGATATATAATCTTTTATAATTACATATATTATATGTATAATAACATATAACTATACATAATTTTATATTATTAATGTATAACCTATATTTAAATATATAATTAACAACATATATATAATATACATTTTATATATTATTATAAAAAATGTATTTTAGTATATCTATACCTATACATAACTATATGTATAGATATATGAATTTATATGAACAAATATATATACATACATGTATAAATATAAGTCTACTTATACGTGTAGCTATATGTATAATCACATGTAACTATATTTAAAATTACATGTATAATAACATACAACATCATATTTATTTATATGTGTCTAACTATATATAAATATTTGTAAAACTAAAAAGAGCTTTATATAATTAAATATAACTATCTATATAAATATTTATACATATAAATAATATAGTTAACTACATTAATCAAAGAGCCTCCAATTTCAATTGTCAACCATTAAGAAGGGAATAGAAGCTAATTATAGATGATGAGGTGGAAGCTATCATAGAAAAAATGAAAAAAAATTGATGTTTGAGATAATTGATTGGGAGTTCTTGAAGCAAGGATGATTGAAATGAGTTTAGTGACAAGCAATAATGAGTATTAGATCAATTAATTGGCATTTTCAATGAAGAGAAAAAGAGTAAACGAACTATTAACTAATATGGAAGTAAATTCATAGAATTATTTTTCAATATTACTTGGAAGAGGGAAGGAGCTAACGAAATATTTTGAAAAAAAAAAATTTCTAGAACTTTTTGGGATGATAGTGTCGTGTATCTTCCAAATGTTATAGCTATGGAGCTATAATGATATTTTGAACAAGAGTTTTCTAGAGTTTTTTGAGGTAACAAAGCTGCCACTTCCTTAAAAGCCATGGCTCGGCATGACATTCTCTAGGATACTATGACCCCAACTAAAGAGAACTAGAATAATGATAGCAATGATGCAATGGTAACTAACATAACCAAAATTCAAAAAGAAGTGTAAAACCAAGTTTCACATGAAGATGAGAAAATGATAAATGAATAATTATAAGAGTAAATAGAACGTACTCAAAGCCATCGAGAGAGAAAAAAAAATCAAAATGAAGCCAAATATATGTTTCCTATGAATATTCCATTTCCACAATAATTTAGGAAAGAGAAATTGGGTGACCATTTTGAAAATTAATTTAATATATTACAAAAATTAGAAATATAATTTATACTAAAACTCTAGCTCAAATGTTGAACTGTTTAAACTTTATAAAAGATATAAGGTGCAGTAAAAGGAAGTTAAAGACATGTGGGACTATGAAAATGTCTGAGAAGTGTAGTGTAATTATTCAAAGAAAATTTCTAAGGAAATTGAAAGACCATGAAAGCTTTATCATACCTTGTACTATTAGAGATCTTATTTTTCAAAAGATGTTGTGTGACTTGGAATCAAGTATCAACTTGATGCCCATGTCCGTTGCACAAATATGAAATCCTACCAAATTTACTCCAATATTTATGTCATTCCAAATGGTGGATTTGAATATCAAGCATCCAAATGGAATCAGTGAAGATGTATTGATCAAGGTGGGTATCTTTATTTTTCTAGTATATTTCATTGTATTGGATATAAAATAAAACCAACATGCATCATTAATATTGGGATGACTATTTTTGGTCATGGGACAATCCTCATTGACATTAATAAAGACGAGTTTACTCTATATGTCAATGAGAAACAAGTAAAGTTATTTTAAAAATGACTTATAAAGTATAGACAATGATGAAATATGTTGGAAATCAAACAATATCCTTTATATCACATTGTTAAAATAGATAGATTTTTGGTAGAATTATTTTGTAGAAGACTATTATACAAATAAAATGGAATGTATAAAATAGAAGAATAATTTTGGAGTTGTGATAGTGATGAATTGCATGAAATGGAAGAACAATTTTGGAGTTAAGATCGTGATGAAAATGAGGAATATGAAGATATAGAAGCAATACAAATGAGAAATTAAAGAAAGATTAATACTACGAGGTCATGATATTTTTCAAAGTTATGGCCTTTGAAAAATCTTATGATGATAATTCTAATGAAGAGAAAATATCTACGAAAAAAAAATTGAGATAGAAATCATGCAAAGAAAAATCAAAGACAAAGTAATGGCTTTGCACAATGCTACAACTTTGGTGTTCTAAAATGAAAATAACTAAGTAAAGCTAGAAGACAAAGTTGTTGTTGTTTCCAATGTCTTGACTTTGTGGGTACATAATAAATTAGTCCATTAAAATGCTAAGGACTAGGATGTGGGTATGGACAACATCACAACGTTGAAGTTACATGAATAAAAATGCAAAGAAAAGATGCAAGACAAAGCTGAAATTTAATTATAGTCGTGATTTTGGAGATACAAGAAGAAAATGGAAAGGAAAGGCTTAAAGATAAAGCCATAGTAGTACACATAGTCGTGACTTAGTGGATCCAAAATGAATAGGGATATTGGAGCAAAGAAGAAGGATCTATGATATTCACTAAAGTTATGACACCAAAAGAGGCAACAAGACAAGAAATAAGTATAGCTAAAGAAAGACTAAAAAAAGAAACAAATAAAAAAGAAATACAATAATATACTAAAAAGATAGTATGGACATCATAGATCTCCAATTAAATAAACGTGGTATTGATAGTCTAACTATGAATATTAAATATAACATTATTTAAGTTGTAACCCAAGAATATTTTTCTTGTATGTGTGATGTAATAAACACATATATCCACCATATAAATAAATACACATATCCAATAACCCTTAAGTATAGTCGTGGAACTCAAACCCTACTGTGATTATCAACATATCTACTTGAAGTTTCTTCACTATTTATAGACTCTATGACATTCAAACCTAATCATAGCAATCTATAGTGATGATGAATTTTTTTGGAGGAAGAAATTAATATTTTTGGATGAATGTTTGGTGTTTAATTTAGTGAATATTATAGTATATTTTGGTGGTTGAAAATAATATGTATGTGTGAAAATGAAGTTGATTAATGTTGATTTCATAATTTTTGGTATTTTAAGTTTTGGAGAACTTTGAAGAATAATTGTGAAATTAATGGATCTCTGGAGGTGTTTAGTAGAAGAGGTGAGTCTACTTTTTTTGTAGTTTTGATATCTATTCATCGCAAAACTCTTTCTAAATGGTTATGGTAATATCTTGTACATCATGACCCTACACTCTCATTAGCATAATATTTTTACTATCCTATACTTTTTTAATGACTTTGATATTATAATATAGTCATAACCATAGCTAGCTAATAAATTTTTAATACTATGACATTAATTCTATATCACAATAATCAAGTACCTTACTAGTGCATAAGATAATGGCTAATTTTATAGAGCCATAATTTTATCTTTATATTCCTCGGTGGTCTCGAGTTAGAACTATGACTTTTTCTTTAAACTATGACTTTTAAGCTCCAAAAAAAATAAAGAGACACAAGTGCACATGCGAAAGCTATGACAATTATTTAAAATTATGACCTTTGGGTCACTAAATATTTTAAAGGATATTACTCGAGTATTACTATTTCTAAGGCCGAGACTCTTATCCTCAAAGAAAGCCATAACTACGACTTATATGTGCAAGCTAAATGCAAGCACCATGGCTATTTCACAATTCCATGGCCATATACTTATCAAGAAAGATAAATGGCTAAAGTATTGGCATCCACACAACATCATGACCATAAAAAAAATGATGGAAGCTATCTATGAACTATAAATGATGAAAACATGAAGTCACGACCATTCATAATGCTCTAGCTTTGGCTTACATAAAAATTAGGCTCAAATCATGGTCATTTTTAGTGTCACAAACTTGTTTTATAGAAAGATCAACGTGTCAAATAAAGTTGTGGTCATGTTCTAGAGTAATTAGCTAAAGCTAAAGATATGAAAGCCAAAGTCATGGCTTTTATTAGAAAGTTTCAACATTTTATGAAGAGCAATTCAAGGCTGCCCGAGTATAAAAGGTGAAATTAGATAATTTTAAAAAAATCTATTTTCTTCTCCTTCATCCTCTTGAAACAAGCAAAGTCACAACAACTACAAATACTAGGGATGAATTTCATACTTTCTATGGGCTCCAAAAGCTAAGTAGCAATGCACGACCAATTCTAAGCTCTAGAATTAAGGGGCATGGCTTTCAAACCCTCCTCTTATAGGGATAAATCTATAAATTTGTATAAAATTTACATGATTTAGAATTTGTATTATTTGGATTATATGATGTAATAATTTGGATGATTGATATAATATTGATTTACTAATATTTTATATTTATGGATATTGATGGATAATGATTAAATAGAATTTAAATTATTTTTTTGACTAATAGTGAGTTGGTGCTAGGTTATCATGGTGCAAAGTGATAGGTAAGCCATGAGACTTACTCATGCATATGATAAAAAATTGTTGGCAGCTCTTCTAATTATGATGAATGATATGAACCTATATGTAGAACCTTAAAGTTTGGATATGTTATCATCATGAGTATGATACTTATGAAGCTGAAAGTATAAATTTTTTACACATCAATCTATTGCATATATCTTCGAGGGACTTATCCTCGATTGAGATAGATATTATATAAAGCATTCTCCCAATAGGTTTACATTTAGTGTAAGAGTCATCATCAGTGAGAATGATAGTGATAGTTAATTTTGGGGATATGCAAAATATGAGTTTTTAATAATCATATCACTAAAATATGAGTATATTTTATGCTGTTGTAGATACTATTCATTGTTGAACATTTACTTTAAGTGTAATGCAAGCCATGTGAGTATATATCGACAAATACATATTTGTTGTATCATAAAATATTTTCATAAATTTTTTTTTAAAAAAATTATATCGTAGTCTGACTTATCAATTATTATTGATTTTATCATTTACTAAGTCATATATCACATGTTGGTAGCTAACATATGAATCAAATATCAAATTTGTAGAATTTTAACAATGTTTGACATTCAATCAAATATAGTTTGTTAGATGTATTAATATATATTAATATATTATGTGTTTGTTCTAATAGGGGAATATAATTTTTAAGTCGACTTAGATGATTGGTTTATTATGTGGCACATATACTTAATGTAAAAAATTTCAGCTAAAAGATAATTTCTAATAAGTTTAATGAAAATATTTTTTTTCACATTATTATTTGAAGTATCATCAAATATTATATTAAATATTTTAGTTTATATTTTGTATCTCCTAAAAACCATTGGTAGATATTCATATATGATCGAACAAATAAGGATGGGGAATCTCACAAAATCATAATATTCATTTATTTAGTTTTTAGTTAGAATCAATAAAATGGTTAGTGATGCATGCAAAAATTTTGTAATCATGATTGATCCAAATATTAGAATTTGTGGAGATTGCTTCACTTTGTGTTTTAAGTTTGTTAATGACTATTTTTTTTTATTTTATAATTTTTTATTATTTCTCTCCTACAAGTCTTTCAAGGGATTATTTGATAGGTCGATTGGGGGTATGCTTATATTAAATGAACTATGTTAAGATCTTTCAAAAATAAAAGAAGAAGATTCATACTAGCAATGAATTTAGTCATTCTTTCCCTTGCAAACTCATGGTGGTAAATAAAAAGTCATTGAACCTAAAGTTAGTTTAAATTCAATGAGCTAACTACTCAGTTGGATATGTTTTGATCTAATGCATCATACTTTTTGGTTATTATTCGGCATATCTTTAAGGTATTTAGTCTCATTAGTATTTTTATAAGTATATATTTTGTTATAATATATACATATTTTCAGGTATTCCTTGATCTCTCTAGAATTTTATGTTTAATAATTTTAAAATGGATTCATACTAAAGATACTTGTTTATACTTAGGTTTATTAGGTGTTGGGGTTAAGACCACTTATGACTGAAAGATAACTCAGAGTCGGACCCTTACAATGGCCATTTTTTAAAAAAGGGGCATTTGTACTAAGTGCCCCATTTAATAAAATATAATAGAAATGGGCACATGAAGTTCACGTGCATTTTTTAATTAGATCTGACACTATATAGGGCTTGCAGTCCACACATTATGCATGTCATGCTAGTAATTCTGAATGCATTGTGTCATGCCTATCATGATGATCATGTCGAACGCACTATGTTGTGTCGTGCAACAACACATGGGCCATTTTGCCTACCCAACACGACATAGGTTATGCCATGGGCTAGCCCACACACAAGGTAGGCGCAACTCTTGCTTGTGCCTAGCATGGCATTTTTAGGCAATGCCTTGGGCCATGCACAAGCTTCCCACCCCATTGGACACCTCTAATCATGACAACTAACATGTTCGTTTTTGTAATTATTCATAAGCCTTATCCACTGCTTCTTGTGGTCGGTTCATGCAAGTATATATGAATTTCATAATATTTTCTATTCATTCAACTTTAAACATAAGATTTTTATAGATAATTAAACAATAAAGTAGTGGAATGATCACTTATTATTTTAAATATTTTCTTTAAATCCTAATAACTATATCACTAAAGTATGAGTATTTTTTATATTGTTTAAATATATTATTCATATTGCATGCATACCTACATGCAATATAGGATGTAGAAGATGAACATAAATTTATTATATTGTGAAAGATTTATATGAATTTTAAGAATAAAAAATTTATAATCCAAATTTATTTCATTAATTATTATTGTAATCAATTTTATTATTCACAAACTTGGATATAATATGCTGATAAGCAACACACACACACATTATATATATATATATATATATCTAATATCTAGTATGTTGAATTTTAATATTATTTAATATCTAGTGATATTTTTTTGCCCTATTGACTTAGATAAACTATAAAATTATTGTTAGTTGTAAACATCTTAATATATTCTAATAAATTTAAAATTTATTTTAATGAATGAAAAATTATTTTAAAGTCAGCTTATAATATAAGCTTTATTATATAACATATACATCTAACATGGAAAAGCTTAATTATGAGATTTTCTTTTAGCATTTATTAAATATTATATTATATATTTTATTCTATATTTCATATTCCTAAAAAAGGTTTTGTCAAGTTCTTCTATATGACAGAGTAATCATAAAGATGTAAGATTCTATAAAATACTAATATTTTTTTATTTAGTTTCTAGTTAAAATCAATATAGTGGATGGAATTGCATGTAAAAAGAATATCATGACTAGTTCATATATCGAGCATCTGTGATATTTACTTTACTATATTTTTTATATCATTAAATATTCAGGGTATCAAAACTATAATTTTCATTACATCAATTATATATATTGACTTAAGGATCCTATGATAAGTATGCTAGATGTATTTATATATATAATGAATTAGTTTATGATTTTTCATAAATTTAAGTAGAAGACTCATACTAGCAATTATCCTAGTTATTTTTTCTCTTGCAAACCTATGGTAGTAAATAAAGTGAGTCATTAAGCTTAACATTAATTCAAATTTAATAACTAAACGACAAAGTTAGATTTATTTATGATCTAATATATTATATTTTTTATGCTTTATACAGCATATCTCATAAGATGTTTAGTTTCACTACTAATTTTTGTAATTATAATTATATATATAATGTCTACATTATGTCAAATCTGTTTTCTACTCATATATTATTTTTCTTTTTAGTTATGTTATAGTATGTCCAGGTTATTGAGGTTTGTTCATGAATTCTAGGTTTTTTAAGTGTTAGGATTGATCTATGACTAAGAGACAAATTAGTTTTAGATTTTTTAGTTAAGTTGACATTAACTAAATTAAAATTAGATAAAATATTAATTATGTTTTTATTATTATTGAGTTTTAGTTTATTTTATGTAAGCCATACTTCTCTTTTTTGGTTTGAGAGTATCAAATTTGTAGGTTATCATAAACTATATATATATACGTGCGTGCGTGTGTGGTGTGTGTGTAGATATAGGATTTATGTTGTTTCTTATGTGATTATTCCAAAAAAGAAAAAATTTATTGTTTTCATTCTTCTCTCTCTCTCTCTCTCTCTCTCTCTCTTTCTCTCATGTTCATAGTAAATTATAACCCTAAGGAATATATACATGGTAACAAAGAGATTTTTTTTTGGTGGAGCACCATTTATGTGGTGCACGGGTGAGATGGCGCATCCTTTGTGAGCTATGGCAATTGCTATCGTCAAAAATTTTTGTTGTAGTAACCATCATGATATTTCTTTACATCATACCCGTCACACACCAAAAGTTTTACCAATGTTTTTTTCCATTTCGTAGATGCCAGATATATGATTATGTGATTTATATAAAAAATATATTTTTTATCAATGGTTTTGGAACCCACAATGACTTACATGGCAGTGATTTTAAAGAACCCTAAGTGTTGGAGTTTTTTGGAACTTTGTGAAATATTCTTAAGTTTTTTTTCTTTTGAGTTTTTTTAATAAAATATTTTATATGCATGTTTTAATTTGATTTTAATATTTTTTTGATAGAAGTTTATGTTGCATGTGGGATGTCTAGAAGAATGTCTAGAATCTATGTGGGAACACTAGATATAACTTAGTCAAAATTGAGAGCTGATGCTTTTTCTTTGAGCTACATCGATTGGGATTTGATTTGTGGCCCAAGGATATGTAAACTCTTATTAGAGATCAACATCTAATTGATAGTGATAAGTAGATGCAGATCAATGCACAACTACTAGTGCACATACATTAGCTGATTGATCTTAGTATATCAAGTATATTTTGATTTTGTGACACTTGCAAGAGAGTTTGAGGTCACTTTGAAATATTCTTTAATAAATTTATTTATATGATGTTATTACTTAGTTTTGGCTGTATAAATTGACTGGGTATGATGAGGTGATTTCCTATGTAACTTGAACTTATTGGTGGGGGAGAATTACTGGTGTCATACCAATATTGACAAATAAGATGACATTGAAAAGATTTGTTGAGTAAGTTTGTAGTATTTTTTTATATGCATTTATTAGGAGAATGATATACTGGTTTGTGAATACAAATTAGCTAAGAGAAGAAACATCGATATCTTTAAAAGATTTATCAAAGATTTACTTAGGTGGCTACAGTTAAAGTTATATCAAGAAAAGTTGGTATGATTAGTCATAGTATGGTGATATCTTTATTACACGGAAATGATGATAGGGTAATAGGACTTGGCGGAGATATGTCGAGAGGCAAGGAGGGTAGTAGTGACGTATTCTTCTTTGGAAGGTGTTGGACATTTCGCCGTGAGTTACTATGGTCTTTCAAGGTTTAGAAGTTATACATTAGATCATAGGATCTACCCAGGTTGGTTTTTCTATGATCTCATTCACTGAGATGAGATAGAGATGTTCTCATAGGAAAAGCACTCCAAACTTTATTCTTTGGGTGTCACTGGATTAGATAAGGCTACACCTACTGTACATTTTGCTTACTACCTTATTTCAAACTATTGGATGATGGTTTTAGGGCCTAATATTCATACTATAAGTAGCCATCTATTTTTACTTCTTTTATAATCTTGAATCTTTGATATTGTCATGGTTGATAGCATCATTGTATGAGTTAGGAGACATGGCGATATCAATATAAGTCATTTTCTTTTGAGACATGTTATATATGTATTGGAGTTTCATCATAAATTATTTTATATCTGATACTTTACGATGTAAAAATGTTGTGATATTTTTTTTTCTTTTTCTTGTGTATTTTATGTAGAGATTTTAAATGGGTCATGTCATATCTAGCATGGTACAGTATGAATCTCAAGTCTTGCAAGCACGACATGACATTCATTTGATTAGGCTTGGCATCACCCTTTTGGCCTATATTCAGGCAGATTAATGCTGAGTTATGTCGGGTCATGCTGGTTTTGAGCAATGAAGTGGCTAGCCTAGATTGAATGTGCATAGTTAAAATATTTTGAATATTAAATTTTATTTTATTTAAAAATCAAAATATTACATTTACATATCAAAATAAAATAATTAAAGTTGAAAAAGTGCATGTGCAACATGTATTATATATTTACATTGTATTATAAAATTAATTGAATTAAAATAAAATCAATAACTAAAAAATTTGTTTATAATTCAGATAAATTCCAAAATGAAAATCATTTAAATGGAAAAATAATTCTTAAGCATAATATCAATATGATACATAACATAACATGAAGCATATTCAATTGAAATCCAAAAAACAAACAAAATATCTTATCGTATGAAAAAGAATAAATTAAAACAACACAAGTAATCATCATCAATCCATGTTTGTAGTATAATAGTGTGGATTTAGATGCAAATCATTATCCTCATGTATGCACCTAAAGGTGTCATTAGTGGTTGCTTCGATAGTCTTGAACTCGATGTCCTATGAGTCATTATTCTTCAATAACTTTTTCACTTTATCATGAATGCTCAATTTTAAATATTTTCAGTCCTTCATGCATGTAAGTTTTTCTATGATATGTGGTCATAGACTCGATCTCCTTATTAAAGTAATATTGGCTACCATAGAAAAGTAGATTTTGATGTTACGTTAAATATTCGAGGAGTCGGTGAATCATGTGTCATCTTAGATAGCATAGAATAAGTAAATTCATATGATTTTCATCAACATAAAATATTTAAACTCGGTCTCCTTATTAAAGTAACATTGGCTACCACAGAAAAGTAGATTTTGATGTTACGTTAAATATTCGAGGAATTGGTGAATCATGTGTCATCTTAGATAGCATGGAATAAGTAAATTCATATGATTTTCATCAACATAAAATATTTAAATTCTTATAATCTTCATGTAAAATGATAAAGTAGCAATCGGAAATATTGAGATAGCTTTCTCCTATTCAATAAACTACCTCATTATTTGTCCCTAGCTAACTAAATGAAAAAAATTATCCTCTTTGAATATAGTGTCAATGTTCATACTCAGAACCTCGTTATGACTATCAAACATAGTATCATAATATTTAAAAATGCTACTTGATTTTTCATGAATAAAACTTTTAGGTTTATATGTTTAATTTATGCAAGTGGATATGTATCTTAATATATATTTTTATCTCTTCCACTTTAATTTTATGATCCATATAGATAGTCAAGCAATACAAAGTTAGAATAGATAACTAATATTTTAAATATTTGGTTTTTATCTCAAAAGCAATGATTCTAAATGTTGGGTGTCTTTTATACTTGCTAAACATGCTAATAATGTCACATGTGTAGCCAAATGCAATACAAGTGGTAGGAGTGTGCACAAATGAATACATGTTCATTGTATCATAAAAAATTTTAAAGAATTTCATAAAAGAAATTAATATATAATAGTTCGAATCATCAAAAATAAGTTCGTCACTTTTACTTTTAATATAATCAAATATCACGTGTTTGTAGCTAACACATGACTCTAACATAAGACAAGTATAATTTTAATGATGTCTCATATTTGTTTAGAATTTTTTTTAAGTCCCACTATCAAATAGAGACTGCTAAATTTTTGTTGCCTGCTAAGCATCCCAAGATATTTTAGTAAATTTCCTATTTATTCTAAAGTGGTGGAAAACAACTTTCATTCATGTCTATACTATTAGGTCAATTAGGTGAGACATTACACCTAACATAAATTTTTTACCTGGTAGTCATTCTCTAATGATTTTAATGAATATATTAATGGCTACTTCATTATTAAAAGGTTTATCGAAAATAATATTAAGTATTTTATTTTGAATGTCATATTTTTTAAAGATTATCATCATACACTCATATATGGCAGGATTATCATAAAGATAGAAAATCTTAGAACATCCAAAATTTTTTTATTAAGTTTTTATTTTAAATCTACATAGTGGGTGGTCAAGTATTGAAATGTTGTATTGTTGGGACTAATCTAGATATTAGACATTATGGACATTACTAAACTATATTTTTTATATTCATTAATTATTAATTATATTTCTAACTTATAATATTTTATTATGTTATTCTAATTTGTGGACCTAGTAATCCTACAACATGTAAGCTAGAAGTAGGCCTACATAATACTGACTACCTTATGATCCTTTGAAATTCTAATCCGAAGATTCATGATTGTAATCAATTTGATCATGTCATTCTTCCCAAAGTCATTGTGGTATATGTAGTGGGTTTATGAAGTTGAACTTTATCCAACTTTAAAAACTCTACCACTTAGTTGGGTTTGTTTGGGATCTAATGCAATATATTTTTTGATGTATTAATCGAATGGTTTTTAAGGTGGTTAGTGTCACATATACTCTTATATGTATATATTTTTTTATAATATATCTATTGTGATGATTCTTTTTCAATACCCCTGGAATTTTTATTTTTTTTTATTTTAAAGTGAATATATGCTTCTAAAGTTTGTCTAGTTTTAGGTTATTGAGAAAAATGAGTTTGGATCGAGTTAATTGGAGACAACTAAAAGTATAGTTTTGACCTCGAACCTTTTAGTTGAGTTATCATTATTATCTAAATTTACATCAAATTCATTATTATTAAACTCATTATTTATCATTTTTTTATATTTAGAATTTTAAATTATATAATAACAAAATTATAAAAAAATTAAAAAAATTTGTATATCATAATAGTAATAGCATCGTGTTAATTTATTTGAGTAGATGTAGAAACCTCCACCCTGCAATTATATTTCACTTTCTATCACATTTTCTCTTTTTCCAAATTTGATAGGTAAATCGAGTCACCGACACACATAATTGACAAAGAAAAAATAAAAATTACATATGGGCACTAAAGACTAAACTCAAAAGAGAAGAGGACAAAGAGGAGAGAAAAATAGGAGATAAAGAAAAAAATTCAAGATATTTATATTCTCTATTTATAGAATTTTTAATAATAAAATTATATATAATTTTAAATTTTATTTTATTTTATATTTTAAATTTTAAATGAGCAGAAAATCGATAGCAGTCTGATTTATTTTAGGAAAATGTTGAGTTGACGAAGTATAATAAGATTGATTGTCATTTCATTCAGAAAAAGATTCAAGATGATTCAATTTCTTTAGTCTACATATCTATCAGATCAGACTGTAGACATCTTTTCGAAAGGTAATTAGAGGACTATAAATTTCTTTCATCTCTTCCAATCTATGATTTGTGACATGAATACACTAGCTTGAAGGGTGTTGTTGAGTTTTAATGAATTTATATTCCCCTTATTTATCTTTTATTGTTTGAGAGCATCAAACTTGTGAGTCTTCCTAAACTATATATATATATAGGATGTTTGTTGTTTATTATGTAGATTAATCCAAAAAAAAGATAAAAAAGGTTATTTTGTGTCCTTATCTCTCTCTCTCCCTCTCCCTCTCGTGTGTTCACTATAAACCTTAACCCTAAAGAAGATTTATAAATATAATTATATTTTTTATTTTTATAACAATTAAAAAAGTATTTTGTCGTCACATGCTCGTACATGCATGACACATCAATGATCAATCTGTTCATTTTCCTCACATCATTGGTCTCATCCATAATTAATTTGACCATTGATATAACGTTAGTGGTCTCATCCATTATATTATAACCCAATGAATTGGCATGGTCTATAATATAATGGCAAAATAAATTGGGCAATCAAAATGGTGTGTATTCTCATCCATAATGAAATAAATGAAAAAAAAATTAAAAAACAAAATTGTAAACTAAAAAAAATTGAAATTATAATATAATGAATTGTCACTTATTTTTTTCATATTTTTATTAAATTATTTTTTTATTATTATATGAAATGATGGAAAAATAAAAAAAAATCAATTATAATAATTATTAAAATTATTAAAATATTTATACTTATCTTAGATCTCATTTCTATTAAGTTTTCATACATCTTAATATATCAAATTAAATGAGTTCTTACTTATACTACTTTATCTGATAAGATGAGAAGGTTTAATATATTTTCTTAATTAATATTTCTTATACTAGTGTAAAAATACCTCTAACACTTAGGTATAATATTTTTAATTTGGCTAATGATGAGTGACCAAATTAAAAATATATAAATTTTAAGTCAATCATATTCAAAATTCTAGTGAAATAACTAATTGTAGAAAAAAAGATACACAATCGACTCTGCTCAATCTCAAATAAATTTTTTTTTTAAATCCTTCAATCTTGCAAACATATATCAATAGAATGCGTTGAAGTTTGCTTTTTTTTTAGTTTTGCTTTTTTTTGTAGTTTATGTTATGTTTAAAGAGGGCACACAACTCGTGTGCTATTCCAGTCATTTTCTCTCTTATGTAAGATGTTTTTATGTGTGTTATTTGTATAGAATTGTAGAAACAAGTTGATTGAAAGTTGTATCATGTTATATATTTTGAAATATTATTTCTAAATATGAATGTTCAAGTTATTAGTCATATATTATTCTTCCTTTTAACAATATCATTCTATTGGGATTTCTAACACACACTAAGTGCCAAATTGGTCTGATATGTATATATATAATTTTTTAGTTTTTATATATTTTTATCAAGTTATTTTTTTATCATTATATTAAATATCAAAAAAATAAGAAAAATAATAGATCTGTTATAAAAGAAATATATTCATGTATATATCGAGCAATCATAAGATCCCCATAAGTTTGAGTAAATAAGATTGAATGTGTCTTTACTCAGATTTGACTAACATGTAAGATAAGAAGCTCTAGTATATATTTTTAATTGACATGTTTGATGCCCTGGGGTTGAAATATTTTTAAGATGAAAAAAATATATATTCGTAACTTGGTCAATGATGAATGACCAAGTAGATAATGCACATGTGATCAAACACACTCAAATATTTATCATGATATAGTATTATCAAAGAGAGAACATATAATTTATCATGTTGTTTCTTAAATGGACTCTTCTTTAGAGTTTCTCGGTCCTACAAACAAATATCAGTAAAAAAATTAAGGTATAATTTAATTGTTTCGAAAGATAGCTCACAAATAGTAAACTAATAATACAATATGTAATAAGGATACAAGAACATAATAAAGATTCAAATTAGATACTATCATATTTAATGGCTTTTGAAATTTTATGATTGGATAAAGTAATAATTTTTGTAAAGCAATCAAAATATTCAAGCCGCTACTTTAAATTTAGAGGTGGAAAATTGGTAGTGTTATTCCGACACAACCTAGATTGAAAGTTAGATCGTGACGTACCTAGTTGTGCCACATGCTAAGAAAGTATGATTTGGGCACTAGGCTCGAATCATGCTTGGCCTAGCACAATTTGAACTAATGCCAACCTAAATTCATGTTAGTCTAGCCTAGGTTGGATCTAGGCTAGTTTGGGTTCATTACATGTTGAATTTGGGCGTAGACTAAAATGGCTAGCTAACTTGGTGAAACGATCATTATTGGGTCGAAGGAAAGCATGGTTGACTGGGGTATACTTCATCACCTAGTTTGAATTAGGTTCGGGCAGGTCGATGAAAGGGGTTGTGCCATACAACTTGCTATTATAGCACTCGGTTCAATTCTCCAAGCACCGAGATGGTTCATGCAAATGGTTTGGCATGGCTAGTGCATGTTCTAGAAATGGGCTTGGCCATTTTGGGTCATGCTTGAACAAATTTTCTTGGGTCATGTTGTAGACATGTCGGGCTCCTTGACCTATTTTCCAGTCTATCCAAATTTAATCCATTGATACAGCAAAAGACTCATATGGAGAAGGTTGTGAATAAATCTGTCTAATATATACCATTAAGTTATGATCATAAAGTCTCTCAACCTTTAGTTCTCATTCTTGTGAAAACTCACTTCTCGGATTTAGTAGGACACTCACACTAGTCTCCTCTTCTTGGCATAAGATTTAAAGGAAAATTACACTACTATCAGGAAAATAAGTTTTATTGTTTTCCTCATAATAAGTTGTACTAGTAGAATTAGGTGCTAGAGTAAGAGTAGAAACTATTGTTCATGCTTTGTGAGGACTAATAGTAATAACTAGATATAAGAATGATTTTTTCACTATGATGTTTAAATATGCGTTCTTTTGGATCTTGTCATTGAAGACTGATTTGTTCTTAAAGAGTATTACATTAGTACTCGTAACGATGCCTAATCTTTAGTAAATAATATATATATTGTAACTAAGTAATTGAGTATTGACTACCCAATAAAAGTATACTTGATGGCATGAACATACATGTTTTTTTTATCTAAAGAGAGATCGTGAATAAATTAAATACAACCAAAATTTTTTGAGTTTAAGGTGAAAACATATCTATATGGGATATAAATGTCAATATGAGATATGACTTAAAAGAATAGAAGATAGTATCCAGTGAATCATCTTATGTTCTTCAAAAATAATGATAATAATATATTTCAAAATAGTATTACTTATCAATATTTTAATATTACAAATGAAATGAATTTTTATTGTTTAATAAAATTTCAGCTCTCTCCTTAAAAATTGATAATAATATATGTTAAGTTTTTAGTTTATTATTTTTTATTTTTTATTTTATTATTTATGAGCACTAGACAAGTGAGCTGCCTTACCTCTAATTCATATGTGTGTGTGTGTGTGTGTGTGTGTGTGTGTAGAATTATGTGTGTTCAAAAACCACTTTTCATTTTAATAAAATTGTATTTCATTTTTTCAACTTTTTTTTTATCTCCATTATCTCTCATATCCTTTCTGAAGCAACCAGGGGGACTTTACATGGTATTAAGCTAAGTTTCTAGCAAGGTGGCATCAGTTTTGAGCTATGTGGATGATGACACACTCTTTGTCACTGTTGGCCACAACAAATGCTAGCAGTTTGCATTAGTGATGGTAGCATCACCATTTGTAATATTAAAATACTCGTGTATAGTGGATATTTTGGATTTATTTTGTGGTGAAGATGATGCTAATATTGTTGGAATAATTTTTGGGTTAATAGCTTTAGTTTTTTTGGCGATGATAGCGGCCAACATGGTGGTTGAGATGAGAGCACCAATACATAACCCTCAATGATTGTTTTTTCCAAAATAGTGTGTGTGTGTGTGTGTGTGTGTGTGGGTAAATTCTATGAAATTCATATTTTCAAAAAATTTACATAATATCATCATGATTTGTGCAAATTTTTGTTTTAGTAAAGTTCAAATATTTGTGCGAAAGTATGATGTGACTAAAAAAAGGAAAAGATGATTGGATTTAGTGTGAGACTATTTGGAATAACTAATTGGATATTTAGGACTTGATTAAGTGAAATTTACATGATCAATCATAATATTATGACATTTTCATCACACAATGGCAACGAGAAAGATAGGTGATCCAGTAGAGATACTTCAAGAGATAGAAAGATAGTAGTGACTTGCTCTTTTTGTGGAAGGATGAGATATGCTTGGGAGAGGTACTAGACATTGCATTCTAAGTTATGATGGACTTTATAATGTCAAGAGGTTATACATTTAATTACTAAGCATACTCATGTTAGTTTTTCTATGAACATGTGTCATGGTCGTGTTATACTAATATTTTCTCAAGAGAATTATGCTAGATTTTCTCCTTAGGTGTTATTGGCATGGACACATTTACATACATTATATTTTTTGCTCATCACCTCATTCTAGATTCTTGGATAGTAGATTTGGTAGTGAATACCCATGCAATAGGTAATCTCTCTTTTTTTTCCTTCTTTTGCTAAGTTTGGAGTTTTAGATATTATTGTGGTAAATGACAATGTTATGCGGGTTAAAAGGTAGGGAAATATCAATATTATTTTTTATTCTTGATGTTTATCTTATATATATCATAGTTTTGAGTAATAAAGTTATTACATCTATTGATTATAGGATCGACAAACCTAGAAAGATGACTTTCCTAGGAATTGAGTGAGATAGATAGTATTTGTTCTTCTCAAATCAATCATACCCATTTAAATGTATGTCTACTTTTGATCCATTAATGATTCACTCTCAAATTGAATATCATTCACTGGATAAGCTAAATATATTAGAGCCATGCATCAAAGGAGTGACATCTATTGATTATGAGACATGTCAATAAGAAATTATGCTAGAGTTTCCTTTTTGGCATATCATGAAAGTAGTAGGAGGGTCCCATTACATCTTATTCACTCAAATATTTGGGGATCCTATAGAATGATCACATATGATGACTTGTAATATTTAATTTTATTTTTGATAATTATACTTGATTTGCTTGATTGTCAGTATTTAAGGAAAGATCTCAATTATTTTTTAATTTTTATAAAATTTAATGAAAAAATAAAAACTCAATTTGGATATGACATTAAAGTGTTGATGAATGATAATATTTTATAATATATATCTCATTATTTTTTATATTTGTTTAAAGATCACAAGATGGTTATCAAATATCATGTGCTTATACTTTTGAACATAATGAAATATTTGAGATGAAAAATGATATCTGATTGAAATTGATATGATACTCTTATTCATAGAAGTGTATCTTGATATTTTGGAGAGATGTAGTGTTAACTACAAACTTAATCAAATGGGTGTAATTTTTTTTTCTTAGGTCATGTCCCATACTAACTTGTATATCTAGGAGGGATACTTTTATATTTTTCACCCATTATTTTTGGGTGTACTTAGTTTCTTCAAGACTTTTATCCAAGCTAGGAGAAAATAACATCACATGTTATCAAGTTCATATTTATTGGATACTTTAATTATTATGAGTATCAATGTCATATTTTTCAAGAATAAGTCTTATTTTAAGGACTCTATTCAAAAGAATGCACCTTTATATATTATAGTAGTAGAATTTTTTTGTCTAGTTATTATTCATCACAGAGGAGTAATAGTTGTCCCTACACATTTGTATACACCTAATACGATCTGTATGACTTGTTTTGAGAAGAGTTGTGAAACATTTTATAGTTTAATGCACCTAGGAGAGGAACCTAATATGAGTGTCTCATTGAGCATGAGGTGTAAGTCCCCCCGAGTGAGGAAGATGAGGGTTGAAAGACTTGATGATCTTAATCTAAAAGTATATACTAGATGGATATGTTTGTGGTTTATTTCAGATTTGTCTTTGTTGTATCAGTCGTACAACTCAGAGTAATGAATTAAACCTTTTAATTGTAATATGGAAGAAACTAAGAATGTGACATACTATATATCATTTATCTTGAATATTTTTTTATTTTTATTTTGGTATTATATATTTTAATTTTGTATACTTACTTATTAGTTGTAGGATCCTGAACATTCTTTCCAAGATACTCAGTCATTCATGATGGCGACAAGTAATGTTGGAGGAATTGAGTATAATCATATTTAGTTATACATGAGATCTCTTACCAAAACTAGTATGTAAGGCAATAGTAGGATGTAGATGGGTATATACAAAAAAGTTGAGACTTGAAAGAAAAGTCAATAGACTCATTGCTAGTTAAGTAGTGAGAGATTTTACATAGACTTTTGGTATTGGCTACCTAAGCTATTTTTCTCTCGTCAACAAGATTGTCATTAATAGGTTATTATTTTTTATTACAGTTATTAGGCAGCAAAAAATAAAAATCTTTTTTGTTCATTAGAGGTGTCTTCCATATACCGTGATCCATCCTCGTGAAGAAGATGATGCTATAGTAGTTTGCATCATCCGAACCATTCCTCTTTAATAAATAAAAAATTAGAAAACTATCATATTAATTATCATTTATTAATATGGCATTCTATTTTCTTATAAATGTTTTTATTTTTAAATATATTATTAATAATTTTATTTATTTATATATACATGTGTGTGTGTGTATATATATATATATATATATATATATATATAATCAGTAATTTAATACAGATTAATTAATTTGATTTAACGATAAAATCATATAATCTTATTCCATTCGAATTAATTATTTCAATTATATACACATATATACTTTAAACAATTAAACAAAATTTTTAAAAATATTTCTTATGGCTCTACATAAGGCAATGGAAGGGACATTTGCCTAAATAACATTTATGGCTTCCACTGTAAATTATATTGCATACAACTACAAGATTATAATTGTACTCATTCACTTATTCAAAATAATTTATGCTTTTAGTTATTCACTATTTATCAAACTCTTCATTTTAAGATTACCAATACTCATTGATTAGATTATATTACTAACAATCTAATTCAATCAATTTTTATTTATTTCCTCGAGATTTTCCACTTTCCTTTTTGAAATGTCCGATCAAAATCAACTTGTAGGGTTTGACAATATTAAAACTTATTAGCTTACTCAAGAGGATATCATCAATCCTTTTAATAGGATATCAATTTTTTTAGCAATCAATATTTATCATATTCTTGATAAAGTTAATTGATTTAGAGAGTTAATAAATTTATTTCTAGATCTTACTTTTTATGAATCAAAATAACCATTAACATGTGCACATGAATATAAATTACTTTAGAATAAGTGCAACAATATTTTTAATAATAATAGTTTATTTTATTTTACATGTCAGTATAACATAATAACACTTTGGTAGTCCTGTTCAATACACACAAGTGTAATAGCATTGGAAGTTAAAACTTCTCCATTCTTCATAGTTAAGATAGACCTACTGAAGTCTTGTGTTATAACCTTTTTGATAGATTGTCTAGTTCTATCTGAATGATAAATAACAAATTTATATTTTACATGAATCAATAATTCGATTATCCATGCATAAGCCTAACTCTACGCACTAAATCATCTTCTATACAAAATAAAGGACACATGTATTTTCACAAATTTAACTAATTGTAAATTTTTTCATTAAAACAAGAAAATAATATAAACTAATAAAAAAAAGAAATAATCAAAAATAGCTTTTAGTATATAATAGTTTCAATATCAACATCACCTATATACAATGAAGTTAAGGCTCGAAAGAAATATTAATAGACTTATGGCTAGGTAGAGAGAGAATTGACACCGAATTTTGGTATTGACTTCATGGATTCTTTTTCTCCCGTGGACAAGATGGTCACTATTAGCTTATTAATTTTTATTACATCACACAGGTAGACTTTGTTTCAATTAGATATAAAGAATGCATTTATTTATGGTAATTTAAAGGAAAAAGTATTTATGTAGCGGCCATTAAGATTTACTATTGTTGAGAGCACATAAATGCTATGCAGATTGCAAAATGTCCTTTATAGCCTCAATTAGAGTCCTATATTATTGTTTAATAAATTTTTTATGGTACATATTATTTTTGGTCTTAGAAGATGTATGCCAGACTATTCGTGTTTCTATTTTTTGGATCAAGAAATAAATATGTGATGTTAAATTATATATGTTGGTGATATTCTAATTATTAGGGATGTTTAGTTGGGTATATCCCAAATGAAATCCTTTCTACTTACTGAATTGCAGATGATGGATCTGGGATGACTTGTATATTTTCTTGGTATTGAGGTGGATGCTCATAAGGTATGACCTTTCTTTTTCATATAAGATATGTTCTGGATATTTTATTTGATCTTGATATGTTAAGATGTATATATGTTACTCCTCACTTTAACTAGGTGTAAACTTATTTATACAAGTTGGTTTGTAAGTTGACTTTACTAGATATAGGATGATCATATGAAAACTAAACTATTTGATAGTAATTAAGCATGATATTACATGATATTATCTTGTTTTTTCAGATATTATAATTAATCATTTTCTAGGTTCTCCTTGACATATTCATATGGATATAGTATTTATGATTCTCAGATATGTTAAGATAGCTTTTGGATATGAGATTAATATTTAAAGATCATGGGTATAGTCGGATAGAAGCATATTTTAGATTCTAGTTAAATTCCTATGATCATATGGAATAAATCTTTCACAAGTTTTTATATTTTTCATGCAAATAATCTCATCTTTTGGAAAAACAAGAGAAAAATTATTGTTTTGAGATCCAATATAAAAGCAAAATACATAACTATGATGGCAGCTAATTATGAGCTCTAGTGAACTAGCCACATTTTGGAGGAGATTTGTGTACTAGTTCAAATATCAATGATATTTTACTATGCTAGCCCGATATACTAACACATTATTACTAATCTAGTATTTTATCAGGGAATAAAATATATTAAGATTATTTATCATTTTATTCAAAAAAAAATCTTGGATGGATGGATACTTTTTCCTATGTACCTAC
Organism: Sapria himalayana; assembly: GCA_029783825.1. Taxonomy (NCBI): domain Eukaryota; kingdom Viridiplantae; phylum Streptophyta; class Magnoliopsida; order Malpighiales; family Rafflesiaceae; genus Sapria; species Sapria himalayana. The sequence goes on along the minus strand of JAREIK010010552.1, from coordinate 1,057,403 downwards.
TTGTAAGCTAACTATAGATATCTTCATGAAGACTCTCATAGGATCATATATTATTTTCCTTTCTTCGAAACTAGAGATCAATGACATGTACATCCTAACTTGAAGGGAAATATTGGGTTTAATTAATTAATATATTTTTCCTATATTTTATATATATTTTTTTATTTTTCATTGTTTGGGAGCACGAGCACCTAATTTATGGGTTTCCACCAACCATATACATAGGATTATATGTATTCAAAAAACAAATTTTTATTTTAATAAAAATTATTTTTCTTTTTTCCAAATTTTTTTCTTGTTCTCCTCACTTTTTTGCCTCCTTTCCAAAGCAAACCCTATGAGGGCTTTAAAATATATGTCAGCTATGATTATCAATCAAAGAAATAAAATATCTCATGTCATAATATGTGATCCTCCTAAAGGATCTCTAACTGACTGAATGATTCAGGTGGAATGAGTCTATTTTAACATATTCCTGACAAACTAGATAAAAAGTTATAGAATGTTTTCCTAACTTATATCTCATATAGGTAGTATTGGTTCACTCTTGATGCTTGATTTTGGAATATACAATTTTTTTAATGATGGATATTAATGATTATCAAGCACCTGGTTGGGTTCACGTGGTTAGAGAAAATTAGATATTATCCACCTTTTCAATCCTAGGAAGTCATCCATTTGCTCTATGGTTCTTGCACAAGGACACTAGAAAAATAAAAGAAAATGTTACAATCCAGTTGCTTAATAAATTAAATGACTGAAAATAACTTATGAATAAGTTTTAGTATAAAGAGAGTGCATATAAAAACAAAAAATATAACATTAATACTGTCATGCCTCATTGTAAGTATACGAGTGTCATTAGCCACAATAGTATCAAAAATTAAAACTCTTCAAAAGAAATAGAGTGTAATTGCTTGTAGCATAAGTATTAACTCCTACATTTATGACCCAAGAGTCCACAATGAAGTGATAAGAAGAAAGAATGGTGGACGTAAAAGTATCTTGGCTATAGCTAGTATTGCTTAGGAAAAAAAGTCTCAAGTACTCCTTAGTAAGCGTATCAAGACTAGTTGGCATACACATAAAAGATCTAATTTGAGTAGATCAAATTTCTTGTTATATATCCTTTTCACCTAAAAACATCTTTCATTAATTATAATGTAACATTTAACACCTCTTATGGATGTATTCCAATCTACCACAAAAAAAAAACATATCAACGCAAGAACTTGCAAGTAACTAATTCATAGTTATGTACTTAATCTTTGTATTAGATCTAAAAATAGAAGTTTCTCTTATTTTTTCTAAAAGATAAAATTATCTCTAAAAAAATTATAAATTCATTTTAAGATATTTTCTATATAATCATTTGAGTCCAACTAGACTTTGATGTCTTTACCTGGTTATGTCCATGATCTTTAAACAAAATCTTACATCCTAGATCTATTTTCACATACTTGGGAATCTTGAGAACAATATTCATATGAACCCTTATAGAAGAATCCAAGAAATAATTAATTATACTAACAATGTAGGTAAAAACTAAAGAACTGATTTATGTAGATAAGTTTATATTTGGATTAAGTGTTAAATTAACAAGCATGTATTATATCATATCAAAATTTGACAAAATACTCATAGTGAATATTTTCTAAGAAAGAAATGTCATACCTCATGAGTATCTGATCTCAATACCTAAAAAATATCTAAGAAATCATAGATATTTCTTTAGGAACTTAGTCTATAGAAATAATTTCTGTTGGATTACCCAATTGATCATGCTAAATAATCAGAATATATATTCAACATATTGGAATTTACACAACATATATATGCTACCATACATAACACAACCTTAGGTTTGCGACATATATACATCCTCTTCGTGATTATCTTGAAGGAATGTATTCCTCATTTTTAGATAATAGATTGTCCACCTGTTGATTATAACAATAGAAAATAGCAACTTAAAAGTAATTATTTTGATTATAGAGGAAAAAGTATTCCAATAAATAATACCATAAATTTGTATACATTATCTGGCTATCAATTTGGTCATGAGTCAATGAATTTTTCTTTTGGGTATAGTATTTATTATGTTTCATTTGCATATTATTATTGGATTACTTAAAGATTTCAAAATGATAACCCAAATATGATTGGATATGATTGTACATAGTCTATTTAACATAACATATTGTCTTTATGGAAAACTAATTACCTCAAGAAAAGTATCGAGGATCTTTTAACTATCAAGAAAATAAAAAATTAGAATACATAGAATAAAATTAAAAATAAAAATAAAAGAATACTTATGATAATAAGAATTTGATAAAATAAGCTTTTAGTTATTTATGTAGAGCAATCTGAATGTCCAAGTGAGTACAAATTGGATCAATTAAAATAGTAAGGGACACATTTAAAAAGGGTTGTGGATGTATTTATTTATTATATACCTTTATGTGGAGATCATCAAGTCTTAAACCAACTATCCACTTCTTACAAAGGCCCACATCTCTCACACTCGTACTAAGCTTATTTTTCTAACACAAAGTTCTAGGAGAGGTCTTACTAGTAATAGGAAAAGAAGTCTCATTATTTTTCTCAAAATCAATAATGCTAGTAGTATCTGGTCCAGGGGTAGGAACAACTATAGTAGTTATATCTCTGTTAGGAGTAACAACTAGATACTAAAATGGTTCTATCTATATGATGTTTGAAAGTACGTTCTCTTAGATTGAGTCTTTAAAAAAAGACTAATTCTAAAAGAATATTATACTGGCACTAATAATGATCCTATTGATCTCTAATGAGTAACACCTATACCTTTTTTTGACTACTAGAGTATTTAATGAAAACATACTTGATAATACACGCAGTCATCTTCTCTCTAACTTGAGAGAGATTCTGAACAAAACAAATACCCTCAAAATTATGTGGAATATGAAAAGTATCTTTTTTATATAAAAGTTAAATTGGGTTATAACCTGAGAATAATATATGATATGTAGTTGATTAAAAAGTTAGCGGGTAATATTGTTTCTCTCCAAAAATATTAAGATATACTCTTATATAGTAAAAGTATACTTTTTTTAGCTCTCTTTTTGTGTATGAGTGACAGTATAAAATTTCTAATAAATCATCTTATGTTTATCAAAGAAATAAAAAAATTAATGATAAATAGTTTATAAATTATTTTCTTTCTCAATATTTTAATATTATTATTGAAGTTTGATGTTGCAGCTTTTTTATGATAATTTTTATTATTAATTTAATGGAGGCACGCAACTAATATAGGTTACTCCAATCAATTTTCTTTTCTATTTAAGGGGCTTTATATGTATTGTTTATTATATTGAGTTATATAAAATGTGTTTTTGTTTTATCTCATGTTGTTTTAAGTTATTTACCCCATTCCTTTCCCATTTATTTGTAATATGATATCAAGATCATACCTTATAAAATAAATCATCACAATTGTGTGTGTGTGTGTGTGTGTGTGTGTAATTTAAGTTAGGATTATACATGCTAAATAATTGTGCCTCACCTACTGTTGCACACCAAATATATAACAAAAAGAAGGAAAAACAAATAAAAAATTTAATAGAAATCTTTTAAAAAATTATATTTTGGAACAGAATCTTCATTACTAAATTGTTGTGCAATCTGAACAGTTGTGCAACCATGGTGTAACTTTGATTTTGTTTGTGTCATTGCAATTCTTTTGACAATACGGAGGCCTGGTTCTCTACTTCTCAATTCGAAGCCATTTATTTGAGTAATTTGTTTGTTAACAACAATTTGAAGTTTTTACTTGTCAATATGACCACATTTTTTTGTGAATTCTATTTGGAATCAATAATTTGAATTCAGCCTGATTAAATGAGCACACTAAAAATCCTGATTTGAGTTCAATATTTGGAAATCCTAAAATTTGTTGTTCTAATTGTGATACATTAAATTTTATCCTTCAGAACCCTAATTTGAATGAACTAAATTCAAGTGTGCAGGATGTTGACAAATTTTGAAAAATCCTAATTTCTAGTCTTGATTTTATGTCAAAGTTAGGGTTTTTATTTAATAAAACTTAAATTTTGATCTAGACATATTCTAATTTCTCTCTCTTCCATGAATCTTTTTGATGGGATCAAATAATGTACAACATAATTAGTAGTTAATTGTGACACCACCATCTATGGAGAGCCCTATAAACTTCTAGAAATACTGAGAAATCTTTATTTTCAAGTAAAATATAGATGATTATAGAGAATTAAAGTGTCTAAAACCTTCCAAGGTTCTAGTGGATTGTAAATTGCCTAGAATCTTCTAAGGTTCTAGGCACATTTATTGATATGTATAAAAAAAGAGGTTGCATCATTTTCAAATCATCAAGTTGTAATTTTTATTTCTGAGTTATAATTTATTTTTCTTTATAGTGTTTATTCGAGTTGTTTTTGGTTCTAACTTGCAATACAATCAAAGACTAACTCAGCAACATTCGAGGGGTATATTTTTTATGTGTTGCGCAAAAAATTTTTTTAAATACTAATTTTGTGATAGTTGGTATCAAAGAAAGATTGTGTATGTGGAGTAACTCAAGAAAAAAATAATGGTAAGCTCTCATGTTATTGAAGTTTTCAATGAAATTTGAGGAAGAGACATGACTCTCCCGCCAAGGGTAATAGAAAAAATACAAGTTATGTGATCCTCTCAACAGCTTGAATGATTGGGTGACTAGGATAGAGATTGTTATGGCAGACATCAAAGAGGAAATGAATCTCATGGAGAAAAGCATAGAGAAGGCAATGGAAGATCTCAAAGTGTAGATCCAATATCTTCAAGAGGAAATACAAAGTGCGATAGTCTCGATGGTGTCATATGAGAAGTTTATGAAAGTCCTAGATATACCAACTAGCTTGGAGTCAAGGGTGGAAGTCTTGACCAAGCGTAAAAAAAAATTAAGGCAAGAGGTTGTAATTTATAGGGCAACATTGTAAGCTAGGGTGATGGTGATCCACGAAGCACCAAGGGTGGAGGTACCAAAGCCACATATTCAGGGGACAATAGGATACCAAGAAATCATGTATGGGGAGGCACTAACTGATGAGGCAACAAAGGTATGCGCTGCTATTCTTTATTTCATTGATAATGCAATGCTATCATGGATTAAAAGATTCATAGAGATAGAAATGGGTACATGCACAAAAGATACTTGGGATAACTTCAAGAAAAAAAATCAAAAAACATTTTTACGAAGAAGATGTTGCAATTATGATGTATAAAAAGATAAAACATCTCAAATAGATGAGGTTAATTTGTGAATATGTCAAAGAGTTGTATTTCCTAATGCTAGATGCTCTTGATATGAGGAAGGATGAACTACTCTTCAACTTTATGGACAACCCATAGGGTTGGGTTGGACAAGAACTAAGGCGATGAGGTATCCAAGACTTAGCAATTATCATGATAGTAGTTGAGCCATTCATGAATTTTTGAAAGTGAGACTCATCTCAAGTCAAACCATCATTTAAGGGTAGATATGCTAAAGGTAGGAAATAGAATGTGCTCAAGAATTATAATGATTGAGAAGAATTAAATGTAGCCTTCACTAGCAAAGAGTAAAAAAGTCAAGACAAGCACAAAGATTTCATGCGGACAATCAATTTTTTTATTAAGCTAACAATCAATTATATTTTATGTGATGGGCCACATAGGGCTCATCAATGTTCCAAGAGAAAGCCCTTTAATGCTATAATTGAGAGGGAAATTGAGTAAGAGGGTGATAATGCACACAAGGGATCCATCTAGTTGTTGAATGTCCTCTACATCTAGTCAGTCAAAGAGTAGACTCAAAGTAGATGACTCATGTATGTGGAACTAAAATAAATGAGATGTTAACCAAAGTTATGATTGACACTAGTGTCATACATAACTTTGTCTCATAGGAGGAGGAAAGGAGACTCAAGTTCTAGACATATAAGGTGATAGGTTGGCTCGAGGTAGTTAACTATGCTGTTAATCTATCACAAGGAATAGGTTGTGTGGTTATGATGAAGATTAGGTTATGGGAGAGTAAAGTTAACTTCATAATAGCAACCATAGATGACTTTAAGTGGTAACTAGGATGAATTTTTTATGTTGGGTAAATGTTTAGCTTTTATCGTTTCTACACTATATAAATTTTATAAAAGGAGGAGTCATGTATGATTCCCACAATCATCGAGGGCAAAGCAAAGACTCATAAAATATTTGCTATTCAATTAAAGAGGGGAGTAGTAAAAATAATGAAATGGCCTACTTGACTTTTAAAGAGGACATGATTAATCTTACGAAAGATTCTATGGCAATGAAATTCGAGAAGTGTTGCTGAGTTCAAAGACATAATGCCAATGGAGCTCCCCAAAAAGCTCTCACCGAGAAGAGAGAAAGATCACAAGATTGAGTTGGAGTTGGGGACCAAACTCCCTGCCATGATGCCCTATGGGATGGCACCCTCATAATTAGAAATGTTAATAAGGAAACTAAAGGAGTTGTTGGATTCATTCAACCATCCAAGGCCTCATATGGTGCACCATTCTTATTCCAGAAGAAGAATGGTGAGTTTCTATGATGTGTATTGATTAATGAGTAGTCAACAAAGTGATGATAAAGAATAAGTATTTCATTCTACTTATTACTGATCTATTTGACCAACTTGTAGAGCAAAATATTTACTATGTTAGATTTGTGATCATAGTACTATCACGTGAGGATAACTGAAATGGATGAATCAAAAACAACATACTTGATAAGATATGACTCTTATGAGTCCATAGTGATGCTCTTGGTTCTTACTAATATACCTGTTATATTCTCAAATTTTATGAATAAGATATTCTACCATTTTCTAGATAAATTTATTGTGATATATCTAGATAAAATTGTCAGATATAACAATACATTAAAAAAGCATGATGATCATTTAAAGAATGTATTCTGGTTATTAAGATAAAATGAACTATATGTGAGGAGGGAGAAATATTTATTTGCTCTAGAAGAAGTGAGTTCCTAGGGCATCACATTATAGATAGAAAACTTATGATGGATGAGAATGAGACCAAGGCTAACAAGTAATTGGATCTACCAACTAAGATGCCACAATTAAGGCCTTTCTTAGGCATACTTAACTATTATTGTCGAGTCTTCAAATGATATTTAGCAAGAGCGGCTTCATAAATTGGTATTCTTTAGAAGAGTAATGCATATACATGGGATAAAAAGTACTAGCAAGCCTTTGATTACTTGAAGAAGACTGTAATGGAGGAGTCGATGTTGGCACTACCCGACGACACCAAGGTTTGGATGAATAGTGCTAGCTCAATTATGTGGAGAAGTGGTACATGATCCAAGAGAAATATATGATACACTCATCCATTACTTGTTAACATGTAGATACTATCTATTAGGGTAACATTTCATAGTAAAGATGGAAAATATTGCTATTAGTTACTTTCAGACCCAAAAGAAGCTAAGCTCCAAGAAAGAAATGTGGCAAGATTTTTTAGCTGAGTTTGACTACACATTGGAATATAAGCCCAATATCGCTAATCATGTGGTTGATGTCCTAAGTCGCAAAGTAGAGCTAGCATCCATGAATAGCCAACCTCAAAGAGAGATGAAGAAATTTTGGTTGAAGTATGGCTTATTGTACACAAGGAAAAATAACTTTACTTGCCTAAGTAGGGAAGCATCAGAAGGAATCTCATTAAAATGTATTATGACTCTAAATAGGCCAGTCACCCATGGAATTTATGCACAAGAACCTTACTAGAGTTTATCTACTATTTGCCATAAATACGAGATGATATTGATGCTTATGTGAAGATTTATCTTATATATCAACAAGATAAAGAGGAACAACATCATTCCAAGGGATAATTGGATCACAAGATATGCTTCTTTTATATGTCAACAAGATATGCTATCTTATATGCATAGCAAAAGAGACAACCTGACTATTTCTTAAGAACATGGTGAACTATTGGAGCCTACCAAAATTCATTATAAGTGAACGTAATTCATGTTTTGCTAGGAAATTTTGGATGGAGTTATTCAGCCTCATGGGTACAGCTCTCCACTTATCTACTAATTGTCACCCTCAGACTGTTGGGCAGACAAAATTGGTGAATGCGCTGTTAGAATTATATTTAATGCTTTTTATGAGTACTAATCAGAATGACTAGACAAAGTTATTAGATGTGGCTTAGTTCTTTTACAAACCTACAAATGAGTGAAGTAACTGAAATAAGTTTATTTGAGATAGTCATAGAATAATAATTAATGATTCCTCAAACTTGGAAAAGACTACTAGAAATATGAAAAAATGGGCTGACAAGAAGTAAAGGCATGTTGAATTTCAAGTTTGAAATTTGGTGCTTATCAAGCTTATACTAAAACAATTCAAGTCCTTTCAAAAGGTGCATAAAGGACTTGTAAGAACGTATGAAGGCCCCTTTCCCATGTTGGCATGAGTTGATAAGGTATCATAAAAGGTCAAACTATCTTAAAGATTCATTCAATTTTTTATATAAGCAATATTAAGCCCTATCATGAAGATAAGGATGAACCAGACTGATAGATTTCTAAGAGGATACCCACAAAAATAGTGATATCTTATGACAAGAAGGTGGATTACATTATGGTCAATCAAAATATGAGAAAGAATAGTTTTTAAATCATACAAGGAATACTTAATGAAATGGAAGGGATTACCAATAAATGAAGTCAACTAGGAGCCAACAATAACATTGTGGTAGTTCGAAGAAGAGATCGAGCAGTTTTATGTAGGCAAATCGACGAGGATGTTTATATCATTAGTGGTAGAGAATGACACACCCCATCTATGGAGAGCTCAGGAAGCTTCTAAAAAAATAAAGAAACCTTTCTTTCAAAGTAAAATATAAAAGGTTCTAAAGAATTAAAGTATTTAAAATCTTTCAAAGTATGATGGTAAAGTAATTTTAATGAGTTATAATTTTTCATATTTCTACCTATTAGTAGGAGTTATGTATAAATTACTAAGTCATCCATTGGCATGTATAAAAGAGGAAGTATGCTCATTTACAAATCACCAAGTTGCAATCCTTTTTTAATGAGTTATAATTTTTCTTTTTATTTCTAGTGTTTTTTTTTTGAGTTCTTTTTGATTTTAGCTATTAGTAGGAGTCATGTATAACTTGTAAGGCAAGCAAGAGACTAACTTAGCAACATCCAATAATTGAGTTGTCTAAGTGCCTCGCGGAAGCATAGCAAAATTACTAAGTCCTTGATATTATTCAACTTGCTAGTTATCTTTCCAATATAATTTTTATATGCAAACTACTTATTATTCTAGAATGCACGAAACAAAGTTTTAAAGAAGGTGAATAGTTACATGTAATATCAATGTAATGTGTACTTAACCTAATTAAAATATCATTAATATCAAATGAAATCTTAAATTATATCAATGTCAATATTAAATAATATATTATTACATATATCTATGAAATAATAAGGATACCAACATTTGACTTATCATATGATAAAGTAATAAATAAAATGTTTTGATTAATGTTATCATCCTTTGAAAAGTGAACAACTAAATATAATAGTCCTCTAAGAATTTCAGAAGAGGTAAGATAATGTATATTGATATTTGATCTTGAATGTGGCTTCCGAAATTATTTGAATATTTTAGTACTTTTTAAATGGTATAAGAAAGTGTCATACAAATGAGATTTTTACATCCGTAGATTCTATTATGTCACTTTTTATAGAAGAAACTAATGGCATCAAATAAACTTTTCTATTGAACATATAAAAAATATATAATTGAGGTGGATTCCCTAATGCTAAGAAAGTAGTTTAGTGAGTACTTAAATCTATGGGTTTTTATATGGATACTATAGTTCCTTCTAATCCTTCTATATCCCAAGAGATTGTTGTTACTATTGTAATGGAAGAATATGAGGATGTATCATTCATTTATAATAATTTTGAGTCTCAAATTATTTCTTTTAAAATAATTTCTAATCAAATGATAAACAATTTGATATTAAAGATGTGAAAATTAAAGCTAGAAATGTTTTTCATATGAATCACTCATTAACATCAAATGTAGCAAATACAATAAAGGTACAACACTCATTGAACAGGGAATGCATCAAACTTCATTTAATCATGATTTTATTCATATTGAGTGGTCTATCATGCTCTCATCATTACAATTTTAATCGCATAGACCCTCTCATAACCCACAACTTTTTGGGCCTCTCTTGTCCCATTCAGACAAGTGGATCATGGTCCACTTTTGACTGTAAATGTTTATCTAGATCTTACATAGCCATCAGTATATAATCAGCCTCATGCTTTTGAAGTATTTTTTTCTTTACGACATGTTCTAGCAGATTTTAGTTTGCATCCTGAAGCCTTTATGTATGTTATCTTGAAGGTTCTTACATGTCCATCACATAGGCTCCAAAGAAGGAAATATTTTATAATTCAGCAATGTGTATATTGATCAAGAGTCAATCTCATTTGGGAAGCCTATAATATTCTTTTGATCACCTAAAAGTTTTTAAGAAAATATCATAGGTTCTCTCAAATTTTTACAATATTGATGCCTCCATTGTTATATAGTTTGGAAAAGGTTTATTCACAAGTCTTTAGTTTGGGTTTTAATTTAAATTGGTTTGTTTCTCCTTTGATCTCGATATTTTGAACTTTTCACATATCAGTTTGATGGGAGATGTTGAATTTTGTTTTTACTTTTTTTCATTGTTTTTTTTTTATTTTGAACTTTTCACAAGCCCACATCAAACTTATGTGGGCAACCTCAATTAATTTTCTCTATATGTAAAGGATTTTATGTGTGTTGGTTAATTTTCTATATATACCAATGTAAGCTTTAATTTTTTTCTTAAAATTTTATAAATATAGATAAAATTTGATATCTTTCCTAAAACACTGACAATTATATATATCAAGTATAATCATCAATAAAAATAATAAACTATCTCATATTATTTTCTATAATTATTTTATGATGTTTTTAAATATCTTAATGAATCAGATAGAATGAAACTCTTTTAATGCTTTCCTAACATGCTGGAGTTGAAAATTTTGTATATTTTTCAAACTAATTTATCATTAATAATAGAAGTTATCTATTTGATAAGCATGTCTAAACTTTTTAACTTATCTAATGATTGGTGTTTCAGTCGAGAGTATATAATCATTAGATTAATAGTAGTTTATTACTTAGAAAGGCTCCTATAAGTGTAGAATAATTATTATAGTCTGTTAAACTCAATTTATAAAAAAGTTTTTTTGCTTGATTTGTTGATTCTACATAGTGACACTAGGAAAAGATTATATAGATTATGATGAAGATTAATTGATTAACTATCTATATATTTGATTAAACAGCCATATGTTTATTGATAGAAAGACATATAGACAGAAAGATAGATAGATATATAGATAGACAAATTGACAAATTGATAGATATAAAGATAAATAGATATACAGATAGATAGATAAACAGATAAATAAATAGACAGATAAATAGATAGACAGATACATAGATAGATAGATAGATAGACAGATAGATAGATATATAGATAGATAAACACACCAACAAATAGATTGATAGATAGATAGGCAAATAGACAAATAGAAAGATAGAAATATAAATAGATAGATATGTAAATAGAAAAATAGATAAATAGATAGATAGCTACATAGATACATAGGTAGATACACAAATAGACAGATAGATAGAATGACAGATAGATTTATTCATTGACATAAAGACAAATATATATAAATACAGAAAGATAGGTATACAACATGTTAGATAAAAAGATAAAAAGATCGTCAAATAGAAAGCTAGATATATTGACAAATAGACAAATATATAGATAGTCAATTAATTATATAAATGACTATTTAATCAATTAAATATATAGATAGTCAACTTGTACTTATATGTTTAGAAAGTCATATGTTCAGAAAGTCATATGTTCTATTGGTTTTACAATATAAAAATGTGTATTTTTTCTTAGAGGATACATATAATATCTCATGGTATGATAAACCTTGTAAACCCACTCATAATATCAATTTTGAACATGTTCATCTTTTTCAAGAAGAAACCATTCTTCCTTGAATGTTGAAAATTTAAGGTGATATGCATAGTGAAGATTTAAATATTACTACTAGATCAAGAAGATAGAATAGCTTTATACATGCAAAGTCATGATCTTAAAGTTTTCACTATAATATATGGTTTTACTAAGATAAACTTATGTAGTATATGGATTGTCTGACACTCAACATATTTATTTTTTTGGATGATTTGGCATGTATTTATTATTGTATTAGTATGTATTTGTGCTTTTAAGGGAGAGATGTCACCAAATGTATACTTTGAATGTATTTGATAAATATTAGTAAATTTATGGTTATTTTAGGTGAAATTAGTAGGCTTGAACTTGATATATCAAAGGCTTGAAGGAAAGAGAAACAATGGGGGATTGTGATATATCCTTTGTCACGAATTGATTACACCTTCTAATGATCTTACTAAATAGTTGTGACATACTTTCTTGGTTGTAACTCTACAAAATTAGTCATGATAATTTTTATACATCACAACTATATCATTGAGTTGACATAATGTTTCCATTACGTAATATAGTCTTCGTGGCCACATCATTTTTTTTTTGGGGTTATGATTACACTATCTCTAAGATATATAATGATCATGATATTATTTTCATGTCATGGAAGCCATGTATCTCACTAGTACAATTAGTCATGGTAATTTTTAATGCCACAACTTATTTAATATAGAGCAAAAACATCAAGTATTTTGAGTCATGCTATTTTTCATCATGATATGTTATTCTAGAGAGCATATACACTGGCCATGGCTTTTCCAAGGTTGTGAATTTGTGCTATAGTAAGAAAATATCAAAGTCACTATCATTTCTAGCATAGTGATTTTGTGATCCCGTGAGAAAACAAAGTTATGATCATTTTTAGCACCATAATTCTGTATTATAGAGAGTAAATATCAAACATGATCATTCCTAGTGCCATGATATTTTTCTCCAAAAAGAAAAGACCAAACAAGGGCATTCTTAGTGTTGTGACTTTGAGGTTCAAAAAAAAATTTATCTTAGTCGTTGCATTCCTAACACCACAACATTTGGCTTCATAGAGGAATACTTGAGTTACAATATTCATTATCATCATGACTTTGGTACTCTAGAGAATATTTGATGAGATAAGAAAGTCACGATCTCAAGCCAACTCCATGACTTTCAACTGAAAGTATTAAATGGATCTCCAAAGTATATAAATAATACTTAGAAGATTTTGAGAAAATAGAAGGATATGGAAATGAATTTTGAGCCAAGTACACAAAAAAAAAACCCTAGGCACATGACTTCCAATCAATAATTAAAAGAAAATCTAAGACAAACATAAAACATATTTGTTTGCATTAAGGTTTTGAAACATATATCCTTATTAGGCTTTCAATGAGAACCCTTAATTCTATGAGATACCTCTCAAAATATCTCATACAAATTCTTTATTAATATTAAGCTAAATTGAGATCTAGAGTTTGTTTGTGTACTTATATGTAATTGATACCTGATTTTATATAGTTTATATTTGTGTTATTGTGGTTTAAATGTTGATAGATATAAATATTAATTAGAACTAAATTTTAAAATTTTCAATGTATCATTGATTTATACATACTGGCCATAATTGATGATGACGGGTATATTATGTGATATGCGTATATGTTGTGATAAAAAAAAGTGATAACCTTTCTAACCTTAATGCATGAGATAAACTTATGGGTGGAAACCCAAGATTGAGATAAGTTTAATCAATACCTGTATGATGCTTATGAAGGCAAAAGTATGAACGCATGTATGACCAATTCATTGTGCTTATTCTCAATTCATTGTAAAGAAGAGGTGATTCATATGGTGGTGAAAATTATGCAAGTTAATTCCTCATATATGATTTTCATGTGTAAGTCATAACAAGACATATATTAATTATCATGAGTATGGTGCTCATGAAGCTAAAAGTGAAAGCATGTCTATTACCACACTATTTCTTGTCTTTAAAATATTAAAGGTTGGAGAATAGAAGTGTATATTCAAAGCAATTATCAATTGTAGTTGATGTATTATCTAAAAAGAATAGATATATGAATGACCCATGAATGGAATAACATGTGGCTTCGGTGGTGAAAAATCAAAGTGGGAATATCTTTGGTAGTAATAGTCTAAAGATAATAACCACCTTGTATGTCATGCGGGAATTATGATATTTTCACGCTAATCGATCTTTTATTCAACAATCGAACATAATATTGACTAAATACTATAAAAATATTATCATGCACAATAAAGTGAGTCAGTCCTAAAATCAAAGTACCTTTTTGAAAATGCAAGTTTATCTACTCAACTTGAGTAGTAAGTAATTCACTACTAAATTGCTTGAATTTCTATGTGATCAATATCTAGACTTAAGTTTATTTTACTACTTGTATGATCCATATACTTATAAGATTATGTTGAATAAAAGATGATCATCTAATAAGATTTTGGGATCATGTCAATCAATAATAAATTTTGGTTTTCTCAAAAAGTCACAACATGGATAACATAATGAGAAATTTTAAAGTTAGCTAGATTTTTGGGTTTGAAATTTGAATAATAAGATTTGGATAAGGATCTTGAGAGTTAGAATTTGGTAAAAAAAAAAAAATCTTGAATTATTATGCTATGAAATTTGTACATTTTTATTTACGAACAATAACACCAAATTAGTCAAACAATTTTTCAAAAATGAACTCCACATTTCACAATGTCCCAATTCACTGTTATGTAACTAGAAATAATTGATAAAACTTTTTGGAAAAGTGATTGATCTAATGATAAACCTTTATGATACCTTAGCAAAATATCAAATAACATTCATTTGAGGTAATCCATTAGAAGATTTAGGGTTTGACAAATAAATCATACGAAGTCATAAATGTGCAATCAGAAATTCATAACCCTAATTTTGTTTTATGTAATTCATTCCTCAAGAAAAATGCAAGATCTAACCACAAATCCCTTTGATTTTCATTTTGAGATGATGTCCTATGAGGGAATCAATGGACTTGTGATGGTTAGGCAAAAGAAACAAAAAATCATGAAGATTTATTTTAAATATTAAAAAATGATAAAATTCTTACCATTAAGTTTTCCTTCCCAATTTGAATTTTAGTATATTTCACACATGTTTATGACTCATTAGTTAAATGAAAAATCAAATGGAATCAGAGAGATCTAGAATTGGGTGAGTTCTAAGTGTTGTATGTAATGTAGTTCTCAATTGCTTAGAAATGTTAATGCCTTCTGGCCATATATGTCTTTGGAATTTAAAATTTTTTGTGAATGTCTAAAGCTTCATACCCAATTGTCTTATGATAAACATGTCATAAACATTCCTTATAACATAAACTCTAATTCTATGTAAAATTTGATATAAACTACTTAATGAGAGATGTAATTCTCAATTTATGAACCAACAAATATTAAATATGTGTTTCAAAAATGTTGGCTCATAGGAAAAATAAAAAATTACAAAGAATTATGAAAATAATAAAAAAAAACACAAATTTAATAGAAAGCCCTTCTCGACAAAATTTAACCTCTATTAAACATAATATTCAACAATGCAAAGTAATAGCTAGATCATAATTTTTTTTCCAATACAATGTTTTGTTGGTGAAACCTTGCATTAATATATGCATTATTTTTTAAAAATTTCTTATGTTTTTTAAATAACTAGTTGTAGCTCATGGTACAGATGAATTCAAATTAGGTAAAATTATGTTTTAGGGCCCTAAATTAATGTTTTTGATTCTAAAAATTAAGAAGTATATGATGTAATGGATTGTTGGAGAACCATAAATCAAAAATTTAATATCAAGATAATATTCATGGATGAGTTATTTTGTTGTTTCAAACATTTTCGAGGGAGAAATTACCTAATTGTAGTTGTGCGGATGGCTTCATTCATCTCACATTATTCCTTCTCCAGCCCCATTTCTCGAAGATGACAATGTTATAATGGCATGACATTGTCGAGTGATTCATATATATTTTAAAAATTAAAAACCAATTAATTAATGCATAATTAAAATTATCTATTTTTGTTTATTATTATATTAAATATCTTATTAAATATTTAATGTATTATATATATATAATCAAAATTAATTTAATAAGAATCAATTAATTTGATAATCAAATTACTTAATTATAATTAAACTAATTATTATCCTTATATTTGCACATATATTCTAAATAAATAAACAAAATTTTTAATACTTTTATGGCATTCAAATAAGACTACGAAAGGGACCAAAGACTAAATACGATCTTGTACTTCCAATATAAATTGTTTCATATAATGATTTACATTAATTATAATTTATACTACTAGAGAATTATAATTCCACTCCCTCATTTTTTAAAAAATATCTTATGTCTTTTATTACTTAAAACTAATTAAAGTCATCATGTTAAGATTACAAATATTCATTAATTGAATCAGATCACTAATAATCTAACTCAATCAATCTCTAATTATTATCTTGATATTTTTTATTTTTAACTTATTTGAATTGTCAAATTAAAATTTACCTATAGTGTTTGGTAATATTAAAAGTTATAAGCTTCATCAAAGGAGCATCATCAATTTTTTTGACATGGCATGGATTCTAGCAGCAATCAACATTTACCACATGCTTGATAAAGTTATCCAATTTATATAGTTCTCAAATTTATTTCTTAACCTTATTCTTTATTTATTAAAATAACTTTTAACAAGTACACATAAACAATAACTATTTCATGAATAAGAATAATAGTATTTATCATAATAATGATATATTTTAATTTATAAGTCAATATAAAATAATTATAACATAATGGTACAATTCAATACACTCAAGTATACTAGCACTAGAAGTTAGCACTTCACTATTTATCATATTCAAGATAGACCTACTGAAATCTAGTACTACAACTTACTTAAAGTTTTTCCAGTTCTATCTATATTATGGACAATTATTTTATTTTCCATAAGAACCAATGACTCAATCTTCTATGCATAAGCCAATCTCTACGTTCTGGATCATCTACAAAGCAGAATAATGGACATCCATTTTTATAAATTTAGCTCATTATAAATTTTTTTATTAAAATAACAAGAATATATAAATAAAAAAAATATTCATATATGACTTTTAGTATAAATCAATTACAACAAATGTTTTTAACTATACCTATATAAGTATTATTATATATATATATTATATTAAAGACTTTCTTATTTTTAAAAGTAACAAATATATAATGTAATGGATATCATCATATTGTACAACACACACACACACACACACACACACACACATATTTTGTATATATTTTTATGTGAACAATGTTTTCAAAAAAGTGTTCACCTGCTAAGTATTTTTTTGCAAACAATATTTATGAGAAAATTATTTTTTGAAAATTATTTTTTGAAAATTATTTTTTTTATATAACTAAAAGTATTTTCAGATTTACACATAAAAAGAGATCAAAACTTAAATATTTTTAATTGTGGAACTCTTATTAAAAATTTATGAAAACCCAGATTTTTTTAAATATTTTATTTCTAGAGACATATATTTTATTCAAAAATGACTTTATGTGTAAATAAGTTCCAATAACTCCAATTGAAACTTTTTTTTTAATTTTTTATTTTTTTAATCTATCAATATGTCTTGTTTATGGAAGAATCAACTTGTCAATTTTTGATTCATCAAAACATAAATATTTTATGTTTTTATGTATTTTTTAAAATATTAAAATTTTGGATTTAAAAAAAATATTTTTTAAATGGTGCACTAAATTATAATTCTCTCATTAATTAATCTAATATTAATTAAATAAAATAAACACATCAAAAAAAATATTATGCTACATGCAAATAATTAAATTAGAACCAAACAAAAAAAAATTAAACTAAATTAAATCATTTTCTAAAGCCAATTTAATTCTCTAGGTCTACCCAACCAGGCAGATGCAATAATTATTTCCTCTAATCTATTTTGGAAGATCGAGGTTGATCAATGATCTAAGTCTACAAATTACATGTCATTGGGAGTTCAACCCCCCCTGCATACCATAAAAGTAATTCTCATTCCTCATACGAGAAATGATTTTTAAATATTAAATATTTCTAGAAAATAACATGAGATTATTACTTTTTCCTTTGACTCATATACTTTATCTTGATTCGACTAATCCTCAAGAGCAGCTTGTTTCAAAATAAGCATCTAAGGTATCTTGATCAAAAATTATAGATCTCCATAAAGAAAGAGGTGAAAGTAAAATATAAATATATATTTTTTTTAGTGGTATATATTGGTATCCAACTACTAGGTGACATTAGAATAACAAGTGGAAAATATTTTACTATGGAAAAAACATATTTAAGTCTATACATCTTGGAATTGGTGCTTACACATCCTACAAAATATTTATTATGAGCCGAACAAATTCTAACTTAGATAAACATTGAAACTAACTTTGTGTCTTAACTTTCAAAGAAAATAGAACCAGTCATAACTTAATAGTATCCAAGTTGAACCATACTACACAACTCTAAAAACATAGCAGCATATCAATTTAGATTCTCTAATATCCTCTCACTATACTGATGTTCTTGAACCATCACTTCCAAACTTAGCTATAACTTAGAGTAATTATTGTTAATTGGGTGCATTCGAATCTAAGAGTAGTTATTCATCATAATTGGCCATCAATAGTCTCTCAATATTCGATTATGGTTGGGCTATTGGAAAACTTGTCTCTTGCCACCTTGGGCATCTCAATTGCTACTAAGTTCCTTTTATATACTCTCTTGGCTCTTTATCTCAAAATTATCCTTTTAACTCTATCTCAATATATGGGTCCAAAAGTAGTAGCTCAATCCCAAATTTTCTACTCAAAGAAATTATGGTTAAAAATAAAAAATAAAAAACTACACCAAAAGAGACAAAAATAAACACATGATAAGCTATGCTAATTAAAATACATTAAACAAGATATTATTATCCAAACTACAAGAAACAAAATAATTATATTTCAAGGATAATTATGTCAACTAGAATTGAGTACCCAAGCTAAATAATCCATAATAATGTCATAAAAAACTTATTACAACTTTGTTACGATGCCTAATTTTCAGGATTAGGCAATGTCACAAAAGCTCATTTAGCAAAAGTCTCTCATCCAATACAATTTTACAAGTATATAGGTCATATATGTAGTAAACTAGACTTTTGTTTAGATATCAATCTCAAAAAGATTATGTAGGTAGTTTTATCAACCAATAATTAGTCAACTGCTGCTCTTATATTTTAGGATTTATCAATTTCATTAATGGTATGTCAAGATTGCTTGGTTGTAATTGTTTTGGGTTATAGAATGAAGTCTGAATTATTATAAGAATGCACTAGTGTTCTACTAACATACAAGGTAGTTATCACCTATTGGACCCTTCCAAATAATAGTTCCCTCATAAATTTCTCATCAATACTTTACTACCTAAATAATACATTACCCATGCTCAAGGATTATTAACAAGTCTATATCTTTTAGGCTACTTATTAATTATCTTTGATGGTTAATTCATATATTCATTATTATTCTCCAATCTCATGTATCATAAAGATATAAAATAATGTGATATTAAATATAATTGCACATTAATTTTGTAAGCACCATACTCATGATAGTTAACATATTCATAATCTCAAATCTCATTAGTAGCAATCATATGACAAAATGTTGTTCGCAAGTTAGTTACTAGCTTATGAGTTACCTTTATTTATGCATATATCATGGCTTACCTATCACTATCCATCACAATGACATGTGACTCTCACACTATAGACAAAATTCTTAGCAAAATATTATATAGAACTCTCACATTAATTGAGGGTTAGTTCATCCAAGATATGAACATTAGATTATTTATAAAAGTGTTCATACTTTAGAATTTACAAGCATCATACTCATATTGATTAAAGTTATCTCAATTTTAGGTTTTGATTAATATATTTATATTATGCATTATGATCAAAAGGACTATCATTTCATTCTTATCATTATGTGCGAATGTTTCTCGGAGTTTATCTGTCACCATCCACCATGATGACATATACAAACTTATCAATAGGAAAATCCTAATTTTAATTAAATAAATATCATATCTACACACAACCAAATTACAAATCAAACCAAATTTAAATTTTATCAATTATATATCCATCACATATAATAAAATACACCAATCCTAGACTTCAATTTAGTTTAATATTTGAGAAGAATTTATATGAGATAATTTGAAATACATCTCAAAGATAGTCCTTAGAGAAATCTAAGATTCAAACCCCTAAACCTAATTTTCTTATGTAGCACACCTCAATCTATCCCTAAGTAGATGTTAAAATTTGCACCCCCTTTAGGATTTAAGATTGTGCATTAGGTCCCTCTTTGTTTGTGGATTCCTCTTAGGATTTGACTTTGCATCATTTTTATATTATTTTTTTGTCATTTTCATGATTAATCCACCATTTTTTTGTCTTTTTGGGTAGAGATGTCAAATGAGCCGAGCAGCCAGAGCATGGCCTACAACCCAGCTAATGACCCAACTCAGTTTAATAGTTCTTGGCCCAGCATGGCATGGTCCATAACTATGTCTCGGGTTGGGCCGAGTGACCCTATGGCACGGTTCATGTCGTGCTAGGCCGGCATGAGCACTTCCTCATATCAGGCCAAGCACGACCCGTGTGCCTAGCTTGGTGGCATGGCAAACTAGCCTAGGCGGTCATATTTATTTTTAAAAAAATTTGATTGCCCCATCACAGGGTGGTCCATTTATTAAAAAATAATCACCCATGTGGTCGATTGTAATTGGCCGGCCCATATGCCGGCCACCCATCCGCCATCATGGTCGTGCACTCGGCTATGCCCCATCAGGTAATGGCGAAAGTGCATGACTCATGCATCTTCAGATTTTGCTGTTTTGGCATGGACAGGCATGACAGTGCACTCATCCGTGCCCATCGTGCCATGTTAGGCTGGTGGACCGCGCCACTATGTTGTGCCTAACACGATACGAGAATTTAACCATATTGTGTATAACATGACTTGACCCATTTGATACCTCAATTTTTAGGTCTAAGTATTGCTTTTATATTCAAGTGTCTATATGCATTTTCAAATAGAAATTCATAGCACCGTGATATGGGCATGATTTTGGTCTCTTTCTTTTATTATATTGTCGTGGTGTTGATAATGACTATGGATTGTGTATATTTTATTTGTAGCATAAAATCACAATGTTGGGAGTGACTATGGCTTATGCACTTCATTTCTATAATACAAAGATGCGACATTATGAATGATAATGGCTCATGCATTTCTCCATTGAAACATAACGTTGGGGTTCTAGGAATGACCATAACTCGTGCATTTGTCCTCTATAACAAAAAGTCATTATGTTGGGAATGGTTTTGGCTCATGTATTTTTCCACTATAATCCAAAGTTATGATACTAGGTATAGTCATCACTTTGATCTTTTCTCTAGAGTAAAAATTTGTAGCTCTAGGAATAGTCACGACTCTATTAAATACTCTTTATAACTCCCTATAACCAAAAGACATGGCTTTTTCCTTATTATTTGTGGTTCTCTAAAGAGAAATGCATGACACTAGAGAATGTCACAGCTTTTAGCATTAATGGTGTACTTGGATAATATGACCTAAAAATAATATCACAGCCATTAAAGTGTTAGCAAGCTAGTATAATTATGACTATTAAAAAGTTTTGTCTTCAAAAAGAATATGTCACGGTGTATGAAAATTACCATAACTATATTTTGAGTTTCGGCCAAAAATATATCTCATAACTATTATATATGCTCTTGAAGGTTTAACTAAGTTATAATATGAAAAATACTATGATTTTACATGACTTTTAACTCTCCTCTTACTCAATAATTCTACCGAGTAATATATTTCATACAAAAACTACATAATTTGACTACTATTTATCATAATTCATCAAAATTATAATTCCATGAAATTATTCTATTTAAAGTTTTTTTTTAGGAAAATATTTCAAGAATAATCACCAAAATAACTAATAATATTCGATATTTGGCATACCGAACAACTTCCCCCTCAATGATTATTAATTTTTCTGTCTTGATGTCTCTCTAATAATAGTCATACCCCTCCTCTCATTTTCCTCAAAAATGAGGACACCTGGAGAAGTATATATTTTTATTTCATCTCACAACCTTATTTATAAGACTATCAATATGATAATTATGGTAATGATATTAGTCAAGGCTGAGATACTAACAAAATAACGAGTGTCTAACAACTATTAGAAAGTAAGCTGAGAGGCAAAAATATATATAGCTCATCATCAAACATCATCTCACAAAGAAAGCTAATGTTTGTCTAACTTCCCCATCATGAATTGCAGTGTTAACCATGATTTTGAAATTGCTCATGTGAGTAGCTTTATCAATGTCATCCTGATTTTGATGTTAATCAAATGCCAAATTAACATGATTTATCCCTCAATATACTTTTTCTTATATTGGCTCACATTTTTTTCACAATTCATACATCCTTATTATTATAGATATGTGGTAAAAAATATTTTTCCCAATTCATTATTTTATCATGGTATATATGTTGTAGTGTTAATGAGTCCATTATTTATCACTAAAGTTTACCAGTTTAAATCCACTAACAACAAAATAATATAAATCTAAAATAAATAAAAAATTTATCACTTCTATTTTTAGGTTGAATAGTTTGTATGTTTTAATTTAATCATCTGGAGTAAATTATTTTTTTCTTCTATTCTGAAGAAAATAATTCAATCACTAGAATAATATAATTGTTCAATTATTAAAAATTAATTAACCTCTCTCATACCACTTGTTGAGATTTTTAGGACAGAGACAAAATACCAAGCCTAATTTTGGAATATTTTTTCGTACCAATAATTAAGTTATCAATTTATTTCATAATTTAAAATTTTAATTTAATTCTTTAGATCATTACTGAATGCATTAAATCACACAATTTTTTCAATTGATCTCCCTTCGAGCCATTAGCTCCCTTTTGATCCAACTAATCCTCAAGATTAGCTCCCTTTTAACTTTTACTTCCAACTCATAAGCTCCGCCTTGATTGGTGTGATCCCCAAGAGCTAGTAGAATACATGCCATTTCATAGCAATTTTTTCTAGATGCATACTTATCTTGAAACAATTGATGAATATAGATCGACTATCTTCAATTTCTTATAAGGAAAGGTAAAAAACAACACAATTGTATGATTCTCACCAGTCATACTGACTATCCTTTCATCACTATGTGATTTCATGAATCAAGTGTGGACTACTTTCATGTGAAAAGCAAATCATTCACATAAATATATTAGGGTCATATGCAACTTAGAGTTATTGCTTATAATTTTCCATAAGGTACTTTCCCAATCTTAACCAACCCTATATTGAGAACCAACTTTGAAATATTCAATTTACTACTCGTTTTATTTAGAGGTGTCAAATGACCCATGTAGTGTTGACAAGACCCTTTTTTGTTTTATCTATCTAGGTCAATGTGGTGTGTTTGTCACAATACAATAGGTATCATTGATTGTGTCATGCTAGCATAGTTCTAAAAAGGGACAGCTTGGCATGGCTCATTGACATGACTTTTGGGAAGGTAATGCCAAGTTGTGCCAAGCTGGGTCAGACTCAGAACCTAGCCAAGCTAGCCTTGGTAGATGGGTCAAACGAGCCATATCGTGATGACACGACTCATTTAAGTGTGGCACAACCATACCATTGTGCCATGGAAAACATGACATGGTATGATTCTCGTGTAGTGCTAGGCACGACATGAGAACTAGTTGGCTAGCCTGACATGATATATTCGGCCTGCATAGTATAGATCTATGCTAGACTCTGAAGGTGTCAAATGAGCTGTCATTCCAGCACAATCCATTTTTGCTAGGCAGAACTGTGCCACCATGTCGTGCAAGACATGATAAGGTATAATTCCTATTCCATACATTCATTAGGCTGGACCAGCATAGCATAGTGGCATGATCCGACATACATCCATGTCGGATCATGCAAAACCATGCATCCATGTCTGCAGTACCCATTACATTAAAACACAATGAGTGGCCGACTTATGTAGTCAGCCAATTACAATCAGTCATATAAGCAACATAAAACTTATGTGGTCAAATTTTTTTAAAAAATATTAGACCGTGTCATGCTAGGCCAAATTGAACCATATCGTGTCGCGGGCCATGCTCATGCCACCCAGCCTATTTGATATTTCTAGCTAGACCATCCCTATCGGGTAATCGCTAGATGGCAAGTCAATTGCAATCGACCATGTAAGTAAGATCAAGCTTGCATGACCAGATTTTTTTTAAAAAAAATAACCTACCCCATCGAGTGATCATTCGCTGGGACTTGACCCATGACCCACACTTGGACTCAAATCCTTAGTTTGGTGAACCATGCCACTGGGAAAAGCACGTGGGTCATTGTTTAGCTCGACGTCAGGCATGTCTCGTTCCAGCCTAGCACAAAATGAGCCAAACCATGTCGTGCCCAGGTCTCTTGACTCTATTGACACCTTTAAACCAAGTCATGCAAGACTAGCTTGGGTTCAATCCTTGCTAGTTTGGATCAAGCCATGATATCCTAGGTCAAGCCAAGCTAGTTGGATTGGCCAATTGGGCCAAAACTAGCCTGCACGGGCCGTCATGCCACATGTGCCAAGCCTCTCATGCGAAATAGATTAGCACGACTTTACCTGAGCCATGCCACAGGCTAACCCGCACCAGTTCTAGACATGATTCCGAACCATATTATGTCATGCTAGGCACAACTAATTCATACCATGCCACAACCATGCCCAAGCCACATGGTCTGGTTGGCACCTCTAGTTTTTTCTAGTAAACAAATGTCTATTAATTTTCCTACATGATTCATATTATCCAATCTTTTAATGGATAATAAGTTAATATAAATATTTAATGCATTCAAATTTAGCTGGTATTTTATGTTTGTCTTTAAACAAAACACTCCAATACTAAATATACTCGATATCACATCAATGTACTTCTTGACTAATCTATAATTCTTGAGCACAAATGACATAATCTAGTGAAAATTCAAGTGATACAAAAGGTAGCCACTAAATCAGCTACCATTCACTTTCTTGACTAACTTTGTGAGTTAGTAAAACAATTTAAAAGTTTTATATTATATTTTCTAAATATTTTTAATTAATTTTTTATTTTTTCGAAAGAAATAATTTAATCACCTAGACAAAAATATCTAGTTGCCCAAAACCACTTAACTCACTATGATAGCATTTGTTGGGGTCCTATTGAGAATCAAGAATCAAGATTGAGCCCAAAAATCAAGAATAATTTTGAAACAAATTCTTAGCCCAACAAAGTTTATCAATTTGCTATTATATTTAAAATCTTTTAATTTTGTCCATTTTAAAATTTTATCAAAATATTGAATAACAAATCTTGTTTTGAAATATATATATATATATATATATATATATATATATATATATATCTCTCTCTCTCTCTCTCTTTGAAATTTAACAAATAAGTAAAATATTTTTCAAAAATAATTTTTTTAATATAATTTCAAAAGATCAATCTATACATAAAAGGGAACCAAAACTTAAGTATTTTTGATTTTGAAACCCTTTTCTAAAAATATTTAAAAATCTGGTTTTTTTTAATATTTTATTTCTGGGGACATAAAATATAAATATTTCTTCTTATTAAGTACCTAATTTATTTTTAAGATGATATTTTTTGCTTATTAATTAACACTTATATTTATTTTTTTTATTACCCATTAAAATTTTAAATTCAATTATTAATTGGTTAATCAAACATCTGCTATGCCATAATGGTGCTCTCTTCAATGTTTATTTATACATAAAAATAATTAACACTTAACACAAAATGTAACTCTCATTAATATTTATTTATAATTAGTCCACAATAGAATCATGACACCAAATATATTTTAAATAATTAATTATTAATGTAGAGATGAGGTTTTTGTTTGATGTGTTTAAACCAATGATGAAATTTTTTGATATATCCCTACAAGATCCAACCCAAATAACTTACACCTCCCCTCCTTCCCCAAAACAAATTTTAACTCTCATCCCAAAAAAAACACTAACTCTTTTGCCATCAACCACCATCTCTCATCTTGGCTCATTTCTGATGCAAATCTCACCTCAAAATAACTGAAACATAACTTACAAAAATATGTGGTGGTGGAGTCGAGCTTATGATAATTAACTAAAACTATAGGTTTGTGATTTTTTCATGCAATGTATATGTGTATGTGTAAACACAAATCATATAACATACATATGCTCTTCCTCTTCAAATATACAAATGTTGTATAATACATATTCAAATTTTCATGCAATACATATTGTGTATATATATAGACACAGACACACACAAACATGTCTATGTATACATTTATATTCAAGCAGCATATATGTTCATATATGATATATGCATAATAGACATACATAGACATATATAGGTAGTAGTATACACATGGTTATATACTACCTAGCTACCAATATATATTATCACATATGTATATATATATATATATACTATATATAGTAGATGCTTGTATGCATTATAAACACATATAGACATATATTCAAGTTGTATAAATATTCTTATATATCTTTATATACACATATACATTCAAGTAACATATATGTCTATATATATATACTAATTATATACTTTTGTCTATATATATATATATATATAGTGCAACACATGCATATATGTATATATACACTATAGCATATGTATATATATTCATGCAAACATATTATTGAATATGTATGTAAAGTAATATGTGTGTGTATGTGTATTCTTGCACACACACACACAAACACATATATATAATAATACATATATATTAAGTATATATTCTATGTATTAATACATAGATAATATATATACATATTAATTTGCATTTAAATTAATATACACTTATACATATTAGTACATATACATACTTATATATCTATTAGTGTGTGTGTGTGTGTGTATTCAAGTAGCATTTGTCTATATAAATATATATACTTATATATAAATATATAATGTCATATATATATATATATAGTGTAATATGTGTATTTATTTTTTATTTTGTGTAGAAAAAATATATTTTAAAATTTATTAGAAACAAATTACATTAATTTATATAAAACCACATTTTTGCCATTGTCAGTGAGTATTTCTTTTTTTTATCAAAATCTGATTGTTGAATTATTTTTGTCTATGAAGTTCATTGCTGATCAATTTGTTAGTTGGATAACCTTAAATTCAAATATGGTTTGATTTGATTTGATTAATATTGGATTTGAATTTAGTGATATTTGTATAGCAAATATGTTTTGCTTCATGATGTTAATTTGTTATTTTGTAATAAAATGAACAAATTATTCTTTCTATTTGAAAATAATAAATGCTAGTAGATTGTCTAAGTATTAATTACAAAGTGATTTGCAATATAATTATAAAAAGATTTGTATTGTGTATATATTTATCACAATTAAAAATACTGTCTAAATTTAATAATTCCATGAAAATAGAATGTTAATGTATTATCAATTTACAAACACATATTACACCAACACAAATCATTTTTATGGTGTGATTTATATACATTATTAGCATTGTTTGCAATCATTCTCATGTATTCATAAAAAAATGTGATCTAACACTTCTAATGGTTTATGCATATTGCTCTTCAAATCCTTTGTTATATGTGACAATAAATTGTAGAAATAAAAAAAAACATAGCATTGAATTATATACTTCATAGGCAATATGTAAGTGTATATAAACACATATATACACAATAGTGTGCATATATATATATATATATATATATATATATATAGTATGATGTTTTCTGTAGGAACATAAGTGTGTGTGTAGATTCACACACACACACACACACACTTTTGAATAATATTATATATGTATATACCATTTATATATACATATTGTCTATATACATTTATATATAAACATATATTTTGATGGTAGTATATTTACATATATAAATAAGCTATCAATGACAATATATCCATATATATTGGTGTTCATAAATGTGTATGTGTGTTTATATACACACACATACATTATATACATATATAGAGAGTGTATATAAAAAATATATACATACATGCTATTGTACTTAAGTGTATATATATTTATATATACATGGTAGTACGTGCATACATATAAATAGTGTTTCTTTAAACACTATAAAATATATATTATTGTACATAAGTAAGCACACACACACACACACACACACACACACACACACACACACACACACACACACACACACACACACATATATATATATATAATCATGTCATGTAGATATAGATGATCATCAATATACATTCATCATAATAATTGATATTATATCCCACAAAAAATAATACACCACACAAAATTCATCACAAAATAAGTTGTATAATATAAGTTTTAATACAAATAGTATAAAAAAATGAAATAAATTAATCTAATGGATTTTTACAAGTCTTTATATCGTGTTCAATATTATTGAATCTAGAACAATACACAACCTATTTGTGCTTAAATTAGGATTCCAAGTGTTTCTTTCATGGTCATTCAAGTAGACATTTAGAGTTAGGATTATGTACAGAGTAGTGAATGGTTGCAATAATATCATATATCATGCAACATTATGAATTAATGATATATCATGTGTTTTAATACCTAAAAATAAGCATGATTTTATCAGTTATTGCTTTGAAAATCTATAGAAATATTCAATTAAATTAATCATGGAATAACCAAGTAATAATAATATTGCACATGTATGTTCACATAGGATACTAAATATTTGTCAATATCTACATGTATACTTTTTGTTAGCGATATCAACATTGATATTTTCTCATTCGATGAAAACATGGTTTTCAACAATGTTTGACATTACCAATTATTCAATTTTAGGTGATACAATTTCATTATAGCAAAGGGACTCTTCCTTATGCTTATCCAAAATCATACCCAACTTTATCATATTTTCCATTAGAAAATTGCATATTGAATGATGATGTTCAACACAAACCTAGATATTGAAAGACTAAACAAGATTTGTTTTATTTTTATCTTATTTTTCATTGGGAACATAAATATTGCGCAGTGTTCTGATTCATTAGATTCGACTCAAATTACTAGAGCTTAAATGAACATGGTTAATTCTATCAAGCTTACTTTATATTCATGGTCCACCAACACCATAGCATATACAATATTCTAGCTAGTTTTGTACATTATGCTTCCCCTTGGTCTATTTAGAATTATATATACCCAAAATACTACTAAAATTTTCTTTTATGTGATGATAACAATAAGAAAGTTTTTTAATACTAAATAGTTGTGGAATAATATATTTAAGGGTTTGGTGTCTATAGAATATTATTACAACGTCTCTATCAACAACAACTCTTTTTTGATTTCCCAAAAACAAAAATAAATAATCAAAATTATTTGCTCTCATCACCCTAAATATAAATGAAATATAAAAATCATTATCATCATATGCTATGATTTAAAAAAATCTCACCATAAGGGCCACTCATATGTGATTAATCGATAATAATAGCAAACTGAAATCTGATAGTAAAACCTATTTTATATATTGGATGTGCCAAAGAGTTGCTCAAATCCTCATTAGATTGATGGGTTTGTATCGGTAACATGCTCTCCCATCCAAGGACATAACTTATGGTAACTATAAGGAAGTCCCAATATATATATGTTCTATTGAGTTCTCCTTGATGAATCATGCTCGATGATAAGATAAACAAAATCAATGTTATCTGACAAAATCATTACATATTTATCATAATTGATAATTAGAAGTTGATCAAATAAGATAATTGTTGTATATATATTCTGTTTTGATAAATTATTTTGTATAACCAAAATATTTTTTATTTCAATATTTTGTTAGTGTAGGAAATAAAATATTGAAAGGATGGGAATGCAGTAATAGCACAATAATGGGAGTTCCGCTGCCTAGCCAGTGGACCGAAGAAAATTTTGCAGCACAACCCGATCCATCCAAGTGATCCAACCCACTCCGTTATTGTTATCGAGAAATTGTTTAATATAAATTGTTTTTTATTTTCTATTTTTCACTTCTGTAATTTTTTTTGTGGAACTATTCATCTCATCATTTTTCTCCTCTCTACATGATTTTTCTTCTTGACCATTACTACTCACAAATCTGTACAAAATTTTTGGTTTTAATTTGTAAACGCAAAGTATTTTTCTAGTGGATGTAGCTAGTCATGCTAAACGACTAGTGAACCATATTATTTTTTTGTGTTTCTATTGTGGTTTTGATTTTCTGTCGTGGTTTGTTGGATTGTGGATATATCATTTGTTATTTTCTATTTTCTTCTTCTTCTTCTGAATCTAAGAAATCATAAACATTGATAGCAAAATTACCTAACAATTATCTATGAGGAGGACAAGACTGTTAGGTTGACCAATATGCTCTAATAAAGCAACATTTTCTAAAGAATGAGTGTGAATATTATTATTATTTTGTACTTAAATAACATGAGAGTTCCCTATAACATGACCAATAACTTTCTATCGATAAACAATAGTGTACACCATATTGATGTGATTTCAACATTTTTTTTCTTAAATTTATATGAGAGCCTTTGAGCTATAGTCATTAAGTAAATATCATCATGAAATCACTTGTACTTGAGAATGTTTACCTCACCCCCATTATGGAATTATCATGTCAAGATGTCTAAAGTGCATAACCATGTGATTCCCTATGCCTTGATGAAAACCCATATAAAGCTAATAAATGATTATCAGTCAATGTCTTGGAGTGCCTCTGTGTACATGTTGGCACATGCATTGCCATTGGATGTAGAATTAGAACCAATAACAAGGATATGAATACATAACAATTACATAGGCTTATTATGAGTAATAATTATGTGTAATATTTTAAAAAATATGGTATAACAATAACAATGATGTATAAGATGTTACAGTGATGTTGAAAATGTTATTTAAGTACAAAAACAATTGAGTTTAGATAAATACGACAATACATATCACTAAAACAAAACTAGCTTGCCACAATTGCACCATCTTGAAATGGAAGCATACAAGAGTGATCAAATATCATAAAAAATTAATAAGCAAAGAAATTTAGTTGAATGCTCATTTCATCACAAACTCAGCTAACATGTGAGTCAAAAGATAAGTTATGGTGCATAATAATGGAATTGGTTCAACAAGTGCATTATCTCTATCATATATACATATATGTGTAGACGCACACAACAATATGTATGTATATACATAAATATATATCTATATTTTGACAATAGTATATATCTTATAGGCATATATACTACTATATATATATATATATATATATGTACAAACATGTATACAATAGTATACATGAACATGTATCTATGGAAATAAATATGTATATATGCAACTTACATGTGCATAATATTATGTTCCTTTAAATGATAATAATAATGATATTGGTCAATGATATTGATGTTATTAGCAACTTTGAAATCATATACCTTTTGGATGGGGGCACATGCTTGGAAATGTGTGTTGCAGAGGTTTCCTGCCTATGTATGTTTTTGCATATAAATATATACAAATCATTGAATTAAGATATAATAGATACTAGTTACATACTAATGTAAAACACTCCCATTTTCATTAATCATAACTAAAATATATAGAACTAAAAATACACACACGCATGCATGCACACGCACATGTATGTGCGTGTGCGTGTATTTTTCTAGTAAATATTGTGTCGACTTTGCACCATAAGAATTTTATGTTTGGCATAAAAATGATCTCATTAGAAACTTTGAAAACAAATTACTAATGAGAGGTTTACATAAGGAACTAAGCACAATAAAAATCTCTACTATAAAGTTGCTAGTAAATAGTTTTGACATGGTGAAATTTATTTATCAAAAAACTTTATAGATGAATTATAATTGAAAAATATAGATAGAAATTGAGTTCTTAGTATAGCAACTTACACATGAGTTTGAAGTAAGGATTTTCTTTCCCACTTGCAGCAGGGGAGGTGAAAGACTTTTTCCTAATTACTAAATTGGTAGTTGTATATCATTTGAGTGTTAATTTGTTAACTATTCTTTAAGCAATTAGTGGAGAAATGGTTAGATTAAATTAGTAGATGTAGCTACTATAAATAGCTGGAATATTAATTGAAAGAAATTTTCAAATGCATAATATTTATCATTGTCTAAATGTATCATTTCTGGTCCATTTTGTGTGAAAGTTGGTTGGAATAGATACTATCCTAAGAACTTGATATTTTTGTGGATGAATTAGGCAATCTTTATATTAAAGACTCATTTTTTGCCAAGTTAGATAGTTTAGAATTTGAATTTTATGAAAATATTGAATCTTCTAATCATATCTTTTTAAGTGTCTTTTCATCTGTACTACACGTGAAGAGATAAAGTATTGGATTAGCATGTCTAGCCACATGTCATCCTTATCTAGAGCCTAGAGATAGAAAACACTCGTAAGAACATGTGATAAAATCTTTTAGATACTCAAAAAGGAAAAAGTCACTTGCTGTCACATTTTATTATGTTTTGATAGAAAGAATTACATGATAAAAATGAGAAGAAATGCATTAGTAGTCATTTTGGTAGTCATTCCTAAAACAAGTTGGCAAATAAAGTGGTGCTAATTCAGCAACATAGAAAAAATGTATTAGAAGTTGTAATATTATTGGAAAATTTATTTCTAATCACAAAATCTACAACTTTAATCCATTTCATGTAGACATAGCACCAGGTAGCATTTGACTAATGTAAAATCTAAAACCCTAATCCATTCCTAAAATGATTTTGGCAGTCATTCCTAATCCATTTTCAATCATAAAATCTACAACCCTAATCCATAACATTTATATTAGTCAAATGTTTTTGTTTGAATTTTAATTATTATTTATATACTTTAAAATATCAAGATTGAATTTTGTATTTTAAATTATTATTATGAATTTTATTTTTATAACAATATATTAGAGGTAGGGTTTCTGATAATTACATGTTGTTAATTGATGTTTAACAAATTTTTTTTCAAAAGAGTGATAAACAATATGATTTTTAAGATGGTATTGTAATCCTTATTTGTAAATTGTTTTGGTGTAATACTATAAATAATTACTATATCAAATGATCATGAAATTTGAAGTAGAAAAATTTAATTGAATTTTTGTTTTTGCTAAACATGAAAATAAAAGTAATTGAGGAAAGATAATTACTTAGATGCAATTATGAGTAGGCAGATTAGGATTACTATTGATAAGTGGAATGAGATGGATGGTGATAGATATTTAGATAATTAAAGTAATGGAATGTTGTGGAAAACAATATGACAAATGAAATTTGGTTACTCTTTAAATGATAAAATTTTATCAGGCAAAATCATTTCACAATATTATCTTGAAGAAAAGTAGATGAGTTGTTGATGATGTGATATCTCAAAGTAACCCACGTGTGATGAACAAAGTTTAAAAACCCCCTCTAATAGAAAACTACTTATAAGACTCAAATCAATAGATCGACATTTTTGCAAGCACTGTGTTACAAGAAGAATATGTTGATGTTCATTAGATTAGTTTCTAGAAGTAAACTTGTTCTTGACTTGATTTATTGTAATATATGAGAATAATTGGAAATGTCCTAAGGAGGAGTAAAGTATTTTGTATCTTTCATTGATGATTACTCCATGATATGTTGGATGTATCAAATTAAGAAATCATATTTATTTATTGTATTTAAAGACTTCAAAGTGAGAGTGGAACTTGAATATGAGACAAAGATTAAATGCTCAATGATATATAATGGAAGAGAGTACACAAATGATGACATTCTTACTCTTTGTAATTAATAAGATATCAAATGGTAAGATATCATAGTAACATACACATCACAACAAAATGAAGTAGTTTAATAAATGAATAGAACTCTCGTAGAATAGATTAGAGATATATTGATAACTATAGGTCTACCCAACTATTTTTTGGTGAAAACAACTAATACTGCTAGTTATTTGATAAACTGCTGATAATCAACTACAATTGATTTAAAGACATTGATGAAAATGTGACCTATTAAGCCATCAGATTACTCTACATTACATTCCTTTCGATATGTTACATATGTGATATACAATACACAAGAAAGAATAAAGTTATATTTGAAATCTAGAAAGTATTTATTTTTAGGACATGTTGAAGGAGTAAAAAGATATCGTTTAGGTTGTGGGATCCCACTACCCATATGGTTATTATTTACATTAATCTAACTTTGTAAAAAATCAACTACAAAGAAAAGATAAGAATGATAATATGTTGAAATAAATTACAAAGACTGCATATATATAGGTGGAAATTATTTGACATAAGAAACTATAGCTTCTACAGAGGAAACACTAAAAATGAAGTATAAGAAAAAGTTGAGTTTGAGGCTCTATAAGTTAGTCTATCAACTCATGAAAGAAGGTCTTAAGCTTGGCACTTTCTGAGGATGTTACGGTGAGAAATATTACATATTATATTCTAACATTGGATGAAGAGTCATTAATATTTCATGAAGCTACAAGTAGCTTAAATGTGTCTCTATTAATGATAATGAACAAAGAAATCAAAACTCTACATAAGAACAAAATATAGAAACTAGTACCATTATCTTATAAAAGAAAAACTATTAGTAATAAATGAGTTTACAAGATCAAGTGGGATAACAATACTCAAGTAAAATATTATCATGTAAGATTGGTGCTAAAAAGATATCCTCAAGAGTGACATTGATTTAAACAAAAATTTTTCCTAGTTGTTTTTCTAACAATAATTTTAAGTAGTGACTTTGTGTACTATATTTAATTTATATTTGAAGTAGTTGAATGTCAGAATTATATTTCTTCATAGAGAACTTGATGAAGAAATTTATATACTCATACCAAAAGATTTTGTTGAAACATACAAAGAGAACTTTATTTGTAGGTTCAAAAATTCTCTATATGTACTATAAGATATTTGATTTCTTTATCATTAATCTAGGGTATAATAGGCTTAGTTTAATGTTCAGACCATTATGTGTGCTACAAATGGTTTGAGGAATAAAATAACCTCATCATTCTATTATTATATATGGATACATATTGATAGAAGACCATAACAAAGGGTGAATATAAAAATTGATGGAAAATTAGCTTCGGAGTTTGATATGGACTTGAGATTAGCAAACAAGATTTTAGGGATGCAAATTTTTTAAGATAAAAATAACAATAAGGCATAACTTTTTCAATAAGATTATTTTGACAAAATCTTGTGATGTTTTTATAAGCAAGATAATAAGTCAATTGCTACCATACTTTCTATTAATTTAAAGTTATACTCAAGTATGTCTCCCAACATTGAATAAGAGGAAGGAGATATCTCAAGTACCATATCCATTAATATTAAGAAGTTTAATATTTGCTATAATTTATATAAGACTAGACATTGCACAAGCAGTGATAGTAGTTAGTCAATTTATTAAAAATCCTAGTTGAGAGTATTGGAATACTATGAAGATGGTTTTTTGATATATTCAAGAAACCTCAAATAGCATAGTATTTTACAAATAGTTGGACCTTATTATCAAAGCCTATGTTGATCAGACTATGTGTGGAATATTGAAAATAGCATGTCCACTATTGATTATGTGTTTACATTGGATAGAGGAGCCATATTTTCGATTTCAAAGCTATAGTCTATCATGTCTACTTATATGATAAAAGTACAATATATTATGACTATATAAGATAGTAAAGAGGCAATCTAGTTCTAAATATTATTGAAAGAGTTAAATACAAACAAATAAAATTATTTTATTTTATGATAGTCAAAGCACTGTATACTTCATAAAGAATCCATCATTTCACTTGGAGACAAAATATATTTAAGTACAATATCACTTTGTAGAAAAGATCGAAGAAGAAAGTGTGGATAAACAAAATATTCATATTGATGAGAACTCGGTAGATCGTATGGCTTAGTAAGAGCATAAGCAATCATGAATTTGATAAGTTAGGAAGTTGAACTTCAAGTGGAAAAATATACTGTCAAAAGAAGCATTTGAGTGGGTAGGTAAACTTCATCATGCTCACATAAAAAATTCCTTAGGGATTCCCCATTTTTGTTTTATAAAAAATGTATTTCTTCTCATTTCTAATTTACTCCTAATCATAAGTATATTTACTTATATTTTATTTATTATCTAGTTTAATTTAAAATATTTAGATTGAATTTTCACTTTCAAATTATTTTGGTGGGTTCTATTTTATAAAAGTTTGCATAGAAATTTTATTCATTTCATGTGAAAACCCCACAGAAATAATGATACATTTTTTATGAGAACCTCTAAATATTTGAAATAGGCATGCATGAAGAACATGTCATCCATCTCTATCACTATGAAACATGTGTGAAGAACATATTGGAAGATTGCATAAAAATTTCTATGAATAATGATACTTGTTGCTACAGTTTTCAATGTTGGGTGGAAATAAATAAGCAATTCATTATGAGAACCTCTCACTTGTAATTTATTTTCCCCACATGTTCTAAACTTACTACCATTATGAAAACATAAAAAAATATAAATAGGCATGTGCTTGACTTAATGTCTATTTTTCCAACTTGTTATAGGGCAAGTTAAAAATAATATATTTTTCCAACTTATTGAATTCATAGGTGCATATATATTGAGTGTTAATTTACTAACCATTGCTAAGCCAAATCATGTAGAAATGGAATAGATTAATGTAACTTGCAAGAAATGTATTAGTATATAGATTATTAATGGAAATATTATTTCAAATGCATAACAAGTTTTTTTGCCTTAATGTAACATCCTCAATATTCCATTTTTGCGTGATTGTTCTATGGAACACATACTATCCAAAGTATTAGATATTTTTGTGGATGGTTGTATTAGGAAAGCCTAGAATGAAGAAGACTCACTTTTTTCCCAACCCAAGTAGTCTACATTATGAATTTTGTGATAATAATGAATCTTATAATCATTTCATTTTAAGGGTTCTTTCAGTCATTCTATATGAGAAAAGATATAGTGTCGGAGTGGCTTGTTTAGATGCATGTCCTCCCTCTCTAGAATCATCAACCATGCATGAAGAACATGTTGGTAAGATCACCTAGGAACTTCATAAAGAAGATGGCACTTGATGCCATAGTTTACTATGTTTGGGTGAAAAGAAATAGGTGATTATATGATATAATAGAGATTTTTATTATGCCTGGTTCCTTATGTAAACATTTTGTTATTGTTTTACTTATTGCAGATGTAAATTGAGTTCTTAGCATAACAATTCACACATGAGTTTGAAATAAATTCTTTTTTTACCACTTATTGTAGGGCAAGTGAAGGATAGAGCACTTTTCCAACTTAATAAAATGGTAGTTGCATATCTATTTAGTGTTAATTTTCTATCCATTCCTAAAGAAAATGGTAGAAAAAGTAATGTAATTTAAGTATCCTCCAAGAAATATTTCTGATGTTGCATCTATTATGAATAACTTGTATATTAACATCAAGATTATGTCAATAGCATACCAATTTTTCTTGCCTAAATTCTATACCTTTAATCTATGTTGTGCAAAAGATATTTGTGACAGATATTTTTCCTAAACAATTTATTTCGTGGATGACTCACCTTTTAACCTAGTTAGATAGTATACAAGGTGAATTTTGTGATATTATTGATTTATCTAATCATGTCTTTTTAAGTGTCATCTCATCCCTTCTTTATGGAAATAGATAGAGCCTTGTATTGGCACATCCGAATATATGTCCCTTTCTAGAGCCATAAATCAAGTGTGAAAAATATGTGGGAATATCACTTATAAATTCCTTAATGAAAATAGTGCCCATTGCCACAATTCATCATGTTTGGGTGGAATGAAATAATATATTATATTAGAATAAATCAAAACCAATGAAGAAATCTAAGGAAAGAGACTGAGCATTGTATTAGCATGTCTGGTACATGTCCTCCCTCTCCAGAGCCATAAATAATGTGTGAACAAAATGTTGAAATATCACCTAGAAGTTTCCTAAGGAAAATAGTGCCCATTGTCACAATTCATCAAGTTTGGGTGGAATGAAATAATGTATTATATTAGAAAAAATCTAAGCCAATGAAGTTTCTCATCCAAGAGATTAGAGTAGAAATTTTTATTGTGCTTGGTTCCTTTTGTAAACCTCTCATTAGAATTTTTTTGTCAAAGTTGCTAGTAAATAGTTTTGATAGGGTGAAATTTACTTATCAAAAAAAAAAACATAGAGATGAATTAGAAATGAAAAAATATTGATAGAAATTGAGTTCTTAGAATAGCAACTTAAACATGAGTTTGAAGTAAAGAGTTTTTCCCATTTGTAGAAGAAAAGATGAACGACTTTTTCCTAGTTACTAAATTGGTAGTTGAATACCATTTGAGTGTTAATTTTCTAGCTATTCTTGAACCAATTAGTTAAGAAAATGGATATATTAAAGTAGCATACAAAATTTGAATTAGTAGATAGAGCTACTATTAGTAGTTGGAATATTAACAGTAAGAAATTTTTGTGTGAAAGTTGATTGGAATTGATACTATCCTAAGCACTCGATATTTCTATGGATGAATATGTTAGGCAAACCTAGAATGAAGGCTCACCTTTTTCCTAGGATAGATAGTTTAGAAGTTGAATTTTATAAAAATATTGAATCTTGTAACCATGTCTTTTAAATGTTTTTTCATATGTACTATATGGAAAGAGATAAAATATTGGACTAGCTTCCCAGCCACATGTTGTCTCTCTCTAGAGCTAGAAAACACTTGTAAGAATATGTAATAAATTCTCCTAGGTACTTCTGAAGGAATAAGGCACTTGCTGTCAAATTTTACCATGTTTCAATATATAGAAATACATGATAAAAATGAGAAAAAATCAATGATGATCATGTTTGTCATCTACAAGACTAAAGTAGAGATTTTTATTGCACTTGGTTCCTCAGTTTAATGTCTGATTAGTGATTTATTTTTATTGTTTGTTGTAAAGTTTTTTGATATAGTACATTTTACTTATAAAAAAATGTCAATAGATTCATTAAATAGAAACTCGAGTTTGAATTAATGACTATTTTTTCCACTTACTACACGGCATGTAAAGGATTTACCATTTTTTCAACTAAGATTTTGGTGGTTGTATATTTATTAAGTATTAATTTGTTAACCAATCCTATAGCAATTGGGGTGAAAGTAAAGAGATTAAAGTAGGCTACAAGAAATGTATTTGTAGTTGGAATATTTATGATGATATTATTTCAATCAAATGCATAATAATTTTTCTAACCCAAACGTAACTACCCTAATTCATTTTGTGTGAAGTAAGTTTGAAAGGGATACCATCCAAAGAACTCGGTGTTTATATGTATGGTAATTTTTGGCAAGCTGAGAATGATGACTCACTTTATACCAAGACATACCAAGAATGAAGTAGTTCATCACCAGAGCCTTGAAGCATGAGTGAAGAACATGATAGAAGGTCACCTTGAAACTTTCTAAGAAAAATGGCAGCTATTACCACAATTTACCATGTTTATGGGAAATGAATAAGCGATTCTATGAGAATCCAAGCCGATCAAGTTTCTCTTCCACAAGATTAAAGTAAAGATTTTTTATTGTACTTGGTTCAATATGTAAACCTTTCATTATTGATTTATTTATATTGTTGGTTGTAGAAATTTTGATATAGTATAATTTACTTTTAAAAATAAACAATAGCAATTGATTTCTTTGTATAGAAACTAAAAAATGAGTTTGAATCGAAGGTTATTTTTTGCACTTACTGCAGACAAGTGCAGGTTACACTATTTTTTTAAAGAAACAAAAAATGTTAGTTGAATATCTATTGAGTGTTACATTGCTAAACATCTTTAAACCACTTTTTGAAAAAAATTAAAAAGATTAAAGTAGTCTAGAAGTAATATACTATTAGTTGTTATATCAACAACAAGAATGTTTCAAATGAATACCAATTTTTGTTTCCTAAATGTAACAACCATCCATAATTATTTTTGTAAGAAACTTCATTTTGTACCAAAATATAATCTAACTTCTCGACATTTTTCACTTAGTTCCAATGTTTCAAATGAATACCAATATTAGTAGTGGATGTACTAACAAACTCTAAACCAATTTGACATGACTTTATTTTGTACCAAATTTTTTTCTAACTTCTTGACTTTTTTTCATTTTTTCAGGCTAGAAACATTCCAAAATTTTTAATTCTGAACTAAACATTTTGGTTTTTGGATATGTGGATGAGGTTATTTATTCTCCAGTGACTTTCATTGTTTTCATATGAAATTTAGAGGAAATAATATAGGTTGAATTTCACTTATTTTTCACCCACTTGAAAAAGTGAATTTGGCTTTTTTTTATGTCATTAAATACCTATCCAGTAGCCCAAAACTAGTCATCCAAATATTAATAGTGCACACACATCTTCTTCAATGTCTAAGAACATAATGTGGGTAGAAAAGATATTTTTTTTTGAATTAGACTAGGTTGCCTTCAAGTTTGTACCTCATAATTTGATAGATCTATTGTCTATTTGAAAAGAATGAGAAGTCTGAGTAATCTCACCTAGATTTAGCCTCTTTACTATCAATAACGATATCAAATTCACACGTACTTCCAAGTCACATAATGCCTTCCATAAAGTGTGCTCTCTAATATTGTATGGAATAGTAAAACTTCTCAAATCTTTGAGTTTCCTCGAGAGTTTGCTTTGAATTATTGCATTGTATTTCTTGATCATATTCAATTTTCTATAAGTCTAAAAAGTCTTCTTGATACTCTTTATATCTTTCATCAACTTCACATAATAAGGATATGAGATATAATTTTAATGAGAAGGTATATTAGTCTTTAGCTTTCTAAAAATATTAAGAAATTTCTCAAACTATTCATCTAGTTTTGTCTTAAAAATTTCTATGGAAAGGGAATAATGAGGTGAAGAGAATGGGGCCTATTTATACATTCTTTGTTCTCCACATCATCTTTTTATTTGTTGTGATAGTTGATCGATATTAACTTTTTTCATTTCTATTTCATTATGAGTTGCTTCGTGTGCTAGAATCAAGGATTAAAATATCGATTTCTACGGATATATTAGTACTTGGATTTTACGGATATATCGGATATATCGAAGATATATCAGTGTATATTTGTATATGAGTACCAATCAAGGATAGATATATCGGTATTAATGAATATATCGATACTTAGAATTTATGGATATATCGGAGATATATCGGAGATATATCGGTGGATATATCAGAGATTTTTATCATTGGCTAGAATACATTGGACAGTAGGATTAGTCTATGTCACGACATTAGGTATTGTGAATTAAGATGTTATATGTAGTAATATAATCTATGGTAACATTATCTTTTGCATCAAATTCTTTATTTGATTTTGCTTTTATTTTATTATATTTATTTGCAACTTCACAATGTTATGGATATGCATGGATTTGGGTTTATCTAAATATTGCTAGGAAATTTATTGGTGTTTTTTTTCATTCATATTAATCACAAGCCATACAGTTTGATTCTCAATGGATTTCATAGTCGTGTTTGTATGATCCAGCCTTGTTTTCATTTTTTTCATTTAATCTTGTTGTACATCAATTCTCCTCATCTTCATCGATAGTGCAAGAATGCTATCATCATATGATAACATAGTTGCTACCTTCTGCTGGTTATAATTGGAGCTTGCAGCTCCTTG
This sequence comes from Sapria himalayana, assembly GCA_029783825.1. Lineage (NCBI taxonomy): Eukaryota > Viridiplantae > Streptophyta > Magnoliopsida > Malpighiales > Rafflesiaceae > Sapria > Sapria himalayana. The sequence continues at coordinate 1,015,154 of JAREIK010010552.1, read as the reverse complement.
AATTTAGTTAAAGGTGTTAAGTTGGCCGGGTAGCCCAAGCATGACCTTAGGGATGGCTCAGCATGGTCCAAAACCATGCCTAAACCATGTTGTGATGGCTTGGGGTGCCACTCATGCCATGCTAGGTTGGAACCTAGCATGCTTCCTACCATGCGAAGCATGGCCCACATACATGGTTTGATGGTATGGCACATGGAATAATGTTGCTGATTTTCTAAAAATAAACCACGAGGAAATAAACCACATGCCATCAAATCATGCATGGCCCACATGCAAGGGTTGATGGCATGACACCTTTTTTTTAGGGAAATAAAGACCAATTCAGTTGCTAAAAATAATCATCCAAAGATTAATGGTGCATAAAAGTTTTCTTCTATGTCCAACAACATAATGTGTGTAGAAAAGATAAATTTTCTAAATTAGGCTAATTCACCTTCAATTTTATCCTTCAAATTTTCATAGATTTATTGACTATTTGAAAAGAATGAGAAGTTTGAAAAATCTCTCCTAGATTCAGCCTCTTTACTATTGATAATGATATCAAGTTCACATTTACTCCCAAATCACATAATGCATTCCATAAAGTGTGCTCTCTAAAATTGTATGAAATAGAAAAACTTTCGAAATCTTTGAGTTTCTTTAAGAGTTTGCTTTGAATTATTGCATTGCATTTCTTGATCATATTCATTTTTCCATTAGTCTCAATTATCTTCTTGATACTCTTTATATCTTTCATGAACTTCACATAATGAAACATATGAGATAGAGCTTCGATGAAAGGTATATTAGTCTTTAGCTTTCTAAAAATATTAAGAAATTTCTCAAACTCATCTAGTTTTCTTTTTAGAATTACTGTGGAAAGGGAATAATGAGGTGAATAGAGTGAGGCCTATTCATACATTATTTTTTCTCCACATCATCTTTTTATTTGTTGTGATAGTTCATCAATATTAACATTTTTTATTTCTACTTCATTATGAGTTGCTTCCTATGCTAGAATACATTGGGCAGTAGGATTAGTCTATGTTATGATATTAGTTATTGTGACTTAAGATGTTGTGACATTAGATGTGGCAACATCATCTATGGAAACACTATCTTTTGCATCAAATTCCTTATTTGATTTTGTTTCTATTCTATTCTATTCTATTTATTTGCAACTTCACAATGTTATGAATATGCATGGATTTTGGGTTATTCAAATATTGCTAGGCAATTTGTTGATATTTGTTGCATTCATTCTAATTGCAAACTATACAATTTGATTCTCAATGGCTTTCTTAGTCATGTTTGTATGATCCAGTCTTGTTTCCATTTCTTTCATTTGACCTTATTGTACATCAGTTCTCCTCTTTGTCTTCATCAATAGTGCAAGAATGTTATCATCAAATGATGACATAGTTGCTACCTTTTGCTGGTTTTAACTAGAGCTTGAAACTCCTTGCATTTGGCTAAAGGTGTCAAGTGGGCCAGGAAGCCCGACCATAACTTTAGGCATGACTCAACATGGTCCAAAACCATGCCTAAACCATGTCGTGATGGCTTGAGGCACCACTCATGCCATGCTAGGCTGGCACCTAGCATGCTTCCTACCATGCCAATCATGGCCTGCATGCATGGTTTGATGTCATGGCACATGGGAATATGTGGCTAATTTTCTAAAAATAAATTACATTCACAAATAAAATAAATGGCACTATCATTTGCCCCCCCCCCCCCCCCACCCTCCTGAGTCTCAACATTGACAATGATAGGACATGTCACAGGAACGTCAAGAAAAAAATTTGATGACTGTCAAATCTCTGCCCAATAAAGTATTTAAAAAAGTAATAAAAAAAATTTATGAATGCCTAATTTATTGATTTATTTCTCATAGTTAATCTACAAACTATTCTTCTCTCATATCTTTTTGATGCTCTCAAATATACATCAAACCATTTTTTTAATTGTATTTTTTTTTCTTTGTAATTTTAATTTTGTGAATGTAAGTGCTACTGAAATAGTTGTATCAAATTGAAAGTGATTTGTAAGTGTTAGAATACAAGGTGCAACATTCAATGGATTAATTTATATTACGACTTTATCATGTTACCTAATTTTATAAGTTAGATGATGTCCCAAAAGCTTATTAACAAGATTGTCTCATTAATTCACAAGTGCAAAGGCATACACATAGTGAAATATACTTTTATCTAAATATCAATCCCATATGGATTGGATTGGTAGTTCTATTATTTAATAATAAAACAATCCATTTTTAGTAAAATAGACACTCGAATTGTTAGACAATTTTTGGTATATGATTGATTTAGTTAATCTATATGATGATGTTTAAGTTGCTTGACTTATATTATGTTAGACATAGAATAAATGTGATGTTTTGTACAATGATTCATTGTCCTAATAGAACATAAGATGATTATCACCATTGAACTCATCCAATAAGTGATCTACTCATAGTTATCCCCTCAATACATCACCATTGAGACAACATTTAATATCTACTCTAGAGTCAGGTATAATTTCATACCTTTTAGATAACTTCATTAACTACTCTTAATAGTTACTTTGTATGCACACTCTTATTTCTAGCCTCAAATATCATAAAGACCAAAAATTAATATGGTTTATATGCATTTATACTTTTGACTTTCTAAGAATCATACTTGTACAATTAATGCAAGATTCCCTCAAGAATTACTAGCGAGAACCATACAAGTAAAAGTAATTCTCAATGGCTTTAAACACATTGTGAGTCACAACATACTCATGTATGTCTTGAGAATTTCATGTCACCGTCCTCTTTAGTGATAATGTGACTCCACACTAAAGTTAAACTCCTTGAGATAATATTCTATATAATATCTATCCTAATTGAGAAGTTGTTCTTTTAAGATATGTTGAATAGATTTATGTGTAAAAATATTTATACTTTTAACTTCATAAGTATCATACTCATAAAAATTAACATACCTAAATTTTGGGTTTCAATTATACGTTTATATTATGCATAATGATCTGAAGAGTTATCACTTCCTTCATGTTATATGTATGAATGAGCCTCATAGTTTATCTATCAATGACCACCATGATAGTCTCACACACACCAACGAATAGTTAAAATTTTAGTTCAAATTCTATTTAATCATCATCCATTAATATTTATAAAATAAAATAAATGAAACATATTCAATAATTAACAAAGAAAACTAATTCACATCATATATCTTAATTTTCACAAATCCTAGACACAAGCTAGTTTGGTACAAATTCCCAAATTCATCCCTTGAGGAGAGGGGTTTGAGAGTTGTGGCCCCCAACTTTAGAGATTAACATTAATCTTGTTTCACTTCATTGCTTATGAAACCTCTATGAAGTGTGAAATTCACTCATAGGATTTTATAGTTGGCATGATATTGCTTGTTGAATGAGGGAGAAGAAGAAAATGAGAAAATTTGAAAATCTCTCTATCTGTCACTTTTATAATTAGGCATATTTACATTACTCTAAGCAAGAAGTCATGACTTTCAGAACAATGTCATATATTTGGCCTTTAATTCTTTGGCTTGATGTCATGACTATATAAAATAGTCATGGCTCTGTTTTATATTTTGATCATTCTATAATACAAAGTCATAGTGCTTATAACGACACTACCCGAGCCTAATGTCTTTGAATACAAAGTCACGGTATTACCAAGAAGTGGCCATGGAATGGTCATGGCTTCTCATTTTGTTATATAGTCACATTGTTGTGTAGAAACTACAACATTAGTAATGATCTTTATTGAGTTTTATATGGTCACTATACTATCAAATAGCCATGGTGCTAAGAAAGTCTCTCATGTGTTTGATGTGGTCGCGATGCTGGGAAATGATCATGTCATAAAAGTTTCTTTTCATATCTCTCAAGTATGTGTGACACTATGGGTGGTTGTTACATTGACATTCTCTTCTCTCATATATTATATTTTGACATTGTTGCGAGGATATCCCGGTATTGGCAATTAGCTTGAGTGTACAAGTCATGGTTAATTCTTCTATTGAGGATAAGATTCACACATTTGGAAATAGTTGTACCCAAATAATATCCTCTATAATATTTATTTAGAACTTAGATGTGTCAAATGGGTCGGGTGGCTAGAGCATGGCTCATAGCCCGGCCCAGTTCATGCCATGCTAGGCTAGTAGCAGCCATGCCTCATGCTGGGCTAGGCACGACCCATGTACCTAAACTAGTGGCATAGTAAACTAGCTCGAATGACTACCCGACAGGCATGGTTTGAATTTTTTTTATTAGTTAGACCTTGACCACATGCCCGAGATAGGGCAGGGTAAATAACTAGACCGCCCATCATGGGTAGTCTAATAATTTTAAAAAATCGACCACATGGCCGATGAGATTCTTTTGTAATAATGAAAGAATTTATTCCCATTAGTAAGGCATGACCATGTAGTATGGTCATGCCACCATGCCATGCTGGGTCGGTGGACCAAGCCACCATGTCGTGCCTTGAAAAAATGGGTCTTGCTGGTATGATATGGCCCATTTGACACCTCTACATTTATTATCCCAAAAATCTTGGGTTTAAATAATTATTGCATCTTTAGCATAAGTCTTTATGGCTTTATAATTTTTTGTAGCTCAAAATCATGACTTTGTAAAAAAACTTTATCTTTGATTTGAGACCACAAAGTCATATTAAAGATAAAGTTATAATTCTTGGGCTTAGCCACAACCTTGAGCACTAATGAGGTATTTGGTTGTTGTGATTAAGAATTAATATTACAGTCATTATAATTTTACAAACTAAGTATTATTGTGACTCCATAATAATATCATAGCCACTAAAAATGTATCATATAATAGAAAATTATGTTGATAAGTTGGTAAAGTCATTGTACATAAGAATTGTTCTAATCAATTAGGTAGAGCTTTGGCAAAGAATAAATGTTGAAACTACATGAAACTCATTGATATATCCCCTCTACTAAATACTTCCAAAAAAGTTATTCATTTCATGACTATTTATCATAATTCTCTGAAATACTAAAGTTGTGAAATCAACCCATATTATCAAATATACTAGAATATTTGATAATTTGAACACCAAATAAACTCACTCACTAAAATAATTGCTCATCCCAAAACAATAATTTCCCCATTCCAAAAAAAGAAAAGAAAAACATCAGTCAATTCTACAAAATTGATTTATCATGATAATATGAGAATTAATAACAAAAAATCCAAATCATAGTAATGATGGAGGTTGCTGGTATGATTTTTTTTAAGATCATACTTTTTAAAGGTGTAATCTAATATTTTCACCAAAATGTCAGAGAAATGGATGATCTTTATGAATCTTCTCTATATGTAGATAACTCATCCAATATCTTTACCAAAATATCATAAAGAGCCTCATATCTTTTCATAAACAAATTTAGTACGCCTTCAAAACTTTCCATTGTAAATTATGTCTTTTGGTTTGCAATATACTTTCCTATTTTTTCTATCCATTGGTGCTTCCTATATATTATTTCATTCTTATTCACTTTGTCTCTTTTTTCCATTATTCTTTTCCAATTCATATAAACCTTTTTGTATAGAATTCCAAATGATTTGGTATTCCCTATCAATCCAATATCTACACATCTCATTCTTTCCTCCAAGAGTTTGTAGATTAAATCTTCAATATTTTCTTGCTTTGCAACAAAAGCCATCTCTTTTTGATAGAGATTCTTTTCACTCATTGCATCATGCTTTCCAACCATGTTCACTACTCATGTGCATAGAGAATGGATCTCCCTTTTTAGCTCTTCCTTGTTTTGTTGTACACTCCGTTATACTTTTCTCACGATATTAAAATATCTATAAACATACCACTATGTGAAGCTAAGAAATACTCAATGCAGGAAAACTATTTTTTCCCATTCCTCTCTTTTTAATATCTTGTGTGTTAACTATGGTGAAGGATGAGCTTTCTTTCCAAATTTTAGTTGGTCCCTTCCTTTTAAGCATTAACTTTTTCCATTTTCTATCTCCTTCGATTTATCTCTTTATGCCTAACAATGTCATGGGAGAGACCATAAGACACATTGTATCTACTTGCTTACCTATAAAAACTCCCTCGGCTAAACATAAAAAAAATAATTAGAAAATGGTGAATTAGTTGGCCAAAAAATTAACTCTTGAGAAATCTAAAAATTATTTTTTTCAAGATCTTGTTCACATTAAAGTAGTACCCAACAAGAATGACATTAAGAGTATCGCTCTCTTTGGAATAATCATAGAAACATATAAAGTAGGTAATATAAATGAGAATATAAAATATAACTAAACTTTACTCACCTTTATGAGTTTTTCCCTCATCAAATATCCATATGTGATATTCGACATTACTCTCCATGTGCCCTCACCTTTTATCAACAATTTAGTGATATCTAAAAAATCCAATTGCTTGCAGAGAGATTTGAAATCCATACTATCTTTTGTCCCTAAAAATCTAAGTAACTCATTAATGATTATCCTATCAAAAAAAATCCAAATACCTCTCACAAAGCATGTATTCCCCAATATATCCACCAAATTTGCATATAACTCTTTCATAATTGAGGCATTTCCCATTCTATATGCATACAATATAATTTTGAATTCTTTTTTTTAATAATACCTCAAAAGGGAAGAATGAATTTGTGAAATCCCCTCTCTCCAATAAACCCTTTTTTAGATAGCTTGGAGCATCTCTGCATAATCTCTATAATGAAAGTTTCCATGGGTAGCATTTGTTCTTTCTCCCTATAACTCATTTTCATGATTTTTTTTGATGATATTCTTTCTTCCATTGTCAAATTAATAAGATGAGAGGACTTAGAATAGATTATTGTCACACCAATAAAAAATTAGGAATTTTTTTTGAGGAGATTAAAGAGTTAGGTATTTATAGTTTCAACCTAGTAATTAAATGTCATGACTCTATGAATAAAAAGTCACAATATTATGACAAGTAATACCTTCTAAGTCACAACATTATGGCAAGTAATACCTTCCAAGTCACAACATTTAATCAAAGGCATGACTTTTCATATAGTTTCTATCATATTTTTTTCTTTTGCAGTACAAAAGTTTCATCTCTAAAAAAATATTAGTCTTGTCATGTAGCTTTTATGATATTTTTTCTTCTATAACACTAAAGTTACAACAACTACGACAAATTTATCATGTAAATTATTATAGATTATATATTTCTATAATATTAAAGCCATGACTCTGAAAAACTACCATAATGTTGGGCAAAAAAATCTAAATGGTAAATATTTTGAATTTGATATTCTTTTGAATGTGGGGGGGGGGGGGGGGGGGATGTGAGGTTGGTTGTGTCTAAGGGTAAAATATATACATGAGATTTTTATACTCATGATAATCACAATTCATCATAGTAAAGCAAATTCTTGGGTATATTTAACATCCATAGCTATACCTTTATAAAATTCTTTCTCTTCATTAGAAATCTTCACTATCTAAGCTAGCTTCTTAGTATATTACCCTACTTCTTTCTATCTTGTATTTGGTATCAATCATGGATGATAAAGGAATAATTGTCTTGATTCCCTGACCCATGGAATTAGTTTGCATCTAGGTCTTTTTCTTTATTTTCTTCCAAGCCTTGACATGAAAGGTCTTGGGTTTTTTTCAATTTTATGCTCACATAACTCTCAAAACTTTTTGGTTCACTTTATTTTTTTATGTTTCAATAGTTGAGGAAGTATCTTCAAGTTCCTCTTCAAGATTTTCTACAATAATTTTTTGTGTACTAGTCATGAAGATTTCATCAATTATTTTATCTTTTTTTTTCTTGAATAATTGAGGATATATCTTTGATTTCCTCTTCAAAAATTTCTCCCACATTTATCTTGATACTAGCTATGAAAGTTTATTCATTCACTTCAGCTTCTTGAATAATTGAGGTTGTATCTTCAATTTCCTCTTTAAGCTTTTCTGCCACGAGTATTTCTATATTAGCCATATAAATTTCATCCTTAGCTTCTTGCAATTCTTTTGGAATAATTTAGGCTACATCTATAAGTTCCTTTTCTAGATTTTCAACCATAACTATTTCTACCTTAGCTATAGAGATTTCTAATAAATCTCTTTCTTTAGACTTAACCCAATTCGTGACTTCTCTCTTTAATGTCTCATCCTTTGTTTCTTAGCAACTTTGATTCTTCAGTTATCCAATAAGATCTTGAAGATGGTTGAGATTCATAATAAGTCATCACCTCATGGATTCCATATCCCAATCTCTAAAACTATTTTCTTGCTACTAATAAGATTGATACTAGTTTTCATAAGGTTCATAATAAAAATCACTTCCTTGAATATGATAAGTCTTATTGTAATTATAGTTTGGGGTGTTCTCACTCAATTCTATTATAGATTTCTCAAAATGAAATTCATAGCTCCATTCTCATCTCGTATTGAGAAAACCTCAATCTTGCAATTTGGGATCTGGGAGGTCTCTTAAGGACTTCCTTGCCCACCAAACAGCCATGAATTTAGCGATCTGCTTGGGGTCCTCTATTCTGCCACCATGTTCTTATGAAGTCTTAGAAAGATTGACTATACATTCTAATTTTGTATATTTGTGGCTAGAAAGAAAGAACAGAAGAAAAAATACAAACAAAATCCAAAAGCTATCTATGTTCAAACAAATTAACAATATTTAATTTTTAGATTCAAATATATTTATCAAACTCAATATTATATAAACTACTAAAATGAATTATCCTAATATAAGAATAATTATGTCGACTCATATTAACTAACCAAACTAAATAATCCCTGAAAATATCATCAAAAACTTGTAATTTTATTATACTACCTAATCATATCAGTTAGATGATATCTCAAAAACTCATAAATGAAAGTATTTCATCAATTGAGATTCATAAGTGTGTGAGTCATAAAGTAGTAAAATATACTTTCATCTAAATATCGATCCCACATGGATTACATTGGTATTTTGATTATTCAACAATGAAATAATCCATTTTTAATAAAATAGATACTTCGATTATTAGACAATCTTTGGTCCTTGGTTAAGTAATTTATCTATATGATGAACTAATAATGTTATATGATGTATGTTTTAAATTATATATGTATATGTTATATGTTATATATATAATATAATGTTTTAAAACATATTTAAATAAATATGTTAAAACATATGTTATATGTTAAAACATATTTACATTTTAAATTATGTATATGTTATATGTTTTAAAATATATATATACATATATATAAACATATAATTATGTCTAATATATATGTTATAGCTTTTTAAATGTTTTAAACATAATATAACTTATATAACTACAATATATATATATATATATATATATATATATATAATTTTCACAAAAATATTTATTTTATGAACAACTATTTTGTGATAATGCTATTCGTTCAAAACATTTTTGATAATAATGTTTTCCCAAAAAATATTTTTTTAATCAAAATGGAAAAACAGAATAAATTCTAGCGGTGCATGAAGGTCTTAGCCATTAGTGCTGCCAAAAAAAAAATAGTTTATGTTTTTTCTTTTAACTATTTTTAATTTTTGTTGGACGTTATGATGAGGCTTGTATTTTGATTATATTGTTAATGCTGCTATTGTTAAAATGATTGATCAGATTTTTTTTTTGGAAATTTATTTTCATGATTTGTGTTTCGGCAAAGAAAATCATGTAAGATCATGTAATGGTACTGAATGTTGACACTTGATTATCATGGCATTGAATGATCTTGATTAAAATTTAATTTATAGAACTAATCTAAAATGGCAAACAATATATATTCTATCAAATTTGATAATTGAAAATGATATTATACTAATATAATTGAATTTCTTTGTTTAGTTTCATATTATTAACATTTATGCGACTATCGTCATGTTGATATAATGATCTTTTTATGCAAAGCTTTTTTGGTTAATATTATCTTTAGTTACTTATTGAAATGGATTTGATACTAATTTAATGTCATTGCAATCAAACATCCTATGAGCTAAAAGTCTTAAAATTTGTGTATAGGTTCTCACCATTTTCAATAACATTACTCTTTGTTAGAGTTATGTTATTGGTGATATGAAAATTAAAGAATTCAATGAAATTACTATGTGAAATTAAGTTTAAAATCATAGATAGGAATCCGAGATTTATAATCATTGTTCATCTCATAAATCTTTTCCTAAATTTAGATTAAATTGAGGTTTAACATTCGTTTATTTTATTTTGTGTGATGTATAGATACTTTGAATTTTAATTTTTAAGTTTGAATTTTATTGTGAAATTGATATTGATAAAATTGGATAGTGATATGTAATATGTGAATCATGAGGCTCACTCAAATATTTGACAGAGTAATTTTTTAATCATGATGTATGAGATAAATCTATACGTCAATTTAAAATTAAGATATGTTAATATTATAAGTATGATTCTTACAAAATTGAAAACACAATTGAATTTACTCCATTATATATATAGAACTGACTCTCAATTAGTGTAGGTATTTTATAATTTATTCTCATAAGGGTCTCATCTTTAGTGTTATTTCATCACTATGAAGGATAGTGACACATAATTTATATGACATGCATGAGTAGTGATGACTCATCAAGTGATGATAACCTTTTGAATTACTTTTATTTGTATAATTCTTACCAGCAAGATTTTATGAAATATATATGTTAATTATGCAAATATATTACTTATGAAGCCTAAAGTTTAAATGTTTTTAGGACTACATTAGTTCAAAGTTATTAAGATGCTCTAGGCTGGAGAATACTTAGAAGTGAACTAGTGAATAACTATCGAGCAGAATTGAATTGTTGAATCGATGGTAAAATATCAAGAAGACAACTATGAAAAGACCATCATTGTGTCCGGTTCAATGGTGATTATCACCTTGTATGCTGTTAGGGCAATAAAATATTTTGATAATAATTTAACATTCATTCTATTTCCAAACTCAATGCAAATCAAACTATTTAAACATACATCATATGAACTAAAATAGACAAATTCTAGGATTTAAAAGTCTTAACAAAATATTGAATTGTCTTCTCAACTAGAACAATGTTATCTCACTATTAATCCACTAAAATACTAATATAATTTTTATGTGATTAATATCTAGATAAATGTTTTTTTTACTATTTGTATAACTATAATTATAGGTGTCAAGAAGGCCCTACCATGCAGCACGACTTAGTTTTTGGTGGCCTAGTCGAGCCATAGTACCATGCCAAGCATGACATGACTTAAAAAAGGCTAGCTCGACATGGCCCGAGTTAGGCATATTTGGGCCGGTTCATGGTGGGCCGTGGTGAATTTATGTTGAGTCATGTTGTTGGTTCTAGAAGGTTTGGAATCGAGCTATTGGATTTAGGATTGGGCTTTGGTCTCGGGCGAGTGGGCAGGACGAAAAGATGGGCCATGGTCATTGGTAATGGTTTTTTTAATAAAAAAATTATTTAAAAAATGGGTGCAGATGGGTTGGACGTAGTCTAATCGAACAACGCTCGATAGTTAGCTTGAGTCTTGGGGCATGGTAGTCGACTGTGCCGCTGGACCGTGCCTCTAGGCCAGGTAGTCGGATCGTGCCTAACCTGGCATAAGGCCCTGTAACCCCTAGCCCGACATGACATGAGTAGTGCCTCGAGCTAGCATGACACGGGCCTAGGCATGGTTCTAGAATGTGTCGTGTCGGGACAAGCACAAGCCCACAACTCAATCGAGCTATGCCTCGGGCTGGGCACAGGCTGCCCATTCCACTTTACACCTTCAACTATAATATATATACTTGTTGATATTTGTTTATAAGAGACCTTAGCTAATAAGTTTTTTGGATTGATAAATTAGATAACAAAACAAAGTCTCCATTATTACCGAATATTATTTAGTTTAGTTAGTCAATGTTAATTGAGACAATTATACTTAAAAAAAGATAGTTTTATTTTTATTAGTTTTGATAATACTATTTTGATTATTTTTTTAATATACATTAGCATACCTTATTATCTTGTTTGAATTGTAGATAATTGTGCTTTTTCATAGCTATTTCTTTTTTTAACACCACTATATCAAAAAAAATCAATTGACCATATACACACAAAATTTTCAGTATGATGAAGTTTATTATTAATTGAGTAGCAACTTCAATCTCATATCTCATGGTAACTTGATTCAATTTTATTATCAGCCAATAGTGAGTTAAGGAAATCTAAGTTTGGGGAGTAATTCAGAGATTTTAAATGATAATCACTATTTGATCTTCAATCCAATATTTGAAAAACTACTCATAGAATTACTAATCGAAATAAGGAGACCAAATACAAGGATAAAAGAGAGGTTAAGATAACTTGATTTGAGAGACCAATTCACTTATTTGAGTATATTGGTGAGTAATATGGAGGCAATTGAGGATACAAACCAAGAAAATAAAGTCCATATACAAGAAAAAAGTACTACAACAAAAGTTTTAATGGCTAAAATAGACACTATTGAGAATGAGAATCAAGAAGAAGAAATCAAATATATAATATTGCGAGCCAACAAAGTCATGAATTTCTATAAGTGTCATGATTTTGTTATGCCGCTTAATTTTATTTAGTTAGATGATATTCCAAAAATTCATTAATGGAAGTGTCTTGTTAACTAAAATCTACAAGTACATGCGTAGAGGTGTCAAGTGGGCTGGGCATCCTAGGCTTGGCACAAGACACAACTCGACTGAGTCATGTCTGGCTCAACATGACACGGTCCAGAACCATGCCTAGGCTCGTGCCATGCTGGCTAGAGGCACGACTCATGTCGTGTTAGGCTAGGAGGTGCTAGGCTTCATGCCGAGCTAGGTACGACCCGACTACTAGCCTGAAGGCACGGTCTAGCAACATGACTTGGCACCATGCCTCAGAACTTGGGCTAGGTTTCGGGCAAGGTCTGATTGGACTGTGCCCGAGCTGCCATTTGGCTCACCCAGACCTCACCCCTAGTCATCCTCGTGCCTCACCTCACCTCCTTGCCCGAATGCTGAATCATTTGGAACCATGGAGGTCAAAATGACCCAATGGTCCAAAAAAAATTGAGATGCATCCAACCATTGGATGCACCCCTAATGACTAGAACAGAAAATTTGATTGCTATCAGGTTTCTGCTCTAAATAATTATTAAAAAATTTTAAAAAATAATAAAAAATGATTTTAAAAAAATATTTTTAATATCTATATATATACTCACTCACTATCACCTCATACTCACTCTCCTCTCTTTCTCTATTATCTATCCAATTACTATCCTCATTCTCTTTCTCTCTCTCATCTCGTATTTCTCTCATCTTAGAGTTTGGTTAGGGCATTAAGCTTTTGACATTTCCAACCATCTCTCGACCATGGGACTTTGGTGCAGATTGCAGACATTGGATATCAAACATCGCCATCGGCAATTGGCATTCTATAAATGGCCAAATAGGCATTATTTTTTAAAAATTTATTTAGTTATTCATTTTAATTTTTATTAATATTTTAATATCGAATAATATTTAATTTAAAAAATAGAATTTAGAATATAATTAATAAACTAATAAAAATCTAAAATGAGAAATAGTGAATTTAATGATGAGAATGAGATTAATATTAATGTACATATATATAATTTTAATATTGATAACCCTACGGAAAGATCTGAGGTTGCTGAAACCTTATTTTATCTCATTGTCTCACTCAAACATCCAAAAAAATTAAAAACTAGATAAATATTTATTGTTTGGACTCACTTTAATAATATACAAAATAAAAATATTAAGGATGTCAATAAAGAATTAGCACAATATAAATATTGTAAGAAAATATTAATATGTAAGAGTGCTTGTAGGACTGGGCACCTAAAGATACGTGCCAAATAATATTTTAAAAAAATATGGTGCATTAGATTATAGGAAAACCTAACTAAGCGGTAGGGTCTTTAAGGTTCATTCTAGTTCAGCTTCTATATTGATCCCTTCATATACCGCAACAAGTTAAGAAGGAAAGATATGTCCAAGATGATTGCCACAATAGTTTTTCAATTAGATTTTCAGAGGATCCAATGGTGTTTAGTATCATATAGACCTATTTATAGCCTGCATATCATAGGATTTAGGAATGACATACTAAAATGCTATAAGTTAGAAAAATAAATAAAAACTAATGAATTTAGAGAATATAGTGACATGGTGTTCGTGATGTCTACTATCTGGACTAGTCATTATGATGCATCTTATGCATCCCTTATCACTCACTATGTAGATTCTAATTGGATACTAAATAAAAAGATATTAGGATTTTTAGAGATTCATCATCCTCATGATGACCTAGCCATATATGAGTGTATGATGATAATCTTTAAAGAATATACTATTCAAAATAAAATATATAGTATCACATTTTATAACGTATCTAACAATGGAATAACCATTAAGAGAGATATTTCACATTAGATACATATATCACATCATCAACATCATAGTACAAGCAGGGATAAATGTTATTTGTGAGTTTGGTAGTCTATGCTTGTTTGTGAGTCTAAAAAAGAAAAAATTCTAAAGGGATTTGAAATACTATTGGAATTACATATACCTGATGTTGGTGTCATGTGTTTGGATATGAACACATGATGCCTGACTATATTAATAGTGAGAGTGATGAACTTATTTTAATGATGGAGACTAAGATACAAGAATTTCATTTATGAAAAATTTGAAGATTTTTTATGACACGACAAACATGTATTCATCAGTTTATAGTTTATACTCACGTGACTTGCATTGCACTCAGGTGCATATATAACATTAGTAACATGTTTATAATTTAGAGATTACTCGATATTTAGTGACATGGCTCTTAAGATGGAAACCAAGTACTTAAAGTACTAGTCTACCGTTCTATCTCTTCATTGTCTAGCTGTTTGTATGGACCATAGGATTAATGTGGAAGGGGTATAAAATATTTTGATATACATATCATTGTGCATAAATTAAAAATACAAACTTGAAGGGTTCATTCCTAAGAAGTTGACTGAGTTATTACATACTTTTTTTTTGATAAGTAATAACAATATCAAAAATTATGTACAAGCTATACTAGTTCTAGTCTATTACATTCTTTGCCAAACACAATATAAATCTCAAATTTAATTTTCCTTACTAAGCTTTCCATATCTTGGGCTTTGCTTTCGAATAATCTTCAATTTCTTTCCCTCCAAATGTAGTATACTACGGCTACAAAAACTGCTTTCCAAATTATGTTTCTCGGGCTATCGATTGCATGCTTGGTTCTCATTTCTTTGAAAATTTCTGTTAAAAATATGGCGCTTATTTTAATTCCTATCCAGCTTTTAAGTTCCTTCCATATTGTAATTGTGTAGCTATAGTTGAAGAACACATGATCCATGGATTCTGCAGGGTGCAGAATTCACAACTCATGCTTTTGGGTGTGGAGAACACTATGTCTTTCATTCTAAGCCTTTTGTGCTTAGCAACCCAAAGATATATTGCTTACTTGGGTATGTGCTGCTTCATCCATATCATGTTGGTCCATGATTTTGTTTTTTTATTCTTCATTCTCATAAAGAAATTATATCTGTCAGATATTAAACTACATTCTCGCCCCATGTTTCCTGTAATTCCTTTGCTTGCTCTTTTGGTCTAGCTTTATCAACTATGATATCCCTTATAGAAATAAGAGATTTCTAATGAGGCGGGTCTTCCTTGAAAGTCCGATAATCCTAGATATCCTTGGCATTAAGATAAAGGTGGTGGACTCACTTGATCCAAAGTGCGTCCTTCTTCCTATTTATTATCCAAAGAGTTTTAAGAAAGAAAGATTTGTTCCATATAGATATATTAAGAATGCCAAGGCCTCTATTACGGAATGGCATGCATACTTTGGCCCAAGCAACTTTGGGCCTATATCTTCCTGATTTGGGAGCTCCCCATAAAAATCTTCTATAGGTTTTGTCTATCGCATTTATAATATAATTCTGAAGAAGAAACATCGAGAACCAATAACCTTCAATACCTTGTACCACCGTGTGAAGCAACTTTAATCTCTCTGCTATTCAAAGAAGTTTACCCGCCCATTGGTGTATGGCCGAGATAATCTTATTCAATAAGACTAAGAATTGCGAAGTTATAAGGCGGCTTGAGGATAAAGGGATGCCAAGAAAAACAAAAGGGAGGGTACCCTTTTTGTAACCCGAAAAATCAAGAATATCCATTTTAGTTTTTTGTCCCACTCCTCCAAAGAAGATGTTCGATTTGGAGAAGCTAACATTCATACCCGATACCATCGAGAATTGCTTTAGTACCTCAAGAATGATATTAATAAAATTTCAATTCCTTTTGGATAAAATAATCAAATCATCCGCATACATGAGATGAGATATTTTAAGAGGTGCACAACCCGGATGAAAAGTGAAATGCTCTGAAGAGGTTGCAATGGTCAATTGCCTTGAGAGATATTCCATGCACAAGGCAAAGAGGCGAGGGGAAATCAAGTCCCCTTGCCTAAGACCTCTATTACCTTTAAAGAAGCCATTGAGTTGCCCATTGATAGAAATGAAGTAAGAAATGATACTTATGCACAAATATATGATATCAATGAATCTTTTGGGGAAGTTCAACCCATAGAGGACTTCCTTCAAGAAATCTTAGTCAATCAAGTCGAATGCTTTTTGGATGTCTATTTTGAGGAAGTATCTTGGAGAGATTCCCTTACTCGCATATTTCCTAATTAATTCCTGTGCAAGGAGGAAATTATCAGAGATTAGCCTCCTCTTCACATAGGCTCATTGAGTTGGATTGATTATGCCACCCAACGCCAATTTTAATCGAGATGCTATAAGCTTGGAATTGATCTTATAAATCATGTTACAACAATATATAGGCCTATAGTCTTTAACTATATATGCAAGAGAAGATTTCTGGATCAATGATATATAGGCATGGTTGACCTGCCTTAGCATTCTTCATGAGTGGAAGAAGCTAGTTACTGCTTGAACAACATCCCGCCCAATCACACTCCATGAAGACTTGAAAAATTCTACCATGTACCCATCGAGGCTGGGAAACTTAGAATTGCCCATAAAGAAAAGAGCTTCCTTTATCTTCCCGGAAGTAAAGGATAGAGAAAGTCTCTTATGATCTTCTTATTGTAGGACTCAACCTTCACTTAGTATTTGGCCATCTGTTTTTTCCACCCTACTTGTAGTGTATAGGAAACCCTTGTAATATGATACGAAGGTCTTTACAATGTCTTCTTTGGAAGTTGTACAGCTCCCATCCTCTCTTTCAATAGTTACAATTTTATTTTTCTGGAATTTAGAGCTCATTAGTGCGTGAAAAAACTGTGTGCCTATCTCCTTGCTTGATGTAGTTGTTTTTGGCTTTTTGTCTAAGAAAAAACAAGTCAACCTCTTCAAGCTTCCTTAGTTTAATTTTGGTAGAGACTTCCTCTTCCCTCAAGGCCTTGTTTGGACACTTCAAAATAATGGATTGCAGCTCTTGGAGGGTTTTCCTGGTGAGGGCCACCATTGTGCTAATATGTGTGTAATATTTTTCGTTTAAACTTCTTAATAGGTCCTTCAGCATTTTTAATTTTTTAACTAGTTGAAACAATTTAGACCCTCCAATATCCTCATTCCATATTCTAAGTAATATAGGAGTGAACTTCATATGTGAGAGCCACATATTACAAAACTTGAACGAGATCTTCCTTTGCTTGTCATCCAGCTCAGTGGAGATTACCAATGGACAGTGGTCTGAAAAAACTTCCAGAGCTAGGAATCTTACATGACTATCCAAATGCAAGTTTTCCCACTCATTATTTACCATAACTCTCTCTAGCTTACTGAAAACTCTTCCATTAGTCCATGAAAAGAAATTTCCAGACGAAGGTAGATCTTCAAGATTTAAATTTGAAGTGCATTTGAGGGTATCCTGGCAATCATAATTTGTTACTACCCTTCCCCCCACTCTATCCAGACCTGAAAGTAGGGAATTAAAATCTCCCATTAAACCCCATGGTGAGGTGTATGTCATTCATTTTTCTATTAAATTATTCTAGAGTGCTCTCTTACTCGAAATAGAGTGCGAGCCATAGATTACAGAGAGCTTAAAGGATATGCCACTCACTTTGTCTCGTGCATGAAAGTACATGTGATGTGGCATAAAATAGATGATTTTTATACTTGTCATTTGACTATCCCATAGGATCAGAATTCTACCGTTACTAAGAGTGGGAAAGTTGTCAAGAGAAATTGTATTTCTTGAACTCAGTCTTCATGAACCAAGATATTTTCTCACTATTTAGCTTCGCTTCTATGATAGCAAAAATATCTATCCTATAAGCACTAAACAGCCAAAGGATTTCTCTATGCTTTAAAGGGCAGTTAAAGCCCCTAACATTCCATTAAGCTATCTTCATAATTGAATCTACCATCCTTCTCTCCATAGAGCTCAAGTGCAACTATCCATTTAATATTTACGTAGCATACATATGAGCCTCCCATGGCATTCAAGATTTGCATGAAATCACATCCTAATACTTCTAGTGCATATTCCACCCTTGTCTCATATACCACCCATACATTCAATACCATTTGATATTCACAATAGAGTGCAACTCTCCCCATGCATATGTTAACATTATTAAGTCTACCCTACAATATGTTTCCTTCCCCTCACATCGCAGCGCCTCACCTTTTACACAAAACTCTCCCCACAACCTTGGTTATTATAGATTGTATCTCTACCCTTACAATGAATTTCCCATCTCTCACATACACTGCCACACTCTTAGATTTACATTCATATCCCACACAACATTGCATGGAGTTATCACATTCCAACACATAAATGTTTTTCTTACATTAGAGTTCCCATCCCTCACATATTGCCTTACTCTTTATATTGCACTCTTTTTCCGCCCTATTTCCCACACAACTCCAGAATAACATATAAATTTGGTTGAGTGATGTTAACATGTATTCCACCCTTATTTCCATGATCAAGTCCAAGTCCCCCATATATTTATGTGTATATATCAACGAATTAATGCAACATGCTTAGAAGCCCATTTGAGGTAGATCTATGCCTATTACATTTCTCATTATCTTCTAGTGGCCATCACCATTTAGAATTTTAGATGTGTAGCACACAATTATCCACTCATCCTTCTTGGTTTGTCCCAAGAGCCTAGTAGTCTTTCTCTTCTCATAGTAGGGCAGTTCAAATACAATTACATCATAGTTCTTATCTCTCCTTACAATTCCCACATACATTTTTTCATGTACACTATATCTTCTATAACTAATAACATCTTCTACCCTTACAGTTAAATATACTACCGGATAAAGAGATATCCTAGGCTCTTGTGGACTTCCCGTACACATAATCATCTCCATGAACTATTCCCAGCTAAGTTTTTTAAAAGTCAAGCTGCTAACATCAAGCCTGTTTTCTCCACTACTTTTATGGCCATCCACAATTAACCATGCCATCAACTAAGAGAATCCCCCTAGGGAGTCCCCCGACCTCTTCCCAAATATCCCTTAATAAATGTACATGGGGGAAGTATAATTGTTCTCTCCCCATTCCACTCTCCAAAACTCCAACATAATAACCTCCAAACATAGTAAACAGCCTCTAAAAACTCATTTAAGGGGTTGAGTTCTTCTAAATGGCATCTATATTGGACCATGAGGGGCAGAGCCCTTGGCAGCTATGTCTTTCATCTTGGCTTTGTTTCTAAGGTTCAAGAGATGGGCCCTCTCTAGCATTGATTGAGTCCCACTTTTTCTTCTTTCCTGTGACCACCGTAAAGCCATCATTTTCCTCTTTGTTCATCTCATTTTTTTCCTCTGGCAGAAAAGATGAGGCTTTCTCCTTAAAGGAGTCTTTAAGGCATTGGCCTTCTTCAAGGGAAGAGATGGGCTCTTCACTTTCCTCTGCATGATTCTGGACTACTGGATTTATTTGCTCTGCCTCCTTCTTTTCATTCACTTGGCAGCTACATGAAGAGTGTCTAAATAACAAATAGATATTACATAATGAGGGTTAGTTTTCAAGTATAACTGGCTGGAAGATTTTAGATCCATCCGAGAAGTTTAAAGAGATTTCCTTCATTAGGTCTCCATTCAAATTAATCTCGACTAGCACTCTTGCAAAAGCAATCTTTGAGATATTGGATGTGAGCTTGTCCATGTGCAGGGGTTGTTCGAGGCAACTTGCTGCTTTGCTCAACTCTATTGAGTTCCATAAGTGAATGAAAAAATTAGGCAGCTTTACCCATATTTGGATCCTAGCCATTTTCTTTAGTCCATAGTGGCAACCTACCGGAGGTGGTTTCACATATATGGCTCGGCCAAAAACTAGGAAAGGACCATTTTTTAAGATTTCTTCAGCTTTTTCCGAGTTATTAAATTTAAAAATGATCCATCCACTCGGGTGTTGGATGACTTCTGGGGTTATTTTCCACTATTCTTCCATGAATCTCCTCAATAATAGTTCCCTTAAGTTTCTAGTTACAAAGTATCCCACCAGGCAATATTTCTAGTGCTCTATCCCAAGGAGTAACTCGTTCTCTTCAAAAAAAGCACTACCCAGCAACTCCGGGGGATCATAGGTCAGTTTTGTAGTATTGACTAGATTTCTATTGCTCGCAAATAAACTACTCCAAAAAGCTTTATTTTTCCCGTATGTTTTATAGGTAGGAGTTTGGTCATTTTGGCTCTCTCTATTCTAGTGTTCCACAACCTACAAGCCTTTATTTGCTCGCATTTCTGGCTTCAAAGTTTTATGTCTCCATTCTCTCCGGCCTCTATTTTTAATTAACATAGCTTGGGTTTCTTTTTATTTTTGATTTTCCTCCATGGTAGGCAAGTTATTTCCATTCTCCGAGATTATATCTAGGCAGTTTACATGTTCAAAGTTTCCCCTATGCATTCTATGTCATTTTTAACTTCTACTATGGGTATGGCAGGCTTCTCATCCCGTGAGGTTTGAGGGAAATTAGACAATCTCTATTATTTCCACTTGAGCATGTATACTAGCTGCCAGAATTCTTTGCATAAAAAAAGGTAGACATCGAGCTTGTTTCATCTAAATTTCTAGAATAAAAGTTCGTACCTTTCTCCTGCTCTTTGGCATAGTGTTTTTTTACCATTCGAGTTATGGAACCCTTATTTGTCTAGAAGTTTGTTCACTCCTCTTACATCCTCATTATCAGATTCATTAATGAATGTAGAAGAGGAATCATTTCTAACAGAACTAGTGCGAATCATACCTTTGTTGGGGGTAACTCCTTTTACAGAATGTAAATTACCATCTTCGCCAGTCTTCATGAATGGAGTTTTTTGATTTTCATCGTTATTTTTTTCTCGATTATCATTTTGATAGCTAGAAACTCTATCAAAGTTAGCGTTAATACAAGATATCTTATTAATATCAGAAGATGTTTTGTTTTCGTGTAGATTTTTTCAAGAATAAATCATTCGGGAATGTAGTAATCTTACCGTAGATAATCTTTTCACTTTTACCATCATCAATTAAGTATTCGATTGCATCCAGGTCATATTTTGAGCACACTACAAGCCTTTTCCTTTGAATTTGATTCTTCGAATCATGCAGAAGCTTCAATGTTTGCGAAGGTGGTGAGATGAGCGCCCGAGACTCGGGATGGTTTTTGGTGCTCCTTAGGTTTTCACTCATTTTATAGTCATGGAAAATATCAGGCGGTCTCGTAAATCCCAGATGGATTCATTAACACAATTCGCACCAAGCATCTAAGTTACAGAAACTTAGAAAAAACATACCCTTGTTCGATTCTAAGCCTTCCAAGGCTAGAATTTGCAAAAACTTGAAAAAATTTGAGGATTTCGAGGAGGTTTTGAGAGGAGAGAGGAAGGAGTGAAAATAAATTGAGAGAGTTATTACATACTATGATACTAGGTATGGTGGTAGTGGTAGCCAAGCTCTAAGTACGGACTTGGATTGCTCATTCAGAGATGATGACTTCTCCATTTAGTTAGTGAGGAAAAAATAATGGGATGAACCATAGAATAGGAGTGAGCTATCACGGTACTTAGATATCTATTACTACTCAATCCTATTATATATCGATAATAAGAACCTTAATATTTAGTAATTGTGGAAGTAGAAATCATATGAATCTACATATCTCATACTGTCTAAGATGGCATGGGATCTATTGATTCACCCGGTGTTAAGCATAGCATCACAGACTACTTTTTGTTGTTGTAGTCAATATAATTTTGGATAAGAGATCAAGACTATGACTATCTATCATTACGACACTAGTATATATGTAGGATTAGAAGGATTCAAGGTCGGGCATCAATGATCGAGATCATGCTAGGACAAGAGTGGAGGAGTTACTAGAAGATGATGACTCATGAGACTTTGAAGTAGTTGAGCCCACCTCTAGTGATACCATCAGACACTTACGTGATGATGATCAGTTGCATACTCATACTAGTTGGCATTGAAATTGAACCATTTAGGGAGTTGAGATTGCTACATTATTATTATGATTATGATTGACGATGTTTCTTTTATGTTGTTATTATAATTTGTGAGTTGTAACTTTGTGTTATTTTATTTATTTTTGGATTGAATGATGAATGAATAATTGATGTATTTTTTATGATATTTTTAATGATTTATGTGAACTTAATACATAATGTAATATAATATCATACTTGCAACACATAAATGTTAACTTAAAATATGAAATTAGTAAAAAAAATTAAAAAATTAATCCATAATTTTGAGACCGAGATGGTGAGTTGAGTGCCACTATGCAGGTCAGTCTCAAACTCAAGCTTAAAGTCCTAGTCTCCTAGGACCTAGCTATGCTAGGGATAGGCTAAGCTAGAAAATCGGGCCTAAATTAGCCAACTCAACATGGCCTGGCATGACCTGACCCAAATCCTGCCAGACTTGGGCTGGTGGGCCGTGCCTAGCTATCCAAAATTGAGTCATGTCATGTCATGCATGATATGGCTTGTTTGACACCTCTATACATAAATCATACAAGTAATATATTTCATTTTCACCCAAATATTAATCTCACATTAATTGTGTTAGCACTTTAGTTATTCAATAATGAGATAACACATCTTCAGTAAAATGGATACTCATTATTAGAAAATCTTAGCTCAATAATTTATTCAATTAATATATGTGATACTATTTAAGTCACTCAATTTATATTATGTTGGATATATAAAAAATATTTGAGTATTGTACAAACTCCTTAACATGATAGCATACAATGTAGTTGTCAGATTGAGCCAATCCTAATAGTGATTCCCTTATAGTTATCTCCTTAGTATGTCTATTTACAAGTTATCTGTAATCTCATACATTTTCAGCAACTTCATCAACTATCAATTATGTTTGGTTTGTATACACTATTATTCGATGGTCTCCATTGTCATAATGACCAATAATTGTCTTGGTTTGTAAGTGTTTGTACTTTTGTCTTTATAAGCATCATATTTACAAAATTAATATATACTTTTTTTAAGTTTCATTGGTGGGAATCATATGAGTAAATGTAGTTCATAAAGAATTGTCATCACATTGCGAATCATGCCATACTCACTCAAGTCCTAGGAACCTCTAGTCTTTCTCCTCCATGGTGATGATGTCAGTCCCACACTAAAGTTGAACTCATTGGGAGAATATTCTATATAATATTTATCCTAATTGATGACTAATTCTTCTAATATGTGTATAATGAATAACATATCCAAATTTTAGGGTTCAATGTATAGATTTATCTCATGCATCATAATTGGAAGGGATATCACTTCCTTCCTACCATAAGTATGAGTTAGTCTTATGGTTTACCTATTAAGTTCCACCATGATAATCTTGCATAAATCTACTAATATTTGAAACACTATTTCAAGTTATATTTAATCATCATCCATCAATATTGATACATAAAATAAATCAATTAATTCCTTCATTCATATATAAAATCAATTCATATCACATATCTCAAATTATAAAAATCTTAGACACATGCTAGTTTGGTATACATTCTCAAATCTATCTCCAAAGGAGATGAGTTTGAAAGCTATACTCTCCAATTCTAGGAATTAATACAAATCTTGCATCCTTGCTTGCTTGTAGAACCCCTAGAAAGTATGAAATTCATCTCTAGTGATTGGTAGTTGTCATGCCTTTGATTGTTCCTTGAGTGAGAGGGAGAAAAAATTGAGAGATTTTTTAAAAATTCTTCATCTTCTACTTTTATACTTGGGTGACCTTGCATTACTTTAGTAGAAAGTCATGATTTTCAAAAGAAAGTGATCACTTTTCCCTTCATCTCTCTGTCTTGAGGTTGCAACTCTAAAAAATATTCATGACTTTATTCTACATCTTGATCTTTCTATAACTAAAAGTTACAATACTATAAATGACCATGACTTGGGTATAATCTTTCTATAACACAAAGTTGTAGTATTATGAAATAATTATGTTATCATATCTATGTCTATTTATAGTTCATAAAGGGTTTCAGCTCTTAAAAGTTATCATAGAGTGAAGACAACTTCTCATATTATTATATAGATGTAGCACTATGTAAAGGCCATGATATTGACAAATGGTATTTCTTAAGATTTATATAGCCACGGAAATAAAAAGTAGCCATGATAGTGAGATATTCTTTCAAGTGTTGGCTATGGTCATAGCATTGAGAAATGGTCGTGATGCAAAAAGATACTCTTCATATCTCCTAAGTGTACATGGTTCTGTGAGTGTCAATTGCATTGGCCTTTTCTCTCTTCATATGTCATGTTGCCATGACATTATTAGGATGCTACAACATTCACACTTAGCTTGAGCATACAAATTGTGGATATACCTTCTTTTGAGGACAAGAGTTGTAACCTTAGAAATAGTCATACTCGAGTAATGTCATCTATAATATTTAGTGTCCCAAATATTATGATTTTAAATAATTACCTGACTTGGGAATAACTAGTTGTAACTTTGTAATTATTCAAAGCTCAAAAGTCATAACTTTATAAATAAAGCTGAGGCTCTAACTTGAGACTATCGAGTCATAATATATTAAGAAAGTTACATTTTGGAGTACTATGCACCAGTGGGATACTTGATTTCTATGATAAGTATGTCTACAACTTCATGATAGTATTATAGTCATTGATAATGTGTTACAAGAATTGCCCGACTGATTATGTAGAGTTTCAGTCAAGAATATATGCCAAAACTATCCAAGACTTACTGATCTATCTCCTCTACTAAACACCTCTGAAAGTTCATTGATTTTATGACTATTTACCAAAACTCTCCAAAAAACCAAAGTCATTAATTTAAAACATATTAGCTCTATTTCTATGTCTACACATCATTATAAAATTCCAAAATATACAAAAATATATAAAAGGTTGAATACCAAATAAACTCTCATACTAAAATAATTACTTATTTTCAATCCTTAACTTCCCTCTCCAAAATAATTCAATAATCACTACAAATTGTTATAATTAGGTTTGAGTATCATATGGTTTATACATAATGGTGTAACTTCAAACAGACATATTGATAGTCATGATAGAGTTTGAGTTCCATGACTATACTTGCGGGTCATTGGATGTGTGCATTTGTTTATGTAATGGATATAAGTATTTATTACATCAAACATGCATTAAAAAATCTGTGGGTTTCCTCTGAAGTAGTATTATGTCTAACATCTATAGTCAGAACATCAAAACCTCTTTTACTTTATTAGAAATCTTTTTTGTCAATGTGATTTTTTAGTATAATATTTTACTTCCTTCTTGGTGGTCTTTTCTTTTAGTCATTCTTTAGCTACACTTATCCTTTGGATTATTTCTTCTTTTGATTCTATGACTTTATTAAATATCATGTCTCCTTCTCTACTTGATTATCTATTGTCATCATGGATCCTTTTATCATAGATATAATTGACGTCATGGCTTTGTCTTGCATAGTTTTCTTGCCTTTTTCTTTTCATAACTACAAAGTTACAACACTATACATAGTTGTGACCTTGTCCTTAGGCTTATGATGGACTATTTTATTATGTACCCCAAAAGTCATGACACTATACAAAACCATGACTTTCTCTTCTAGCTTTCCTTGAACATTTTCATTATGGAACATTGAAGTTAAGATATTATTCACAACTATAACTTTATCTTTGATTTTCTCTTCCATGATATCTGTATTAGTCTAATCTTTCTCCATTGATGCTTCCTCTTCCTTAGATGTGTCATCATAATACTCCTCATAGGTTATAACTTTGAAGAATATCATGACCTCATAGTAAACATCTTTTCATTTTTGAAGGTTCAATATAATTTTTCATATTTCTTATATTCATTACTATCACGGCTCCAAAGTTATTCTTCTTTTTTATATACTTCATCACTATTACAACTCCAAAATTATACATATGTTTCATACACTTCATCTTCATGTATCTATTATTTTTCTACAAAATTTTTCCACTAAAAATATATCTTATTTTGCAATGTAGTACAAAAGAGATTTTCAATTCTCCAACATCTTATTTAATCATCATTTATACCCTATAAGTCATTATAAAGATTAAACTTATATGTTCCTCTCTAACATGAAAAGTGAACTCATCTTTCTTGATGTCAAAGACGGCTTGTTCCATGACCGAAAATAGTCATCCAAATATTAATAGTGCATATTGGTCTTTCTCTGTATCCAATACAATAAAATTTATTTGAAAAATAATAATATTCACCTTGACAAAAATATCTTTGATGATTCTATCCAGATACTTGATAGTCCAATCTACAATTAAGAGTGAGAGAGATGTTAGGATAATTTTGGTGAAATTGAATCTTTATGTAATGGATAGGAGATTCAAGTTAACACTTAATTACAAGTCATACAATGCCTTTCAAAAAGTGTGATCTCCAATAGTGCAAGGTATAGTAAAGCTTTTAGTCTTTCAATTTCTACAAAAGTTTTTTTGAATAATCATACTATATTTCTCGATCATATTTATAGTCTAGTATTTTTTTCAAATTTCTCTTTCTACTCATTATATTTTTCATCCATTTAATGTAGTTTGGTATATAGGCTTAAGCTTTGGCTAACAATATGTTTACTTTTAACTTATGGAATATAAAAAAGTGTTCTTCATATTTTTCTTTCCTAAATAATTGTTGAAATGCAAGATTAATCAAAAACTTCTCTTTGGTTTCATTTTAATCTATTTCTTTCTCTCCATGGACTTAGTTAAGGTACATTCACCCATATATTTCTCTATTTTCTTTTTTGTCATCTTTAGGTGAAGCTTGGTTTTGTACGTTTTTAGAAGCATAGCTTTGTTGGTAGTATGACATCATAATTATCATTAATCTAGTTCT
This sequence comes from Sapria himalayana, assembly GCA_029783825.1. NCBI lineage: Eukaryota > Viridiplantae > Streptophyta > Magnoliopsida > Malpighiales > Rafflesiaceae > Sapria > Sapria himalayana. Next base: position 987,624 of record JAREIK010010552.1, on the reverse strand, counting down.
ATTTAGTTGTGGTCATAGCTTCTTGGAGAATTTTAGGCTATGTTGCAGCTTTTGAAAAATACATGGACTTGTTACCCCCAAAAACTCAAGAATTTTCTTATTCAAAATAAATTAGTAGCTCCAGAGTCATGACATTTGAAAGAGTCATGGTACTATCCCTCCTAAAAATTTTAGAATTATTTTATTCAAAATGTCTCGGTAGTTCCTTCCAAGTTCTAAATAATATTGAGGAAGAATTCTTTAGATTTACTTTCATAATACTTGGAATTTTATTTACTCATCTTCCCTTAATTGATAATGTCAACTAATTGAGCTGATGCTTTATATTCATCGTTATCAAACTTATTTCATTCATTCTGCTCGAAGCAAACTCATTCAAATGTCTTGGGCATCATTTGTTTTCTTCAATTTTGCATGGAAGACTTGAACCTCATCGACCATAATTTGTTTTTATTTCCTTCATGATGGTTGAAAATCAAAATTGGAACCTCCTTGATTAGTATAGTTAACAATATTATTTGCAATATTTATAGAGAATCGTCTAATATACTATAGCTCACTCCTATAGTCTTCATATGAAAAATTTTCATTATTTCTCAAGTTCAGATAATAATACATTGGGACATTGTTGTTGGGTCAAAATGTGTACCTTTTATTCTATATTTGATTAACTTCTTCCATTTGATAAATGAAATTCGAGTCCACCAATTCAAATAGATGTAAAGTTATTATCTCTCCTAATATTCTTTTCTTTTCTTCTTGGGTATTAAACTTTCTCAAATGAGCTTTCATCTTTGCTTCAATAGTGATGAATCTATCCAACTTTAATACTACGACTTCTCTTCTACCAAATAAATGATTTGTTGGAGTTTGGTAATTATTTTTTGCTAGCGCCGCAAATAAGTGATATACATTTTCTAGTAATTTATTTTATAATAGATCCTCTAGTTGCCAAATTATCTATGCACTTTGTCATATAGTTCAACCCATTATATAAGCTTTGGGCTTGTTACCATAACTCAAATCCATATTGATGATATCTTTTCAACAACTCTTTAAAATAGTCCCAAGCATCATATAAGTTATCATGCTCTTCTTGTTGGAATTAACTTTACATTTTGTAGTTGATAAGTAATTTGAGATGGAAAATATGTAGTGAGAAAGGCTCTCACTAATTCATCTCAACTCTCAATGTAGCCTCATGATAAATTTTAAAACCTAATCTATAGGTTACTACTTAATGAAAATGAAATTAAGCATAATTTTATTTTGTCTGAGTTATCTTCATTCATTTTCATAGTATCACATAGCTCCAAAAATAATGCGACATATCCATTAAGGTCCTTTGATGCCCTTCCACTAAATAGGTACTATTGAAGCATAACTATTAGAATTGGCTTTAAGTCAAACTAATTGGCTTCAACTAGTTGCAAATTAATCCAATAAAATTTTTTTATCATTATGCGCTTCCAACAATCCATCAAAGCGGGTAGTTTATAAGCTATTGGATAGCTTGCCCATTACTATATTAGGTCTCTCACTTATTTTTGGTATCCTCCATATGGTCTTTTTCAGCTCTTTATTTGAGAATGGTTCTTCTAGTTCTTTCAATTCTAAGGTCCAAAGAGATAAGCTTACTCCTAGAGCTTCAGCTCATAAAAGATTACTAAAGAAAAAGAAAAATGAATAAAGAATGCAGGAAAACAAACAAACCCATATATAACCAACTACATTCAAACAAGTTAACAAGATTCACTTTTGGATTTGAAAATATTTATCAAACATAATACTATCTGATCTACTACAAAGGAATATCCTTTATGCAAAAAAAATTATGTCAACTCGCATTAACTAACTAAAATAAATAATCCCAAGTATTAGTGCAAAAAAACAAATTACAACTTTATTATGACACCTAATTTTATTCAGTTAAGTGATATCCCAACGACTTATTAAAAGAATATGTCATCAATTGAGATCAACAAGTACATAGATTATATAAATAGTATAATAGACTTTTGTCTAGATATTAATCCCATAGAGATTTGTTTGGAAGTTTGGTTAATCAATAATGAGATCATTCATTTTTATTAAAATGGATACTCCGATTTTTAGATGATTTTAGATCTATGGTTTATTCATTTAATCTATGTGATATTATTTAAGTCACTCAACTTATATTATGTTGGACAAAGGAAAGGGTGTTATGCAATGACTTTTTGACTTGTTGGCATACAAAATAGTTGTCACCATTGAGCATGTCTAAATGGTAGTCCTATCGCCTTGGTACATTACCACCAAGACAATAATTCAACTTTGCTTGACCATCATTTATAATCTCATACCTTTAAGAAACTTCATCAAATATCCTTGATGATTATTTCATATGAACTCTTATTTTTTGTTCTTTATTATCATAAAGACCAATACTTGATATGGTTTATAAGTATTTATACTTTTAGCTTTGTAAATAGTATACTTACATAATTAACTTGTGCTTCCCTCAAGTTTTACCAGTGGGAACAATATGAATAAAACTAATTTACAAGGGTTCTAACCACCTTTGTGAGTCATAAGATACCCTTGCATGTCTTCAGGATTGCCTAAGATTTTTTTTCTCATTGATGATGCAACTCACACATAAAAGGTGAACTCCTTGGAAATATATTATATATAATATTCATTCTAATCAAGAACCAGTTCTTCTAATATATGAATAATGGATTGATATATAAATGCATTCACACTTTTGATTTCACAAGCATCATACTCATGATGATTAATATATCCAAAATTTGAGGTTCAACATATAGGTTTATCTCATATAAGATAGTCAGATGAGTTGTCACTTCCTAACCATATGTACACGTGAGCCTTATAGTTTATCTATTATCATCCACCATGATAATCTCATATAAACCTATTAATATTTGAAACCTAATTTCAAATTCTAGTTGATCATAATCCAATAATATCCATATATAAAATAAATTTAAGTATTCATTCATTCATAAATAAAATCAATTTGCATTACATATCTCGAATTATACAAATCCTAGACCCATGTTAGTCTGGTTCAGATTCCAAAATCTTTGTTTATAGAAGAAAGGTTTGAAAGTTTTCCTTCCCAACTCTATAGATTAGTATATATTTTACAACCCTTTCTTGCTTTTAAAACTCCTAGAAAGTGCAAAATTCATTCATAGGATTTGATAGTTTTCATGATTTTGCTTGTTGAGTGGAGGAAAGGAAATGAGAGAATTTTTGAAAATTTTATTTTTTTACTTTTATATTTTGGTGACATTGCATTACTCTAAGTAGGAAGTCATGACGTTCAAAATAAAGTCACCAATTTGGCCTTCAACATTTCAAGTGAGGTCATGAATCTAGAAAATGCCATATTTCTTTTCTACATCTTGATATTTATGTAATACAAAGTTGTGACACTAGTCATGACTATGACTTGAGCCTAATCTCTCTATGAAACAAGGTCAGATTATTGTGAAATGGTCATGATTTTATGTATTTATCTATTTGTATAAGGGTCATGAAGCTAGGTAGTGGCCACTAAGTGAAGATGACTTCCTATATTATTATATAGTTATGACACTATGTAAAGTCTATGATATTGACAAACAGTCTTTCTTGAGATTTATTTGGTTGTGGTGTTAAGAAGTATCACTGATATTGAAAAGGTCTTTCTTGTGTTGGATATGGTCATGCCCTTGAAAAATGGCCTTGGCACAAATGGTACCTTTCATATATTTTAAGTGTCCATGATGTTGTGTGTGGTTTTGGTACTAAAATTCTCATCCTTCATATATCATATTGTTGTAATGTTATTAGGATGCTATGACATTATTATTTAGCTTGAGCATACAACTCATGACTATGTCTTTCTTTGAGGAGAAGAGTCATTGTCTTGGGAATAGTTGTACTCGAGTAAAATTCTCTATAATATTTAGTGTCTCAAAAGTCATAACTTTAAATAATTATTATGAATTTTGCATAAGTAGTTGTAGTTTTGTAATCATATGTAGCTCAGAAGTCATGACTTTGTGAATAAATTCACAACTTTAACTTGAGACTACCAAACCATATTATACTGTGAGAACTGAGAATTGACCATAACCTTGAGCACCAATTACTTGGTTGTTGCAATGGAGAATAAATGTCACAACCATTTAAATTTTTTGATTTAAGTATGACTACAACTCCATGATAATATTGTAAGTTGCAACCATTGAGAATGTGTCGTACGTAGAAAAGATTGTGTTAATGATTTGGTAGGGTTGTGGTGTACAAGAATTGCCTCGAACAATTAGGCAGAGTTTTCTCCAAAAATGGATTTCGAAACTATTCAAGACTCACTAATTATTTTCACATCTACACATCATTATAAACTACTAAAATACATAAGAATGTTTGGTATGTTGAACAATGAATAATAGATCATGATAATAAATACATAACTCTAGAAATCCTTAAATTATACTTTATTTCTCTTTTAATTCCATGAAGATTAAACTATAAATCCACAAATTTATTTGATTCAATGATGAAAGAGAGGAAAACTTTGAAGAAAATGAGGCAAGAAAAATGAGTTCCAAGGTAAATAGGAAGTGAAAGAGGTCCAATGTCATGGAAATCCCACCAAACTCATGATGCCCCCAATGATTTTGTTATATAAGTGGGGAAATGATGAATATAATTAGTTATAGCTAGGAAAAGTTTTATTGGAGAGAACGAATTTAGTGAATTCATCTCTCTAATCTAGAAAATCATAGAAGAGAGATTAGTTGTTATTTTCTACACATAGAGAATACATAAATAATTCTATTATATAAAGAATTTTATGCTACTTTGGAAGATAGATAAAGTAAAATTATCTATGTTGATATATTTGGGTGAACCTCGATAGGAGGATTATAAATGAGTTGTTTGGATTCCAAGGAGCCAAAAATAGCATGACTTTCATATCACTCCAAAAGCAACCCAACTTTCTAGTAATTACTAACTTGTTGACATATTGAAAGAGTGAACGAATGGTGACTTATTGTGTTCCATTCTAGTTTGTTGTACTTTATATACTCAATTTTATTACCAACACTCTAATTACAAGATCATCTTGAAAATAGTATCTTGCTGTGTTCTATCCTAATTTGTTGTAATTTTGAAGTTTAAAAGATTCTTGAGAAGTCAATTCTCAATTTCTTTAATGGCGAATCTTTTGGCCAAATAATCTATCCTTCCCCAATAACTTTGTTATGTCTAGCCGAGGGAGTCCTTATAGATGAATAAGTTGATTAAATGTGTCTGATGATATCTCTCTCACATTGTTGGGTATTAAAAGAAGAATTGAAAGAGATAGAAAAGGAAATAAGTTGATCTTTGAAGAAAAAGTATCAATAAAGATTTGGGAGGAAGGATCATCCTTCATTAGAGAAGACATAGGAATGATGAAAGAAGCAAATATAAGATGAGAAAAGGAGGAATCTCATATTGGTATCATCATTGGGCACACAAAATGATACACTTGATGATATTTATTGCATTTTGGAGGCCAACCAATTAGAAGCTAGCCATAGAGAAAAATGATTGAAAAAGAAAGTCTAATCCCTCTACAAATCTATAATGAATGTTGCCGAAAAGAAAGATGCCTTATTAGAGGTGCATTTTCAAAAGGAAGAGATGTTATTTTTTACAACCCAAGAAAAACATAAAAAAACAAAATCTACAAGCTTTTGGAAGATAATATGAAGCAAGTTGAGATCGTCTTTGGTGGAAGTGCACAATCATTGGGAACCCTATATAACTTTGTGGCAATGGAGTGGAGGAATATGGTGACTCATGAGAGACACATGGATTGGAGATGAAATGCATTTTTGAGAGACCAATATATTATAGAATTGACAAAAAGTAGTGAAACCAGAGGCATTTTTACTAAACTTTGAAATCTTTAGAAAAGTAATTGAACTCTATTAGGGAAAGACAAGATACATTGTTCAACCTCCTTATAAAGATGTTGGATTAGTTAGCTAAAGACAATAAAGATGCAGAGAGACCACCCACTTTGAGACCACCATTTTTTCCATCAAAAGAAGACTATGTCATGGCCATGTCCTAGTACCATAACTTAGATATAAAGGCTAATTACAAAAGGCATGGCCACTTCCTAGCATAGTAACATTACATTAAATAGAGTTCAAAGAGAATTCTAAAATTGCATCCACTTTTCAGCACTATGACTTTTGAGATATAAAGAGTTTACAAAGTATTCTAAAGTCACAATCATTTCTTAGTGTTACAACTTCCAGCTAAAGAGACAAAAGGCCAAAGTCATAATAGCATATTTCCAAAGTCTTGACTTTCTACATGAAAATGCTCAGAATTCATTAAGTATAAAACACATAGCAAAGGGGAGGAGAGGAATCCAATCAAAGATGAGCTATAAATCAGCCAACATTCTTTCTTCTTCACATTGAACTAAACACAACAACAACCCAATGAGCAATTTGTGTATTCCTTTAAGGATCCATGAGCAAGCAAGGGATGTAAGATAAAGGCTAAACCCTAGCCTAGAGTTATAGAGAATAACTTTCAAATGCCTCTTCTCTAGGATAGATTTTGGGCATTCAATGAAAATAGTATGGGGGATTAGGTTTTGAATACTATATTCTCATGAGGGCTATCATTATGAATCTCTCCTCAATGTTGGGCTAAATTGAGACTTAGGGTTTGTTTATTTTGATTTATGTGATATATGAATACTTTGAATTTTAATTATGATATTTGATTTATGCAGTGAAATGGATATTGAGTGAATCATAGAACTAAACGTATAATTTTAATATTACTAAGTTTGTGTGTGTTATCATAGTTGATAGTGATAAATAAACTACAAGGCTCACTCATGCATATGATAAGAAAGAATTAATAACCCTTCCAACCATGATGTTTGAGACAAATATTTATGTTAAAACCCAAAATTGAGATATGCAAATCATTGAAAGAAGGAGTGTTCATGAAGCCGAAACTATGAATAATTTTACATGTCAATCCATTTTACATGTCTTATAAAAACTAACCCTCAATTGATGTTAATATTTTATATAATATTATTTTAAAACTTTTACATTTTGTGTGGTAGTCTCAACATCATTATGGATGATTGTGACAAGTATTTAATAGGACATGCTGAGTGGTGGTGACTCATGAGGTGATGATAGCCATTTGAGTTGTTTTCACTCATATGGTTCCCACTAGTGGGAATTGAGAGAAGGCATATGCTAATTATGTGAGTATGATATTTATGAAGCTAAACGTACAAATATTTTTAAGCCAACATTAGTTCAAAGTCATTAATGGGACCATTATTAGGTTAATAAACTAGTTGCCTAAAAGATATATATTAGTAAATGACCTATGAGTAGAAATGATTTGTTATCTCGGTAGTAAAGTATTGATAGGACAACTATGAGGGAACCATTATTAGGATAGATTTAATGGTGATAACTACCTTGTATACTATTAGGACAAATGTACATACTAATAATAATTCAACATTCATTTTGTATCCAAAGTCAATATGAATAGAACTATTTAAATATGCATCATACAAGAAAAAATAGGCAAACCCTAGGTTCTAAGAGACTTACTAAAATTCAAAATTATCTTTTCTATAAAATAATGTTCTCTCACTATTAGTTAACTAACTACCTATATAATTTCTATTGGATCAATATCTAGATAAAAGTCATTTTTCTTGCTTGTATGATTCATATACTTTGGATCTCTGTTGATAAGAAACCCTTGTCAATGAGTTATTGCAATATTTCCTAACTATTAAAATTGGACAATATAACAAAGTTACAACAATGACCATGAAAAATGAACTTCATAGTGATAAAATTGGATTATGACTTATTTCTAGAGTCATAGCTAAGAAATATTTCCATGACTTCTCTACATGTATATACTAGTGTAAACCTATTGTGACATTAGAAATATGATGGTTTTTTTTTCTTATCCTAATTCTAGCTTTTCACCAAGTCAACTATTTGTACTCAAAATTTTTCAATTTCACTATAATTCATCCAAATCAATAAAAATCATAATTCAGTGAAATCATTCAATTTTATGCATATTTTCAATATAATTACATCATGAAAAAAATCAAAAACAATAATAAAAAATCAATATTTTGACTGTTGAATACTATGCAAAATAGAAATTACTATAAACAAATTTTTCTACATCTCTAACTCTTCAAGCTATCAATCAACTTGTGTTTGGGGACCTTGTAATAGTAGATGGAAAAGGCAAAGTAAGGATACCACCACCAAATGGAGAGTAAGTTATTGATGAAGTACTAGTTCCTAATGTGGAATAAAACTTACAAAGTATAGGTCAATTAAAGAATCCAATAACATCCTATTGAAGGTTGACATGTCCAGGAACAAAAGCTTTCCTCTCAATCTTAGCTTTGAAATTGATTCTATTTTGAAAATACAAGTAGTGTAACTATCAAGTCTTTTGCATAGAAGAAAGAGACACTTGAACTAGAGAAGATGGTGTCAGGACTAATTACTACCATTGAAATCCCAATATCAATATGTGATAACTATGCAATGGGAATATAATCCAAACAACTATTTTTAAAGGGGTTTCCTACATATCATTCTTGACACCTGAATTGGTCCATACTGATATTTGTGGACCAATGTTAGTTCCATCTATTGTAAGCAACATTGATTTCATATTGGTTGAAGATTATCATACAATGATGATGTTGGTGTATTTCATACATTCAAATTAGAGGCCTTCATAGTATTTCAGAAATTCTAGAACTTGTTTTGAGAACTCATAAAACTAATAAAAGCCATCAAAAGTGATAGAGGATTAGTGGTCCTCATGATGAAGTTTAATGATTAGTGTAAACATGAAGGAATAATAGACAACTATCAATTCTGTATACTCCTCAACATAATCAACTGATAGAGATGAAAAAAAAAGAGCACAGTAGTTGAAATGACCAGAGTAGTGCTAATTAAAAATAATTTACCAAAACATTTTTGTGCATGATTAGTAAACATTATTGTTTATCTTTTTAATAAAAGCTGAACTTCATCTCCATAGAACCTTATAATAATACAAGCTTCGAGTGGAAGGAAATCTACATTGCATCACATGAGAGTGTTTTGGCAGTCTCTACTACTCTCAAGTATTCAAGAAAAAGAAGGTAGAAAGTATATAATTTCAGCCAAAATGCATCCTAGTTTGATACAATCTTAACTCTAAAATTTATATACTATATATTTTGGATGAAAATACATCTCAAATAAAAAAAATATTTTATTTGATGAAAACTTAGACTAGAGCAATGAAGTTCAGCTGCCCAAACCTCTATTTGGACTTGCAAAATTAAATCATCTTGAACATAAATCAACACCCCTCAATACTAAAGTTAATAATTTACTCATGTCTTTTTCTAAAACTCCAAACATTAATCCGCCTTTTTTTGAATCTAATTGTCCTACTTTTACCCCCCTCTCCATCTACACCAATCAAGTACATAACCTTAGATGGTATTTATGAAAGGTATAACTTCACTTTTTAGAGCCTTATAATTTTAGGAGTTTATACATCATTGTGAATGGATCTTTGTCATGAAAAGATAAATAGAAGATATTAAGAAAAATAAGATTTGGAGACTTATTAAAATGTTAGAAAGTAAACACATTGTTGGAATCAAAAGACAATTTTAAATAAATAATAATCGGTCTAATAATAATAAACTTTTTTATAAAGCCTAGTTGGTAGTCAAATACTACTCACAACAAGCTAGCTCACATTATTTCGAGACCTTTGCCCCACTAGCTTGAATGGAGACCTATAAGATTAGTAATTGCATTAGCTGGATAGAGGGGATGGCCATTATACCAACTAGATATCAAGTCAACATTTTTGAATGGTAAATTAGAAGAGAAAGTATATGTTCATCAACCTCTCAGGTTCATAGTGAAATAATATGAAAATTATGTATACAAACTAAACAAATATTTGTATGGTTTGGAATAAGCACCTCATGCTTGGTATACAAAAATAAACTCATATTTGGTGGATCAAGGGTTTACCAAAAGTCTGAGTAAATTGACATTGTACATAAAGAGGAATAATACTTCATGAATGTTATTTGTAGCAATGTATGTGAATGATACTATATTATTATGCAACAATGTAGATATGGTTGATCTATTTAAAAAGTATTGATGAAGAAGTATGAAATGTCTGAAATGGAACTTCACCATCATTTTTTGGAAATAGATATACTCCAATGTAATAGAGGAGTCAGCATCACCCAATCTAAATAATATATAAGCTATCTTAACTAAGGTTGGAATGATCAATTATATATTAGACTTCACTCCAGTGATTGGAAAACAAAAAATAAAATCTACTGGTGAAAGATTTGTGGATGGAAGTTTGTACAAAAGCTTGATTGGAAGTCATCTATATTTTTCAACAACTTGACCAGACATAGTCTATTTAGTAAATATACTACCACAGTTCATGCATTCTACAAATCATTGGCACCTTAGAGTATAAATAAGAGTTTTGAGATATCTTAAAGTGACTTTACACCTTGAATATAAAATTGTGAATATTTCAAAACTATGAATATAAATCTATTTAGTTACCATGATAATAATTGTAGAGGCTATATAGATGACTACATAAACACATCTAGATATATTTTCTTTCTTGGAATTGAAACTATATATATATATTTTTACCTGTCTCGCTACCTCTTAAGCAATCTAGTTAAGAAGACTACTTGTTGATATAAATGAGGAAGACCTTGACGCCATAAATATCTATTGGGATAACAAGTCCACTGTTGTCATTACTAGAAATATGGTTTTTCGTAGTCAAACAAGATAGATAGACTTGAAATTTCACTTAATCAAGGAAGCACAACAAGCAAAGAGTTTTACTACTACTACAATATAGAAGATCAAATTACTGATATACTAACAAAGTCACTATCAAAGGAGGAGCTAAGCTATTTTAAAGTTTTTCTTGAGATCAAAGATCATTACATTAAATGGAAGAAAATTAAATTTAATATAAGAACAATGGCGCCAAGCATGTGCATATAAACTATTCATTTCCTTTTGTTTTATTTTATTGTTACTTATTTATTTCACTTTTATCTTTTGTACATCGAATAAATATATCTAAAAATCATATTGAATGGATTTGACTATTCATTTTCATAATACCGTTAAGAGAAGCTCTACACACACACGCGCACACACACACACACATGCGTGCACACACACATATATATATTTCTTGTTAAGAAGAACAGTCATCTCGAAGAGGATGAACTCAAAAATTTACTTGGATTTTCAGCATCCAATATATTGAAAAGTCCAAATTTGGATTTTTCATACATACATGATTTCCATAAAATATACAACATCCAAATTAATTTTTTTAAGATATAAAATTTTAGAAATCATAATCCAGAACAAAAGATACTAACATGGGATTTTAGGATGGATGTTCCATGAGCCTTGCTTTATTTATTTAGATAATATAATAGGTTCATAGGCATCATGGTCAAAATCATTTATTGTAATTCAATATGTATATTCTAGATGGATGAGTTTTTGTCCAAAACTCTTTCAAATTAGAGATATGAATTACATCAGCAACACCACTCTCACACATCATCCAAGCACAATTCATAGCTGACTTACATAACACACATCCCTCACACATCACACCAGTACACTTACAATAGAAATAAGTGTGGAAGAGTGAGCTATCCCTCTTCCAAAATGAGACATAGAATATTCTATATTCAGCCAAAGAAAGGATGCACCTGAATTTTAGACACTAAGCTTAAAATTTCTAGAAATACAATCAAGTATAATTGGAACAAAAAAAAACCAACGCAAGGAGGAGCTTCTCCTCTCTAAAAATCATAGTAGCAAGTAGATAGGGAGATAAAACCCCAAAGATTTTGCCCAAAAAACCATAGCACACCAAAGGAGAGGATGGAGGAAATTCAAGCCAAGCGAGAAAAATCCTTTATATCAAAAACAATAGCCACACTCACTCTTCTATTTTTTTTTTAAATCTTAAAATATGAGAATGGTCACATATTCTTGTTCCACTGGGTTGCACACCTACAAAAGAAAAAACAAAAAATAATAGTAACTAAAAAATAAAATGTGTATGTTTTAAATAATAATTATATATTATTATTAAAATGACCAGACATGAATACAAATTAATAAAACCCTATCTTTCCAACTCAGATACACCCAACAAATCGCCCCATCTACCTTATGTGAGAAGATACATACTACCATATGATTTAAAGAAAATATATTTTACCAGTGACAATGATTTTGTAAACATATAAGTTATATTTTTTATTTATGTGCACCTTTTCAAATATAATTAATTTTTTATCTAATACATATCATGTCCAGTGATATTGCAAATCATGTGCTTCAATCAACTGTGAAAGATTCAATTTTTAAAGAGATATATAATACTCTGATTATCACACCACATTATATATATATATATATATATATATATAATCATAATGTCATGTGTTTTTATAGATTGAATTATTAGGATACAACTCCGCCTATTACATAATCTAATGTGGATTTGCATGAATCAAAATAATAGTTATTTCGGAATTAGTGTATCTGAGAAACATAAGTTTTAACCTACCCAAGCATGAAGATAGCTAAGAAGTCTCCCATAGGTGCCTTATGATATATTTCACTACAACTCATTGATATCTACTCAAGTTAGAGAGAAAATGGCTAGCTACACTGACATCATGTATTATATTTGATCTAGTGCATACTATAGTATATATAAGACTACCAATATCTGAGGCATAGGAAACATAACTCATTTCACTCATTCCCTCATCAATATTGAGACGATGCATGATGCTCAACTTAAAATGTTTGGCAAAGGGGACTGAGACTTGTTGAGCTTGTTTCATAAAAAAAATCTTTCAAGAACATTATCGATGATATATTTTTAAGATGACTAGATATGCCTAAAGGTTCTATACTTCTATCTTGGATGACACTCATTCCTATAATCTACCTGATTGGACCTAATTCTTTCATAGAAAATATTTGTATCTTCCTCTTAAGCCTATCAATTAGTATACTTTTATGGGCAATGATTAGCATATCATTAACATACAATAAAAGTATAAGTAAGTCATCAACGAACTAATAACCAACAAATATTTAGTAGTCACAAGTAGTATGCTGAAATTCATGAGACCCCAAGAATGATTAAAATTTCTTATACCACTATCTTGGAACTTATATAAGACCATGCAAGCTCTTGTTCAATTTACAAACAAGGTCTTTTTTCTCTTGTACAATGAATCTCTCGTGTTGATCCATGTATAGAGTCTCATGTTGGTCACAATGAAAAAGTATAGTCTTAATATCAAGTTGATTAGTTTCTAGTCCAAGCTACTAGCCAGAATCAGAACTATTCAAATAGAAGACATAATCACTATATGAGAAAATATCTCTTCAAGATTTGATTCATTTCTTTTGACTAAACTTTTAGTCTATTAACCGAGCCTTATATATCAATTGAAAATTATTATCTTTGAGTTTTAGTCTGAATATAAAGAAGGCCATTATGTTTTTAAGATGCCGCAACTTTTAAAGATAAGAGTATGACAAATGCGATGAAGCATCCAAATGCATATGAAGATGAAGTAGCTATAACAAACAAAGTCATTAGTTTTAAAGATATTGCAACTTTACATACTAGATCAATAAACAAATTCATGACATATGAAGCTGTGAAAATTGTCGAATAAAAGTTTAATGAAAAGGTTACAACTTTTCTCAAAGTCATTGCAAATATGATCTAGAGAGCACGTTCACATACTACAACTTCACAATAAGTCATGGCATTACTAAAGAAGATCATAGGAAACAATGTCATGACTTAATCCAAAGTCACAACATTCATGGAAGAATATCTCATAGGAGTTATACTAAAAGATAATCCAATGCTAGAGGAGAAATTAAGTAGATGAGCAGAAGAGAAAGATTATATGGAAAGGCTTGCTTAGACCATTGGAATTATTGACTGAATTGAATATCCAATAACGGTCTAACTATGAATATTCAACATAGCAATTCTTGAGAGGAAACTAAAAAAAAATTCATTTGGGCAATTAGATGAATAAATTCATGCACCCTTGATTCATACACTAGATAATATATCCCAAAAAAAAAACTATCCCCCATGATATTAAAACCAAGTCATAATAATTTTTTTCATGATGTTTTATTAAAATAGTTCTTATTATATTAATAGTTTTGATGTGTTTAAAAATTGAGGGAGATTCACTACTCAAAAATGAGCAATACATTCAGTGTGTGAGTTCATTCGATACTCTATGTAGTGCATTTTTTGTGTGATTTAGTGTGTATTTATTATTATGATTATATGTATTTAAGTATTTATTGAAGAGATTTTACTAAATATATATTTTGAGGGAATATTAGTGAAATCATAGTTATTATGAGATAAAATTGGTTGACATGGTAGAGCAAAGGCTTAGAAAAAATAAGCAACGGAGAGTCATGATATTTTCAATATCACGAATTGAGTACACTTTTCATATCTTAATGAGTAGTTAATATATTTTTTTCATGGTTGTAACTTTACAAAACTAGTCATCGTAATATTTGTATGTCACATTTCTACCACTAAGATGTTATTATCTTTTCACTATATAATATATTTTTCATGATTATAATATTTCTTGGAGTTATTGTTATATTATCTCTAAGATATAAAATAATCTTTATTTATTTTCATTTCATGGCAATCAAGTATCCCACTAGAAAAATTAGTAGTGGTAATTTCTTAAGTCATGACTTATTTTATACACAAAGTCATGATGTTGAAAATGGTCATAGCTATGGTATTTTATTGCTAGTTCACAAAGTTTCATCATTGGAAATGATAGAGACAAGAATAAATGTTCCTAGGAATAAAATATTATGGTGGAAAATAATGTTGTGACCCAAAATACTTGGTGTGGGAAAGTTATACGAGTCATGATAATTATTTCCATTACAACTTTTATACTCTAGATAAGATCCAATGAGACAAGAAAGTCATAATCTCAAGTTAATGTTATGACTTATAGTTTAAAGCATCACATGAATTCCTAAAGTATATAAGCAATACTTGAAAGATTTCTATAATAGAAGATCATGGGAATATAATTTCAAGCCAAGATCAACTATAAACCCGAGCAAGCATGATTCTAACTCCTAATTAGAAGCAAATCCTAGGTGAATAAAAATTATATTTGATTGGGTTTAAGTTTTGAAACTTATATCTTTACTTGGGATTTCATAAAGAACCCAGCTCAATTCTATGAGATGTCTTTCAAAATATCTCATATGAAACCTTCTCCAATATTATGTTAAATTGAGATAAAGTGTTAATATAATTTACTTGTGTATGATTGATATATTATTTATATAGTTTATGTTTGGTTTAATGTTTCATTTAGATATTGATGGATAAGATATTACTTAGAACTAAAATTTTGGGGTTTTGCTATTTTATATTTTTGTGTGTATCAGCCATAATGGTTAATGATAGGTATGTCATATGATATATTTATGCAATATAGAGTGATAACCCTTCTAATCATAATGCATAAAATTAATCTATATGAAAACCTAAGATTGAGATACATTTAATTATCCCAAGTATGAAAGTTTTGAAGCTTAAAGGACTAATGAACTTATGGTCAATCCATTGTACAAATTCTAGAAGAACTAATCATAGTGATATGTGGGTTAAGTTGAACATATAAACTATGATTTTCATCATTGTCTGGTAGTCATGTATTGGCCATGATGGATGGTAATAGGTAAGTTAAAAGGTAAATGCAAGAGAAGGTGCTTTGTATGGTGGTGAAAACTCTGACTCAATTTTTCTTTATTGTTTTCTAAAGGTGAGATTCATGGAAAGATCTATATTAATTATGGTGCTTATGACAATTAAAATACATAATGGAATGTCTAAATTTTCTGATTAAATTATGTTTGATTTCATAATGGATGTTAGATTATTGTAAGAATGTCCTAATATTATACTAATATATATGGTAGTTATCACATATTGGGCCCTCCTTAATGATGATCCCCTCTTAGTTGTTGCCTCATAGTTATCCCCTTATAGTTGCCCCCTCGTTGTTATCCACTCAATCCCTTACAACCAAAATAATAAATCATCTCTACTCGAGGGTCATTTACAAGTCAACACCCTTTAGGCAACTCATTAAGAGCCCTTAATGATTGTTTCATGTGTGTATTATTTTTATCTGAACTTATATGTCATAAAGACATGAATTGATAAGGTATTAAAATATGTTTACTTTTGATTTCATAAGTGTCATACTCATGACAATTAATATATATCTTCATTCAAATCACACTGAAAGTAGACATATGATAGAATGTAGCTCACGAGTTTTAAGGCTATCTCCACCTTATGAATCACCTTCACTCATGTATGTCTCATGGCGTACATGTCATTATCAAAAATGATAACATGTGACTCTCCCTCTAAATATGAAACTCTTGTGAAAACACTCCAAAAAACTCAACAATTGAGGATTAGTTCATCCAAGATATTCATAGTGAATTGACTTATAAAAGCATTCATGCATTTGGCTTCTAGATATCATACTCAAAAAAAAATTAAACTTATCTTAATTTTTGGTTTTGACATATAGTTTTATCTCATGTATCAAGGTTAGAAGGGATGTCACTTCTTTCCTACCATTATGTGTGTGTGTGCCTTATAGTTTTGACGTATAGGCTTGTCACTATCCATCATGCTAACATCTATAAACTTATCAATAGTAAAACCATATTTTCAATTCTAAATAAACACTATATCCATTAATAATCAAATTACAAAAAAAAATTAAACATAAAGTTCATTAATTATATATTCATCACACATAACAAAATATATCAATCTTAGACCTCAATTTAATCTGATATTTGGGAGGATTTCATATGGGATAATTTTAAATATATCTCGAAAAAGTTTAGGTTTACAATGATAACACTCAAAATAATATAGGATTCAAAACCCTAAACTCATAATTCTCATTTAGTATGCCTCATATGTACTCTAAGTGGGGATCAGAATTCACATCGCCCCCTTAGGGTTTTAGTTTATTCTCTATGTCACCTCCTTGCTCATGGATCCTCCTAGGGTTTGGAAGAATTCACCCCACTCTATCTCTCACATTTTCTTGGCTTCATGACATCTTTATATGGTATATGGTATAAGGTCTAAGTCCTAATTGTATACTCATGTGTTTGAGTTTATTTTCAAGTGAGAAGTCATGATGCTGGGAATTGTTGTAGCTCTAGCCTTACCTCTCTATAACACAAAGGTGTAGTATTGTAGATGGCTACAACTTTGATCTCTTTTCTTTATTAGATTGTCATTATATTGGAAATTATTTTGGTTCATACAATTGTCCTCTATAACATAAAGTCATGGTATTGGGAATGGTCGTGACTCATACATTTCTTTTTTGTAACATGAAATCATAGGATAGGAAATGACTATGGCTTGTGTATTTCCTTTTTGTAGCATGATGTTGTGGTTCATGGGAATGGATGGAACTCATATGTTTCTCCTCTATAACCAAATGTTATGGCACTAAAAATAGTTGTGACTTGAGTAAACACTCTTCGAAACTCTATATCCAAAATTTATGGTTTCGGAGAATGAGAAAATCATAGTGAAATAAACTATTATTATGTTTCTCTATTGTCTAGGATGAGATTATTTTTAGTCATGTTTATTCAAGCCTCTTGAGTTAGTGATTTTTCCAAAATAAACTAAAAATATCGGAAAATAAAATTGTTTGTTTGTCATAGTGGAACTTTTATATAAATCTCAAATGAGATTATTTTTTTTTAATTCAAACTTTTATTAAAATAGAATTCTATCTGAATTGATTTTATTAAATTTAAATTCTCAATTTTTGGAAATATTCAAGTTTATATTATATAGTCATTGCACAATCTACATTAAATTATCAATTCAAAAAATTCAGAATTCATCCATAACACTTAATAAAAAATCTATAATATACTTACAATATTTAAAGTCCAATTTATACAATTATCTATATAAATTATGTATGCTAAAAGAGTTATTCATATCCACAGTAAAAATTAATAATGCATAAAACAAAAAAATTATGTATTGAACCAAGATAGATTTTCGAAAATATAAAACTCTAGAATTGTAGAATCAAGAATAATTATGTAAATCTTATTTTTTAAGAAGAAAACTATGCATATTTTTTTGCATTATTATTTAGGTTAGAAATTTAATCATCACAATTATGGTAAGGTTTTTCAAAATAAATTTGTAGACATTTAAGAAATTTTCATCTAGAAACTTTTCAGAGTGATTCTACCAACAATGCCAAAGAAGGATGTGAGGGAGAGAAGGTGAGAAGAGAGGAAGAGGGATAATCTTTATCTATATTCTAATATATTTATTTTAAAATAGAATATAAATTCTATTGTAGAAAAATGCAATCTAAATGTATCTCATATCCATTGATATCAAATATCAATGTGCTTCGGCCTACTATAAATTGTCAAATTTTAGATATATTTATTACAATCAAAATGTCATGCCATATAGTGTGTGTGTGTGTGTGTTTAATTACACATATCCAAGTATACAAGAAACTTTTTCATCCTTAATATTTTTCTAGAAGCTTTAGTATCTTCAATAACCTTAGTATTTGTGCTAGATAGTGCTATGATGCACTTCTATAGCTTTGTTTGTTAGGATACTACTATCATCCAAAGATTATTACATAATCCAAAGTAGATCTACATAAATCTAAATTACATTTCATATCAGAATCTATGTATTTGAGTAGTGTGAGTTTTTGCCCTCCTAGGCACAATTATAGCTAAGATAACCCTCATAGATATCTAAGGACAATTTTCACCATGATTTAGTAATATCTATCCAGGTTGAAAAAAAACATGATTAACAACACCAACAATATGTGTTATATCTAATCTAGCACATGTCATAATATACATAAGAATAATGGCTATTGACAATTGGGCCATAGGTTATGTGACTTATGTTTCTCATTTTTTGTTTAATCTTGATATAATGCTTTACACTCAACATAAAATATTTGGCTAGGGGATTGAGATTGGTGTAGCTTTTTTTATAAAGAATATATAAAAAATGTATCAATGTAATATTTTTGAAATAATCAAATATGGCTAGAAGGTTTATCTCGAATGATGCTCTCATCTCTAGAATCTACCTGATAGTGCCTATTTCTTTCATAAAACATATTTTCCCATCTATAACTTAAACTTGCTAATTTGAGCTCTATTATGGCTAATGATGAGCATGTCATAAATATATAATAAAATTATAAGTCATTCATCACTTGATTACTAATTAAATAATATATAGTGTTCACCAGAGGGATGCTAAAAGTTGTGAGACAACATTAATGAATAAAATTTCATGTATCACTACATAGGAGCTTGTGTAAGTCTATACAAGCCTTTTTTTGTATGTATATGAAACATTCCTTCCATTATACTGTGAATCTCACAGGCTGATCTATGTAAAGAGTTTCATGAAGGTCACCATCAAGAAATATAATTTTTACATCAAGTTATTCAATATCTAAATCTAATCTAGAAGTCAAGCTTAAAACTACTCAAAAAAAAGACATCTTTAATATAAAACAAAATATCTCATCAAAATTAATTTCTTTTATCTGACTAAATTTCTTTACTTCTAACCAAGTCTTGTATCTTGGCTGAGAATCATCATATAAGTATTTTCATATAAAAAACTATTTATTTTTCAATGCATGCACTTCCCTTTAGGCAATATACTAGATCATAAGTCTAATTGGTATCAAGAGACTATATCTTTTCTTGCATAGTCAGAAGTAATTCCTCTTTATTCTTAAAGAAGATGGCTTCTTGAAATATCTTAAGCCCACATGCATTCATGAGTAACACAAAATCATGGAATCAAGGGATACCTAATAGGCTTAGAAAATCTTCTTAGTTTACATTGAGATGTATCATTAAAAATAATTGGGTCTTGCCTAGTTCCAACTAGAATATCATCTTCCACATCTTCAACTAGCAATATCTTAGGTGAATTAGGTGAATTATGTGGCTCAGAATCATTAGGAAACTACTTGATTCCTCTAGTTGATCTATCTTATCTCAAAAGAGGCATATTATATGTGCAAAAAAAATTCTTTAAAGGTTTGATCTCCTCGATACTCAAATGACTATCATTAACTAGTTGATCCTCCAAAAAATGAGATCTTTGCTCTAAACAATCTTTTTGGTTACTGGGTGCCATAATTTGTGCACGAACTCCTAATATATATAGTCAATGAACATACATGGACATGTAGTTTCATCAAGTGTAAATCTTTTATCTTTTGGGATATGAATGAAAAGTTTGTAATCAAATACTCTCAAGAGATCATTTGAGATATCTTTCACAATCTAGATTCTATCAGAAACATCTCCACTCAGTATGGCAATATGATACTTATTTATTAAATCAATAACTACACAAGTAAGAAGTAACTACTCTCCAAAATTTTATAAAAAAATACATATGAGAAAGTATGCACAAGATTCTCTCATCAATAGTCTGGTTCATCATCTTTGTCATGTCATTTAATTGTGAGATCTTGATTGGCATCTTTTCAAGTCTAATGCTATGATATACATAATAATTTTCAAACTAACATTTATATTCTCCCCGTTTATCAGACATATGGAGATTGGTTTTCAGCCAGCCCCACTCTCAAATTTAGTATGAAAATCTTTAAATAAATAAAAAACATAGGCTTTTAATTTCAATATAACTACCTACACTTTTTAGAATTATCATTAATGGGTGTCATAAATTAAAGGCATCAACGAATTATTTTACTCTACATAGAGTAGAACAATTGGTATGTATAAGATCGAATATATGTGATTACATCGATATAGGAAGAGAGTGAGAATGTGCTCCATGATTTTTCCAACTATATAATTTATATACTCATCAAGAAAGAATTTGTGATCAATTGATAGAATATTCCTTCTAACTAGTATTTCAATGTCCTTTTAACTCACATGACCCAAAGTCTCCTATGTCATATATCAATGTTGCCTTTTGATGAATAATATTTACCTAATCTTCAAGCACATTCGTCTAAATGACATAAAGTAAAAGTGTTCATTTGATCAATAATATTTACTTAATCTTTAAGCACACTTACTTGAGTGACATAAAGTAAAAGATTAATGTGTGCTGATATTTAATTTTCATCTCTGAACTTTAAATTAACTAGATGTCTAATGATTAATATTTCATTTATACATATGTTCTTTTCAAACACATACTCTAATTTTTTTCACAACTTATCTACCATTATTTCTTCGGTAACATGTTAAAAATATATCAGCACTTAACGATTGTATAAAGGTGGAGGCAGTCTGAAAGTTTTTGACCTCCTAATTAGTCATCTTTCCTTTTTTTTCATGTTATCTTATTTCTTTCACAAGGTCATAGAAATGATTGATTCCAAGATAATCATGTATTCTATTTTTCAAAATAGAACAATAAGTTGTTTTTAACTTTATTATAATATAGTGGAACTTTATGAAATCAAAAGCCAGAGTCAACTGCAAATAAACTACATAAACAAAAATATTCCAAATCACATCGTATATTTGTATATTAGTATCAAAATAATATGATACTAGCATGATGATATCAAATAAACTTTATATCATATTGAAATCACTAAAAGGCTTTCTTGATGGAGGTTTAGATTCTAAGTGTTTATTTTAGTAATTAGCTTTGACATCATCTGCTGGTGGTATCAGTATTAGAATCTAAGCTACGATTACTAATGGTATTTGTTGGTTCTATTAGTATTAAGCTTTGATATCAATTTTTGGTGAAGTTGATCGGGTTAGTAGTTATTCCAAAATCACTATAAACATCAAAAAAATATTATTTATTTAACATAATATACTTTTTAAAATATAAAACAAATAAGATTATATTTTTTTTTTGTTTTTGAAAATGTCAACTTTTAACGAACTAAATTTTTGTCTAAAATTTATTTTGTTGACTTCAAATGCTAAATTTTTGAAAATGCTTAAGTAGCTATTATATATTGAATGAGTAATCCACATCAATTCAAAAAAAAAATTCAGAATCCATCCATTATTTCAAAATATAAAATCTAGTATACGCAAAATTTTCCAAGTCTAATGTATACAACCACTTATACGAATGGTGTATGCTAAAGATTTCTGTATACATACTAAAATTTTATATAGCATAAAACATCAAAATTTATGTATTGAATTGAGATACTTTTTCTAAATTACAAAACACTAGAAATCTTACAATTTATAACCATTACCAAACCAATGGTTTTTGGGACAATGTTCTGGATATTGTTTCACGATATTATTAAGGTTAGAAGTTATATTCACCTATATCATGCTATGGTTTTTAAAAGATAAAGAATATTCTTAAGTTCAAAAGCACATTAGAATCATAAATGGAGAATACTTCAATTATGATATTGGTTCTTCTTTATTTTTCTTCAAAAGCACATTAGAATCATAGGGTATTGTACTAGTTTAAAATCAATATAATTTAACTTTTTCAATACTTATTTAATAGCACATGATTCATCCAAAATATATTTCCTTTGTTATTCTTAAAGTTTATTTTCAATATTATATGTAGTTCTCCTAAATAATTCATCTCAAACTTCCTAGACAAATAATATTTTATATTATTCATAATTTCAATATTACTCCAATAAATGAGTATATCATCTACATATAGATATAATATGATGCATCCTTTTGAATTCATTTTATAATGCACACATTTATGATTTATCATGATCATTGATCTTAAATCCATCATCTAAAATCACGTAATCAAACTTTTCATGTCATTGTTTTGGAGCTTGCATAAGGCTATATAAAGACTTTACCAATTTATATACTTTTTGCTCTTGTCCTTTTACCTTAAAACCTTTAGGTTGTTTCATGTATACTTCTTCTACCAAGTCACCATTGAGAAATGTAGTATTTACATCCATCTAATATATTACTAATGTATGAACTAATGCTAAGGCTATTAAAACTCTAATAGTAGTAATCCTAGACACAAAAGAGTACATGTCAAAGTATTGAATTTCTTTCTTTTGAGTGAACCCTTTAGCTAGCACCTAGCTTTTTATTTATTTATGCTTCCATCAACCTTTAGCTTAATTTTGAATACCCACCCACATCTAATATCCTTACTACCATGTTGTAGATCAAACAAAACACAAGTATTGTTTTGTATTATTGACTCAAACTCACTAGTGATTGCTTCTTTCTAGAAAGGTGCATCTATAGAAGCCACAACCTTTTGATAGGTTTGACGGTCACCTACTAAGAATGGGTAAAAATCATCTCTGAGTTATTTTTTATTCTTCTTTATCTGTTTCTCTTAGATTCAAATTCAATGATTGAAGGAATTGAGTTATTAAATGTATTCTTAGAATTTGATGGTCTATCATTAATTTAATTAGAAAGCTTAATTCTAAAAAAAATACATCTTCAAAATATGTCGCATCTCTAAGCTTCGATGATAGATTTATTAGAAATTTCATCAACTATAAAGCTAATAGATAGGAACTTATTTGTACTACTATTATGAGCATATCCCATAAAGATCGCAACTATAGTTCTAGGTCATATTTTTTTCCTATTAGGTTTATGTATAGCTACCTTTTTTAAACACCCCCACACATTTAGTACACCCAACCTCTAGGTAGTCAATTTTTCTATAATTCATAAGGAATCATCTCATTGTATTTTGTATTGACTCTATTTTTTATATGATATGATGAAAGTATTGTTTCTCTCTATAAATTTTTAGGAGCACCTGAACTTAAAAGCATTGCATTAACCAAACCATTAAGGTGTAGTTATTTCATTCAGCTACACTATTTGAATGAAGTGAATAGAGAAGCATCACTTCATGTATCATTCCATGCTCTTCGCAAAATTAGCTATGTTGGATCCAGTATAATCTTCTCATCTATTTGATCTAAGAATTTTAATATTATTTTTAATTAATTCTCAACTTCACTTTTATAAATCTTAAATTTCTCAAATACTTCATCCTTTGTTTTTTAAGGTATATATAACAATACTTAGTATTGTCATTTATGAAGGTTAGGAAGTACTTATTCCTGATTCTACCATGAAGCCTTTTTGAGTTACATACATCACTGTGTATTAATTGAAGTAACTTAGTACTCCATACTACAAACTTATAAGCTTTCCAATATGATTTTGCTTGTACATATATTTATAATTAATGCTTAAGATCAACATTTGATTTTAGAATTAAATTGAGATCCATAATTCTTTTCAATTTTCGTAAGCTTACATGTCCTAATCTTCGATGTCATATGTTATTTAATTCAACATTAAAAACATAGGATGGATCTTTATTATTTTTACCCATTATTTGAACATTCAACTTGAATAACCCCTTACATACATAAAATTTTCCATTGAATATATTATTCTTGATGATTACGTACTTATTTGACTGCAATATTATTTTATAACCTTGTTGGATTAGAGAAGTTGTATCATCTAGATTTCTTTAAACTATTAGAACATGTCACACTTCTCTAAGAGATAGAACTTTCCTAGATGTCATCTTCAAGTCTGCCTGTCCTATTCATAGCACATGTGCAATTGAATCATTTCATAGAATCACATTTCCTCCACTTGAGTTCTGATATGATTTAAAGCATACATGGTCAAAACACACATGAACATTAACACCAAAATTTAGCTACCAATCTATGTCAAATTAAGAAAAATTAATCGATGGGCTAACTATGATTGTATTTAATTTATCGTTCACTTATGATTTTTCATCCATCAACATATTAACTTGTTTGATCTCATTATTAGGCTTGTGTTCCTCAATCTTTTTGTAAAAGTAATTAGAGCCACATGATTAGTCCTTCCACACACAAAGCAAGCCCTCTTCCAATTGATTTTGCCCTTAGCATCATTAGGTTTATTATTTGAAGTGTTATGGTTTTGAAAAAACCTACTATTCCTCTTAAGATTCTTACCCTTATAATGAAGTTGAATTGTTTTATTTGACATTTCTATTATATTTGCCTTTAATTTCATTTCATTGGTTTATTTAATATTTGCCTTATGATTTTCTTCAATCATTAAAGAGTTAATGACTTGGTTCAATATTAACTATCCTTGCTCTTGCCTAACATATTGAGCAAGGTATGACCATGAGAGAAAAAATGTATCTACAAGGTAGGACACCTTAAAATATTCACTAAACGTCTAAAACTTGAACATTTCCCTTCTACTCCTCTGAGGAGCTCATGAAATTCATAAATTTGATTACTTATTATTTTCACATCTATCATAGTAAATTTATTGAAATTAAAAACTATAAGCCATTGTAATCACACTTTAATTATATCATATTGATCTTTTACGGCATTCTAAATTTCTTTAGCACTAAGGTTTGTTTGGTAAATATCATAAAGATGATCTAACAATGCACTTAGAATCCTATTATGACAATGATAATCTATTTATTATGGTGTTAAGGAGGATAAATATTCTTCATTTGAATTTCTCTCTCTTAATGTAGACACAAATCCTAGAATCGTTAACCAATATTCCATTTGTTGTTTTCCATCTATGAAAAAGAGGCCCATTAAAAATTTCAAGTTTAATACTATTGGCTTCTTCACGATTAGTCATTTTGTTAAGAGAAGAACTATAAATTCTTTTTAATAAATTAATTTAAATTTTTAAAAAATATTCAGCTCTATAATTTTATAGGAATTATGTCAAAATAGAAAAAAAAATTAAATTACTCATTCATCCATTAGAATTTAATTGTATATCTTAATATACAATCTAATAATCAATAAGAAAGATTTGAAAAATCACAAGTAATTTTGAATTTATTCACAAGTTTTTTAAATATCTAAAATAATGAAAGATTCAACAACAAAATATATATGGATTAATTTATCTCACAGAAACAATCTACCAGAGAAAACAATATAGTTAAAATATTATATAAAAAAGTTCAACTTTTTTGACAATTCATATAGAATAATTTAAGTTTTCAAAAAATCTTTTTCTTTCTTCAACTTTTCTTTAACGACAAAACTCAAGGTAAGGAAAATTTTGAAAATTTACATGTTA
This sequence comes from Sapria himalayana, assembly GCA_029783825.1. NCBI lineage: Eukaryota > Viridiplantae > Streptophyta > Magnoliopsida > Malpighiales > Rafflesiaceae > Sapria > Sapria himalayana. The sequence goes on along the minus strand of JAREIK010010552.1, from coordinate 961,171 downwards.
TTATTTTTCCCTAGAAAATAAATTTGTCTTATAATGGAAAGTATATTTTAACAAAATTAAAAGCATAATGGCTTTAGAGTGTCACACAAAATTGATCTAAAATATATTTTATCTTCTTTCTCGATTATAGTACTCTACAAAACAACAAAATCAAATTAACATTAAGTGTTTGGAAAGTTGGCCTATAGAGAGGCACATGATGATCATGTCATCCTAAAGTTGTTATTTCCTCCTTACGTGCAGGTAACAATGCTAAATGGCAACTCCAAGATATAACCCAATAGGCTCTTAGCAAATCTTCTCAATGGGCATATCCACAAGAAAAGAAAAGAACACGTATGAATCTCATTGACAAAAGAAAAATCAATAAAAATAAAAATAAAAACTAATAAGGCAAATTAGGGTTTTTTTCAATATTTTTTTCACACGGTGATTACCCTTTTATAGGAAAATAATTATTATAATTTCTAAGGGTTTAATTCTCATAATCAATGATAAAAATTTCCGATATATCCACTAATATATCTCTGATATATCCATAAATTCTAAGCATCGATATATTCATTAATATCGATATATCTATCCTTGATTGGTACTCATATACAAATATACACCGATATATCTTCGATATATCCGATATATCCATAAAATCCAAGTACCGATATATCCGTAGAAACAGATATTTTAATCCTTGCTCATAATGGTCAACAGAATTAATTTATTAAAGCCCATAATGAAAGAAAATACATCCCTATAATGGTAATAAATATTGTTTTCATTTCTTTTAAGTTTTAAACTTTTAATTAATAAAATTTATCACATCTTGGTAAGCACTGAACCCAATTCCTCCTCACTTTATCTTTGATAGAAAATGGAAATAGTTTCAAGTTGATCACATCATGATCCACTCTATTCATTTTTATTGTGTCACATAACTTTAAAAATTTGGCATTGTGGATGTTTGAGTCTTCTAAAAAATTGCCTTTACATTGGCAATGTTATATCATGGCTATTAAACTTAGCTTTGACTCTAAAATATTGGCTTGGATGGGCTAATTTTTTATCTCATAATAACTTTGAACTTGTTGAGGAGACAAAGAAGTATAAAAGCACAGTAGCCCTTTTACTTCTTTTTCTCCTCTACAAGTTCAAAGTTTTTTCCATTTATGGATCTAGATGTAATGACTCAGTCTCAAATCTTTGTTTCATTCAAGATTGGTATTCTACAAAAAAAAAACTACAAAAAAATAAAATATAAAAACAAAACACAAAAAAAAAACAAAATATACAAGAAAAACATAAATTTAGTCTCTAGATAATAGGTTCAAATCAATGTTACCAAATCAAAATAATTTTCAATCACCAACAAAGGCACCAAAAACTCGTTATGCATTTTTTATTTGTATAAAAAGTATCCAAAAGTATATGGGTCTAACAAAAAATAAAGTATACTTTTTTAGCCTAACATAGTCCATATGATAAATATGTAAAGTGTGTATGCTTTGTTCTAGTTTTCCATGTAAAGATTTGCTTGCACATGTTCTTTAATTGTATGTCACCCTTCTTAGAGTCACACGTATATTCTTATTACTTGTTAGCATCTTAAGAAATACACATGGGCATGATTACTATATTTACATAATGTTGGAAATAGATCATCATTAACTATGGTACAAATCACATGACTAGCTACCTTCGTAAGTTGTATAAATCTTGGCTAAAACAATGATGTCATAATATTTTTGAAGGGCATCAACTAAATTCACATTACTATTTCACAAAATTCCTTATATAACATCTTGGAAATCATCATTCACAATTCATAAATCAAAACTAAATAAGTTCTTATCTAGCTTGGGAAAGAAATAAAACAAAATATTTAATACAATATCTATTCACAAATACAACTAAGTGAATGTGGAACCTAGTGTTGAATCATCTTATCATAAGTTACTTTTATAAGTATAATTGTTTTAGGAGTTGACTCTGTTTTTAATTTCAGAAAAAAAAATGCTTCTACTTACCTACAATCAAATTATTTTGTCAGAGCATGATCAGTAATATCACACTTGAATTCCCCATCATTTTCTATTCTATTATATGTTAAGAATATGTCATATATGTTGCCTTTGTTCTTGGTGTATTCTCTATTCTATTTTTTTAATTGGTCTCATATTTATTTTTTATACCCTTTGTTTTGGACATTGAAAAATTAGAAAATAGACTTTAATCCATGAGTTGTGTAATATTGATGTGAGTCTTCTACCAATTCTCATCATCACTAGGTAAGATGAGCCATGACTAATGATATGTGTCATGATTTAGTAAATATCATCATAAACAAAAAATGACTATTACTACCTAGAGATGGAATTGTGATAGTTGATATATCATCATGACTAAAAAATAATATAATAACTAGCATACAATGTTGTGATTGAAGAAATATTATTGTGACTGATAAGTAATGTAGTGACCTATTGATATATTGTCATGACCCATGAATGAGTATTGTTGTTGTGGAGTAAATTCATGAAAAATAGTGTGTTATTTCATCTGCTATGATGTGGTCACTATCCAATTAATGTCATGACCAAAGAGAATGTGTCACAACCACGGAGTAGAGTCATGATGTATAATATAATATCATGATTGAGTAACAGGATCGAAACTAAATAAATGAGTTGCAACTAGGAGAAATGATGTCACAACATACATATGTTTTGACTCATAAAGGTGATGTTGAAGCTTAATCTTGCTCAACCACAACTACTTCTCCTCCTACTCTACATAGAAGGATGTTGCTACTTGATGCCTTCATTTTACATATAGTCATTCATATCTTTGGTATTAGGTAAAATATTCATAATTAGCACATATCAAATGTGGTACATCATAATTATACGAATCATGAACCCTAAAATGTAAGCATAATTGATGCTGATCATGGTTTTGTCAAAGAAAAAAACAAGCAAATTGAGAAAACCCCTTTTTTTGTTTTAGCTTTTTTCTTGAAGAGGATTGATACTTTTTGTCTATTCACCTCTATCCATAAAAGAGCCACAATTTCCTATTATGTCTGAACAAAAAAATGCTATACCAGCTTCTAGTTTTTTTTTTCTTTAGATGAAGCATTGATGGGACACTTGCCCATTCAACTTCGAAAAATTGAGAATTTACTTTTTTTCCATTTTTTATTTTTTCTTCTTTAAATTTACAGTGTGAAAATTTATTTTACATTCTTGGATCATTGTGCTTTTTACCTACAAAATTACAAAAAACCAACAAGGTGTAACTGAAAATAGAGATATCAAATAGGTTGGGCAGCTCGGGCATGGTTCGCGGCCCAATTTAGTTTTGTAGTACATGGCTCACCACATCACGATCCATAAGCATGTCTCGGGTCAGGCTGGGCCTCCCCATAGAATGGTTCATGCTGTGCTAGGTTAGCATGAGTCATGCCTCATGTCAGGCTAGGCATGACCTATGTGCCTAGCCCAGTGGCACGGTAAATCAGCTGGGTGGTTTTCCAATGGGGTCATCATCATGGGGTGGTCCAATTTTTTTTAAACTAATCGATCACATGGCCACCCATAAGTCAGCCATCCATCATGCAATGGGTAAAGGGGCATGGTCCGGCATGGCCGTACACAATGATAAAAATTTCCGATATATCCACCGATATATCCGTAAATTCTAAGTATCGATATATTCATTAATACCGATATATTTATCCTTGATTGGTACTCATATACAAATATACACCGATATATCTTCGATATATCCGATATATCCGTAAAATCCAAGTACCGATATATCCGTAAAAACCAATATTTTAATCATTGGTCGTACACTAGGTCCTGCCACTGTGTTGTGCTGAGCCGGTGGACCGCACCACCATGTCGTGCCTAGCATGACATAGAATTTAATCGTACCATGCATGACACGGCATGGTGTTATGCTTGTGCCTTGAAAAAAAGGGTTGTGTTGGCATAGCACGACCCATTTGAGACCTCAAACTGTAAAATAAAATATGCAGGCTTAAAATAATAATTATGTATCATTATTTAAAATTGATAAATTCAAACATGAACACAAATCAAAAAAAAACTTGGTCTTCCCAACTCGGGCAAACCCAACAAATTTTATCATTAAAAAAAACCTCCAGTTTGTTCTCATAAATCATTCCATAATAAAGAATGATCACCATGCATCACTACAAATTGTTTGATGTATTTTTGTGCATTGTTTTGAAGCACATTATTTTTGAAATTTATTTTGCAATAATTGCTCGAGATTTTTTCTTGTTATAATGCAAATTTTTGTATTAGAATTCTAGATAGATTACATCTTTGAAGTAACTTTTTTAATGTATTCATTCTCTTTATTTTTTGGTGTCTTATTCTTCATTAAAAAATTAATTTACACTTAAGTATTTATTTTATTATGGCAATTGAGTCTAGGTACAATTGTTAGTTTTAATTGTCACAATTTGGAAATTCTAGATGTGACAATAAATAAATTTCCAATTACTACATAGTCAATATAGAGAACAATATTTGCTTTTTAATGGATCAATTAGAAAATAATACTAATAAAATATGTAGAAACAAAGAAAAAAGATTCAATGAGTTTTATTTACAAGAAAAAGATTATATATGCTATACATAGCTATATAAAATAATATTATAATATATGCATAGTTATTCTTAACATATACACATATGTAAAATAATATTTTAACATCGACCTCAAAATCAAGGTGCTTTAAATGAAACCATTTTGAGTTTGGAAGCTAATACTTAAAAAGTTCTTAAAGAAAGAAGTTTTGTCAAGATATCAATTGACTGATCTTTAGAGTGAATAGTTTGTTGTGTGAGTGTACCTTGAAGAAAATGACGATTAGTGAAGTGAGAGTCAATCTCAATATGTTTAGTAAATTCATGGAAGGCATCATTATGAACAATTTGAATGATACTTTGATTATCACAATGAAGTTTAGTTGTAGTGAAACAATCAAAACCAAGATCCTAATGTAACCATATAAGTTTAGTTGTGGTAGATGCTAATGTTCTATATTCTACTTTAGTGTTAGAACATGCAATAACTATTTGTTTCTTTTTTCTCCAAGATATAAAAGAACCACCCAGACAAAATTAATATTCCATAGTAGATTGACAATCAATGAGATCTCCTCCCAAATTTGCATCTAATTATATCTTAAGAATTAATGAAGAATGTGAAGAAAAATAAAGACCAATAAATATGGTATATTCCAGATATCGAAGAATCTTGAGAATTGCAGTATAATGATGAGATATTGGGGTAGCTATAAACTAATAGACTATATGAACTAAAATATCAGGGAAAGTAACTATGAGATGGATAAGACTCCCAACAAGTTGTCTGTAAAGAAAAGCATTAGGTAGTAACTTTCCTTCATGATAATTGAGGTAATAGTTATGCTCAATAGGCATGTTGACTATCTTGATGTCAGTGATATTGGCTTGAGAAATTAGATTTGAGGTATACTTGGCCTGGGTAAGATAATAACTATTTATAGAAAAAAAAACGTCTAGACCAATAAAGTAATTAAGAGGAACAATATTTTCATTTCAAATTGATTATTAAGAAAGTGCTTTAAATTTTGAACATCGTTCATATTTTTTCTATAATAATCATATCATTGACATACAAAAGTAGAATAGAAACACATGTTTAGACCATCTCTGAAAAAAAAAGTTGTATCAAAAGAATTGCCAAAAAAAACTATGCTGAGAGATAATAGAACTAACCTTTGAAAATCATGCTCGAGAAGATTGTTGATGACCATAAAGTATTTGTTGTAGTTGACATACTTTGTGAGAGAATCTCGAAGGCTGAGAATAACTAGGAAGAAGTTTTATATAAACTTTCTCTGAGAGTTCATCATTAACAAAGGCATTTATGTCATCCATTTGAAAGAGATGTCATTTGTGGGCTATATAAATAGCAATAAAAGTCCTTACAAAAGAAAGTGAAGCTATTGGAGAAAATGTTTCTTCATAATCAATCCCTTACTACTAACAAAAAATCATGGCAACAAGGTGAGCCTTAAAGCAATTAATAGTTCTATCCTACTTCCTACAAATTTAATTTTATAAACTCATTTATAACTGATAGAAATTCTATTTGAGAGAAGATCAACCAGATTAAATGTTCTAGTTTTATGTAGTTCATTTAACTATTCTTTCATAGCTTGTTTTCATAAAGGATTCAAGGAAGCCTCAAGAAAAGTATGAGGTTCTTAGAAAGAAGTAAGATCAAAAAAACAATGAAAGTAACTGTGGTGAAAAGGACGAATAGTTACCCAATGGGAATGATGAAGTACTTGAAAGTCAGAAGGACCAATACAATCCCTAGTTGGAGCAGTATCAATGGGCAAGGTAATGATTGGTGCTAGAAGCTCATCAAGTAAAAGAGAGGGTATTGTAGACAAAAAAAAATTAGATATAAAAGTAGAAGATTCCATAGGAAAAAGTTTGCAGAGAGGATCGATAGAAAAAAATAGATGAAATAGGAGCTAGTGGTAGTTTGTAAAATATTTTGTGTTCCAAAAATATCATATGTTGAGAAATATAAAGATGCTTTCTAATTGGATCATAACATCTATAACTTTTTTGATCAATTCCATACCCAAAAACACAATACAAATGGGAATGAGACTAAAGTTTGTTTCCTTAATGATCTTGAAGAAGAACAAAATAGACACGTCCTAAGACTCTATTTAAGTCATAGGAGGGAGAAGCAACAAATAATAGATCACAAAAAGTTTTATTCTAAATAATGAGAGAGGGGAACCTATTAATGGTGTAAGCTACAGTAAGAGCAACGTTCCTCCAAAACTGAGAAGTAGATATGAAAATAGTAGTAGCATGAACAATATCAAGAATTGACAAAGTTTGTGCTCAACCCTTCCTTTTTTTAAGAAGTTCCAGCATAAGAGGAATGTGGAATAGTATCAAATTGATGTAGAATATCAGTAAATTCATGGGACTTAAATTATTGAGCATTATCAAATCTAAAAACTTCGATAAATTTGAAAAATTATGTTTCAATCATCTTGCTAAAGTTGTGATATATTTGATAAAGGTCAGAATGACTTTGAAAAGATAAATCCAAGTATATCGAGAATAATCATCCATAAAAATAGCAAAATCATATGATCCACCTTAATTAGTAATAGGAGAATGTCCCTATACATCAGAATGAATAGGATTAAAAGGAAAAATGACATGAGAAACACTATTATTAAATAGTTAAGTAGTTGTTTATCAAATTGATAATGTATACAATCAAAATTCTTGTTTGAAACCGAACCTAAAAAATCTTTAGAGATTAATTGTTTAACCCTAGTGATAGATGCATAATTAAGATGAGAATGTCATAAAGTAAGAGAAGAGAAGTACTTTTCTAAAATGGTAGAAGCATAGAGAAGAGAAGATGATAGATGAATAAAGATGAACTCAAATAGACTTCAAACCTTTTGCCCAATCCCAATGATCAGTCTCATCTAATAATTTTGCACAATAATACTAGTTGAAGAAAAACAAAGACCAAGTTCAGTGAGTTGGCAATAGATAAAAGATTATGAGTAAGTTTGAGAATTTGATAAACATTGGAAACATGAAAAACTAATCTAGAGATAAAACATGAAAAACATACATAGGTGAACCATTTGTTATATATATGGTAGGGAGAGAAGTTATAGTGTGTGACGAGTCAACATCAGTATAATAAGTCATTTGATTACAAAAAGTAGAATCAAGATGCCATGTAGGAGAATTACCTATAATTATAGAAAGAGTAATGTTTGATATATTAGAAGATAGAAGATGAACTTGATTAATCATATCTTGCAGTTCTATCATGGAGAGAGATAAACCCTGATCAAACTTGGAATGAGATTCTAGAGCTAATAATTTAGATTGAGTTAGGGTAGTGTTCTGAAGAATATGTTGACGAGTATAACAGGCTTCAATAGAGTGACCTTTGTTCTTATAGAAACTATAGATAATAAGAGGTTTCTTATTGTTATGTTGTCTAATATTATTTCTTTTGTGTTTTTAAATAGGAGTAGTCAACTATGGAATAGTGTCTAGAGTGACAAGAACCATTGACTGAGAAGAAATGGGTTCAATCTAAAGATGTGTTTCTTCATCAACTAAATTATGAAGAGCTTGTGATACTGTAGCTAAATGATTTTGATGTAGAATATGACTTCTTGTAAATTCAAAGTCATCATGAAGTCCCATTAAGAATTGAAATAGTTGTCCTTGTTCATGGTAAATATAAAATATTTTGGCATCATTAGAGTTTGAGGGAACTATTTTTGATGTATTTAATTGATCCCAAATAAATTATAGGCAACTATGATATAAAGTAATCGACTCACTTAATTCTTAGCAAACCTAGTAAAGTTTGCATGTGAGCTTTAAGTTGCAAGCACCACTTGGTCCAGCATACCGATTAACAAGTAAGTCCCTGACTTCTTTAACAAAACCAAGATTGTCAATTGCATCAATAATAGATGAAATAGATATATTCCAAAACCATGTGATGATCTGATGATTAGCACATTCCCAATCTTCAATATGAATGACATATTGAGAATCAATTTCTTTTTCCTCTTTTTTTTTGGAATAAGATGATCACTAGAAACATAAAGCCTCAATTTATAACTTTTGGTTAACAGTCAATGGTGCTCATGTTGAAGGCTACTGATGTGGAAGGTTGCTAATGTGGGAGGGTTGATAAAAAAATTTGATCAATGCTCAATAGTACTAATGTGGTAGATTGTTGATGAGGAAGATTGCTAATGTGACAGATTGTTTATGTGATATATTACTGACATGGTAGGTTAAAAAAATAGGGATAGGGATTGCTTAGTAATATACAAACATGGGTTAGCAATGCTATGATTGATGTGACAACTTGCGGTGATGGCTTGGAGGGGAACCCCAAGATTGAAGCTCACAATTGTAGTTTCAAAACTTATTGATCTTTTAAAAAACATCCGGACAACTTGTTGATAATGAGGGTGATAGAGAGCGATAAAGAGAAAAGAATATGTGGGAAGAAAAGAGGCATATATGATGCAAAACCTATTTGGAGATCAGTCAAAAGAAGAAATCAATGATTTATATCCTAGGAGTTTAGAGGATATGCATGGGGAAAAATTAGGTCTAAAAGAATCGGAGGATGAATAAGAGTAGCTTCTCTCTAGATTGGTGTGGAATGAAGATGTGTCAGGCAACTTGACATAACTTCACCAAAATCTATTGGCACATCACAAACTTGACACTACTGCATATAATGATATCATTCCATTAAATTCTTCAAACACTAGACGAAGAAATCCAAACAATGGCTGAATACATGATGCCATAGTAATCCAATAGTCCTCTAATACCATGAAAAGATATGTAGAACCAAAGGAAAAAAATTCATTGAGTTTTATATGTACAAGAAAAGCCTTATATAGGCTATACATAGTTGTATAAGATAATATTCTATTATATGCATAGTTTTATTTAACACATATATAGATGTAAAATAATATTTTAACAAATACCTTTCTATGTAGTCTGCCAATATATCGATGAGTAACACCAATAATTACTTTTTTTAAAATTTTTCCCACCCTCCCCTTAATCATCTACTACCAATCTCAGGATAGATGTATACGACAAACTTTCACACTGATCAATAATCTTAATAATGATTGAGACAATGCACATTTAATTTTGGAGTTCTTTTAAGATCCAATGCATCAGTGATGGCTTAAACGCATCTAAACTAACACTAATTACTTTTAGTTGCATGAAAATTGATATTGCCACACTTAAAATTGATTGTAACACAATCTCAAATCTAATCCATTTACAAATAAAATAAAATTTATAACATAACATAAATTGTGTTCTTCACCAATCTCAAATAGAGCATAGTAAATGCTTAATGCATAGCACAACTTAGAGGTAGCTGTGCTGAATTTCCTATACCACATCGTGATGTAACAAGCTCAAAGAACGAATATTATCTCTTTGTTTAAGCATCTTCATGTTTGCCTTGTACATATGATAAGCCCAAGCACTATAATTCTCTGCTCATGATGTAGACACACCAATAATATTACTTTATGCGCTCTTGATTAATTGTAGATTTGATATTAGAAAATTACTTGCAAAGCCCATTTTTAGTTTTCAAGATGATACATTTTTTGGTCAAATAATTTACTATTCCTTGATTATATTATTATGTCGAGCCAAGGTAATTTTAAAGATGAGGATGATGATGAATGGTGTTCTATGATATACTCCTGACAAGGTTAGGCTTTAAAAAGGGCTTGAATGATACAAAAGTAAAGAACATGATTTTCAAAGGAGAGAATTGACGTGTATTGGGCAAGAAATTATGTTCTTTCCTAAAGCCAACATATATGTTATAGAAAGAAGTGGTGAAAGATAAGAAGAAGAAGAAGAAACTCATAATGAGCATTCTCTGACTAAATAAAAAGGTACCAAGGATGATATTTTTTGTATCATGGAAAATGCACAATTGGAAGCTTCACAAATGGAGAAATGATTTAATAAAGAAGTAAAATCTCTCCATATAGTTATAGTAGCGAATGTAAAAAAATTACATGTAATTTGAGAAATGGACCTCCAAGAGAAAAAGTTATTATGTTGTCATGACCTAAGAAAAGTTTGAAGATAGATTTATAAGCTCTTTAAAAGAAGGTATTAAATAAGTTGAGACCGAAGTGATGAATGTTTGGTTTGCCAAATACCAAATAATAATAGTTATTTTGGTAATTATGCATGATATGTTTGTGTAGAAAAAAGTTTTAAATAGAACTATTTCACTAAATTATAGTTTTAATGGATTATGATGGATTATTATGATATTGGATTGTTTTTATACAAAATATGAGACTTGGTGGACTTGTTGAGAAAGAGAGGAGCAAAAAACCATGTAAAGTCATTATATATTTTGTGTTATGACTTTGTGACATCTCATTAAGTTTGGATAGTTTCAACATATATTTTTAGACAAAGCTCTACCCAAATAGTTATGATGTACTCCATGACTCTAACACCTCATTGACAATTATTTTATTATTTAACATATTCTTTTTAGGTGTGAAATATTCTTGGAGTCACAACCATACTAGCTCATGAAAATTAATATGGTTACAATAGTAATTTTATGTCTCTGCAACCAACTCCACTAGTTCTAAAAGCCATGGCATCCTCTAATTTCATCACTTTCCCATTACATAGCCACCAACACTAAGGCAAAAGCCATGATACTTTTTTAGTGTTGTGTATTTTAGCTACGGAAAGTTTAAGAGGGGATTTACTTGAGTCACAATAATTTCTAGAGTCACTACTTTTTTCTCTTGAGATCAATGTAATTGCTTGTTTTCCAGTGTTATGGCCTTTTGCAGCATCATGGCCATGTGATATATGAGATGTCATTCTTAGCACCACAACCATATTATGCATGGGGAAGGCCACTCTCAGTGTCATGACTATTTTTAATAATGTGAGCATATGATGAATGAGAGAGACTAATGTCAAAGTCATGATCATTCATAGTATTGTGATTTTATGTTTTAGAGATAATAGACTTAAGTTATGGATATATCCTAGTGCCATGAATTAGTATTATAGATATATTGAGATATTTGAAAGTCATGATCACTTGCTACAGTCACATGACTTGATCTCAATAGATGAAATAAAAGCTGGCTTTTTACTTAAAGAAATATAAAAATATTAGAGTATAAAATAAGAAAGAATAGAGATTTGACAATGCTACAAAAATCTTCTTTTCCAAGCACCATGCAAAAGTCAAAGTACAACAACCAATGATATGGTTAATTATAATACTCCATAAGAGATCCAAAAGCATGCAACAAATGCAAGACATAAGTTAAACTCTTGAGATCAAGGGCACGATTCACACCACACATCCCCCCCCCCCCCCCCCCCCCCCCCCCTTCCTCAAGGTAGATTTGGGAAAATTAATCAAAATAGTGTGAGATCTAGAATTTGTGTAAATTTGTTTATATGATCTATAATAATTTTGATAATGATAAATGTATTTAATTTATGTTGTAGAATATAAATTATTGGATATGATAATTATATAGAACTTGAATTAGGGATTTGACTATTGGTAGGTTTGTATGTTAGCATGGTGGTTGGTGATAGATAAACCATGAGGATCACTCATGCATATGGAAGGAAGAATGTGACAATCCTACTAACTATGATATGTGAAAGAAAACTATATGTTAAAACTTAAAATCTGGGTATATTAATCATTATGAGTATCGCACTCACAAAGTCGAAAGCATGCATGATTTTACCTATCAATCTATTATACATGTATAATAAGAAAAAGTTCTTGATTGAGGTAAATATTTTATAGAATATTCTTTTAAGGATTTCACATTTAGTATTAAAGTTACATCATCACCATAAAGAATGGAGATTTGTAATCCATAAGATATGTGCAAATATAATGTGACTCTTAAGGTGGTGATAGCCCTTTGAGTTGCTTTCACTTGTATGGTTCATATTAGTGAAACTTAAAAAAATCATATATTAATTATATGGGTATGATACTCATGAAGCTTAAAGTACAAATACTTATAAACTATATAAACTTTTAGTCTTTATGACACTTAAGGCCGGAGAATAAGAATGTACATATGAAATAATTATTAAAGTTAGATAAAAATTTGTCTAAAAGATAAGTACTTATTAATAACTCACAAGCAGAAATGATTCATTATCTAGGTAGTAAAGTACTGAGGGGATAACTCAAAGGTAACCATCATTGGGATGAGCTAAATGATGATAACCACCTTTTTTACCATTGATAAAAAAATAGTGACACAACCCTTCCTTCAAATAGGCATCACATAAATTAAGTGGATAAATCCTATGATCTAAGATTCATAGTAAAATTCATAATTATCTAATTTACTAGAATTGTATTCTCACTATTGATTGACCAAACTACTAATATAATTCCTATGGGATTAATATATGGATAAAATTCTGTTTACTTTACTACTTATGTGACCCATATATTTATGAATATTTGTTGATGAGTTACACTCACCAACGAGCTTTTAGGATACTATTTAATTAATAAAATTGGATAGCATAACAAATTTGCAACATCAATACATGTGGTAGATGCTTAATTAATTGATTTTAATATTTTGAATTTGTTATGCTTTGGTTAATGATGAAAGTGATATTTATGAGGAACTAAAATTAGGGTTTTACTATTTGCATATTATTATGACATATGTTGAAAATAAATCATGAAAAACAGTCTTACATAAATGGTAGAAAGGAAGTGATAACCCTTTCAATCATGATTCACAAGATAAACCTATATGTAAAAACCCAATTTAGAGGAAAGTTTAATCATTTGACACTTATAAAACTAAAAATATGAACGCTTTTATTAACTAATCCATTATTCATATCTAATATAAATTGACCTTTAATTAATATGGAGTTTCATAAAACTCTATCCTAAGTGTTTTACTTTTAGTGTGTGAGTTATGTGTCATCGTGGTAGAATATAATAAGTAAGCCATGAAGCACATGCAAATAAAGGTAACTCATAAGGTAATGATAGTCTTATGAGTTACTTTTGATCATATGACTCATACTAGTGAGATGTGAAGAAAATCATATATTACTAATGCAAGTATGATGCTTATGAAATCAAAAGTGCAAATACTTTTAATACCACTTCAGTTCATGTCTTTATGACACTTGAGATCAAAGAATAAGAATGAACATATGATACATCTGTCAAGGGTAGTCGATGAGTTTATTAAAATGTATGAACTCATGAATAACTCTTGAGTAACTATGATTTATTATTTTGGTACTGAAGTACTAAGGTGATAACTATGAGGGGACCATTATTATCTAGAGTCCAATAATTGACAATCACGTTGAATGCATTATAATTTTATTATGATGCCTAATTTTATCAATTAGGTGATGTCCTTAAAGCTTTTTAATAATAATATATTATCCATGGTGATCTGCAAGTGCATGAGCCATACAAGTAGCAAAAAGGATTTGCATCTAGATATCAATCTCATCAGGATTGTATCAGTAATTCGATTATTCAATTGTGAGATAACTCACATCTAGTAAAATAGATTTCTAGATTGTTAATAATCTTAGATTCATTGATTTATTTATTTAATCTATGTGATGTATATTTAAATTAGCATGACTTATATTATGTATGGACAAAAAATAAAGGTTTGGATTTTATGCAATAACTTAGTGACCTAACAACATATAAGGTAGTTATCACCATTAAGTGGTTCTCTTATAACTGTCCCCTTGGTATGTCACTATTGATACAATGAAAAATCTATGTACAAAGTCATTCATAATTTAATACCTTTTATTCAACTTTATCAACTACTCTTGATGGTTGTTTTGTATGCACACAATTATTCTCCAGCCTCAGCTTTATAAGTATCATACTCATAATGGTTAACATATTTAAATTTTGAGTTTCAATATATAAGTTTTTCTCATGCATCCTAGTCAGAAAAATTGTCACTTACTTTCTATCATATACTTGAGTAAGTCTTGCAATTTACCTATTATCATCCACCATGACAATGTTGTATTAATTCACCAATAGTTGAAACTCTAGTTTAAGTTCTATTTAATCATTCATTCATCAATATTTATAACATAATATAAATTAATCATATTCATTAATAAAAAAAATTATTGCCACATCATATGAATCAATTTTTACAAACCCTAGACCACATGCTATTTTAGTAAAAATTCTCAAAGCTACTCTAGAGAGGTGAGGTTTGAGCGCCATACCCATAACTTTGGAAATTACATTAAATTTTGTGTTCCCTTGCTTACTTGTGGAACCCCTAGGAAGTGAAAAATTTACTTTTATGGTATGGTAGTTATGTCATGGCTTTGCTTGTTGCGTGGAGGAAGAGAAAGAAGGATGAAATATTTTATAAATTTTTTTATCCTTCACTTTTATACTCACATAACTCTACATTACTATAAGTAGGAAATCATGGATTTCAAAAAAAAGTTATAACTTTGGCCTTCATCTCATGAGCTTGAGGTCATGACTTTAAAAAATAGTCATGATTATGGAATGCATCTTAATCTTTTTATAATACAAAGTTGTGATATTGAGCAATAACTATGACATGGGCCTAATCTCTCCTATAACACAAAGACATGATATTGTGAAATGGTTTTGACTTTATAAGTTTTCCTTCTTATTTTTCATAATGAGCCAAGATGCTAGGAAAATTTAGGGCATGGTTAAAGGCCTTGCATATTATTATATGACCATGATGATGTAAAATAACCATGACATTGGATTTAATCTTTCTTGATCATTATATGATTGTAATGCTATGAGATAGTTATGGCACTAAGAAGGTCTCTCTTGTATATCTTATAGCCACAAAATTGAGAAATAGTCATGACACAAAATTTTCTTTTCAAATGTCTCAGGCATCTATGATACTGTGAGTGGATATGATACATGACCTTCATTTCTCTTACATTTCATCTCATCATGATACTGCAAGAATAGATTGGCATTTACAATTAGCCCATATATAAAAGTCATGGATTTGCCTTATTTTGAAGTCAAGGGTAATTGCCTTGGATAATGGTTATACTTGAATAAAATTCTTTATAATAATTAGTATCCCGGAGGCAATGACACTAAATAATTATAATGACATTTGTATGAGGAGTAATTTCTTTATAATTTTTTAAAGCTCAAAAGTTGTAGCTTAATAAAAAGGTTGTGACTCTGACTTGAGACTACAAAGTATATGAAGGATAAAGTCATTATACTTAGACTAATGCGTCATATAGCACTAATGGGATACTTATTTATTATGATATAAAATTAATATTATAGTTATTTAAATTTTATTAGATTAATATGGATGCAACTTGATGATGATATTACAACCACAAAGAATTTATCACTTATTGGAAAGATTATTCTAATGAGCTGGTAGCGTCGTGATGTATAAAGAATATGATGATCAGTTTGGTAGAATTTTGGACAAAAATCAAAGTCAAAACTATGTAAGATTTCGCATTCTACTCCTCAGCTAAACACCTCCAAAAACCTATTGATTTTATGATTATTCATCAAAATTCACCAAAACTCAAAAATTATAAAATCAATTCATAATTTATCTATTTTCATACACACATATCATCATAAACTATAAAATTACATTAGAATATTTGGGAGGTTGAACACCAAATAGTATGCCATTAGGGCACTAGGGTATTTTCATAATAGTCTAGCCTTCTTTCTGTAACTAACCACACTAACAACTAATTTATATAGACATGCCATCATGCATAATAAAATGGATCAAACCTAGATTCTAAGATTCTCTCTAAAAATATAATATTATTCTTTCAACTAGAGTAATAGTTGACTTATTTTTGTTTGATGGAACTACCTACAAAATCCATGTGACTTTGATATCTATATGAAAGTCTAATTAACTACTTATACAACTCATATACTTACAGAACTGGTTGGATAAGAAACTCTCGCCCAATAATATTATTAGACATTATAATATCTTAAAAACTAGGTAACATAACAAAGTCACGATAAATTTTTAACACCATTATTAGAAATTATAAAGTTCGGTTAGTCAACTTTAGTTGACATAACTAACCTTGAAAAATGATAATTCTATTTTAGTTGTTTAGATAATATTATCTTTTTTTTATGTCTTGATTTGTATTACTTATCTTGTGTTACTAGTTTGTATCTTTTTCTTAGTATTTTTTTTTATTTTTTCATAGTTACCACTTTTATGAGAAGAAACTTTATAACTAGGCTAACACCTCTGGACCTTTAGATTGAGAGAATGATAAGAACAATTTTGAGATATAGAGTCGAGAAGTGCAGATGAACAGTTATATTAAAATATTCGATATGCAATCATGCATACTATAATAGACCAATCCTAGAATCTAAAATTCATACCAAAACATAGTTTTTTCCTTTCAACAAGAATAGCAATTGACTAATTGTTGGTTGATTGAACTATCTATACAATCCATGTATAATTGATATCTAAATAAATATATACTTAACTACTCTTGTGACCTATATACTTGTAGAATTATGTTTGACAAGATACCATCATCACCTAATGAATCTTTGGATATAATATTTCCAAAACCTAAATATTGGACATCATAACAAAGTCATGACAATAGTTATATTTCTAGTTATGTAAATCTAAATATTGCTTAGTATTTATATTGCATTTATAATTTATTTTGTGCTTTTCTTTTAATTTGTTTCATAGCCACCACAACTTACATAAGAGGAACATCTAGGATTGAGATAAAATCTTTGGACCCAAAAATTTGAGATCAAAGTCATTAAATTCATTTCAAAGTAGCATATGATATTTTAGAGTGAACAATAATTTCCATTCATATTGTCATCCTTACATTCAAAGTTATGAATGTTTAATATATGAGAGTCTACAAGAATCACCACAATATGAATATTTATACTGGATAGACAAATCATAATTAGAAAACAATATTTCGGCATTACTAATAGAGACAAATAAACAAATATGTAGAAGAAGATTAGAATAAACTTAGTAAGAATCAAAGTGGACAAATAGAATTAATAAAGAGGGAGCAATTTTTCATTGGCATATTAGGAGATATAAAGAAAAATATGAATAAATACATGTTCATAACACTCAGAAACAATACTAAATTAGAAAGGCGAGAACCTGAAAAATGTACCAAAGGAATAGATGGGTATAAAGATATCACTAACTTGGTAAAAGCCATGACTTTGCAAGCAACAAAAGAACAAGTTGCAACATTGATGAAATTGAATAATGAAGATGTTGCAACTTATTCTACTATTACAACTATAAAGTTCCAAGGAACAAATACCATTGCACGTCTTTAAAAGAAGATGTGACACTAAATGAAGAATGAGCAACTAATATCAAATCCATCACAATCATGATAGATGATACGTCTAATAGTGCCACAACTTTTATGAAAGGCACAGCCACGTAAGAAGAATGTATCAAAACTTTCACAACTCTAGATGGACTATTCTTGAACTTTCAACCCAGTCATCTTCATTATGCTTTCTTGGGAAAAGTTAAGATTATGTTGATCATCCATTTAGTAGCTTTGATTAAAGAGATAGAAATGGTGGAAATGATAAGGAGATTGTGAAGACTTTAGTTTGGTTGCTTGAAGATATCAAAGGAATTAGTCCATCAATATGGATGCACAAGATACTTATAGAAGATGGTGCAAGACAAATAATTGAACACTAATATTGGCTAAATCTAATAATGAATGATATTATAAAAAAAGATATTTTGAAATAGCTTAATGTGGAGATCATATATTCCATATCAAATGGTTTATGGGTTAATCTGATCCACATTCTACATAGTGTCAAAAGAAAGAGGTTTTCTAAGTAGTGAAAATCTTGAATGATGAATAAATCTCAATACAAGTAACTACTAGATGACACATATGTGTGGATTACTAGAAATTGAACAAGGAGATAAGAAAGGTCACTATCTACTACTATTTATGGACCAAATCCTAGATAGAATTCAAGGCATTCCTTCTATTGCTTTCTAGATAGATATTAGGGGTACAATTATATTTTGATTGACATAGTAGACCAATAAAAAATCACTTTCACTTACTCATATAAAACCTTTGTATCCTGGAGTATGACATTTGATCTTTGTAACACACTGATGGCATTTTGGAGATGAATGAATATGATCTTTGCTAACAATATTGAAAAAATCATGGAGGTATTACTTATATGTGTATGAAGATCTATTTTGAATGTTATTTGAAAAACATTCAAGTGGTATTGAACCAAAGTAAAGAAAATAATTTGGTACTTAATTGGGGTAAATGTCATTTCATAGTAAAATAAGTGATTATAATGGGAAATTCAATCTCTACCAGAGAGCTAGAGATATAAATATATTACCACACCCTTAAATTTTCAAGGGTGCACATAGGTTTTTTGGGAATGTTAGATTCTACCATAAATTTATTAATAACTTTTCAAAGATGGCTAAACCCATGTGCTGACTATTAGAGAAAAAAAAAAGATGTTGAACTTTGATAAAAAAATATTCTAACATTGAAGCTAAAAAGAATGTTGATAAAATGCTTGATCTTAATGATACCACAATGAGATGAGCCATTTGTGATTATGTGTGATACAAATGCATGCACACTTGAGGCTATATTGGGGCATAAAAGAGGCAACATTATTTAGAGCTATTTCATTTGCTGGCCAATCATTGAAAAGCCTAAGCAAACTATATAACTACTAAAAAGGAAATGTTAGTCTCATTGTTCTATTGGTACAAATTTTGACTATATATCATAAGGTAAAAGGTAGTTATTTACAAAGATCATATAGTGGTGAGGTTTTTAATGATGAAGAAACAAGCAGAGCCAAGAATGATAAGTTGGACTTAGAGGTGTCAAACGTGTCGGGCTGGCCCGGCACAGAGGCACGGCACGGTTCGGCCGTGCCTGGGCCGGCCCGGCATGTTTTTAAAGCGTGCCCGGGTTAGAATCAGCTCGTGCCGTGCCGCGGCACGGCACGCCGGCACGGGTTCGTCCCGTGCCGGTTCACGCGAGCACGCGTGGGGCGTGGGCGTGCCGCGTGAGTCGTGACCCGTCCCCTGCCCCCCCCCCCCCCCCCCCCCCCCGGACTGACTCAGTCCGTGCGGCCTCCCGGACCCCGGTCCCGCGTCCCGGCTCCCGCCTGCCCGGCCCTGCCGCCTGGCCTGTATGGCCAAGGATTGCCCGAGCAGGCCCGGCACGGCGTGCCCGCCTATATTCAAACCGTGCCGGGCACGACACGATACAGGAACCGTGCCGGGCACGACACGGTACAGGAACCGTGCCGGGCACGACACGGTACAGGAACCGTGCCGGGCACGACACGGTACAGGAACAGTGCCGGGCACGACACGATACAGGAACAGTGCCGGGCACGACACGGTACAGGAACAGTGCCGTGCCGGGCACGACACGGTACAGGAACAGTGCCGTGCCCGGCACGGCACGGTAGCACGATCGTGCTATTGACAAATGGGCCGTGCCGTGCCGGGCCGGCCCGTTTGACACCTGTAGTTGGACTTTGTTGCTCCAAGAATATGATGTAAAATAATAGTCAAGAAGGAGAGTGACATTTGATAGCCAACCATTAATCTCAAATGGAATCAGATTAGAATAATGGAGGAGAGTGACAACTGATTTCATTAATTATTTAGCATGTGATGCTCTTTCACCAGCTCTTATATCATACCAAAAGAAAAAGTTTTTGCATGACATTAGAAACTACCTATAGAATAATCCACTAATATTTAGAAAATATGTGAATTAAGTTATAAGGAGGTGTGTTCCAGGGGAGAAACAAATGAAGTTTATCTTCAAATGTCGATCTTCTCCTTATATAGAATATTTTAGAGACAATAAAACTACCCAAAAGAAAATATAATCCATATTTTTTACCCATCCTTGTTTAGAGATTATTAGAATTTGTACAATGATGTGATAGATGGCAATGATTTGGTAACATATCTAGATGGAAAAAGATACCACTCACCAATAATCTTGAAGTGGAAATTTTTGATATATGTGAGATAGATTTTATGTGACCATTTTCTAAATCATTTGGCAAAAAGTATATACAATTAGTAGTTGATTACATCTCAAAAAAGATTAAAGTAATAGCTGTACAAAATAATGATGCATAGATATTTGTGAGTTTTTTATATAGTAATATTTTTACATAGTTTGGTAAACCATGATGTATCATAAGTGATGAAAGAAGTTATTTTTTTTAACAAACTATTTAAAGTTTATTTAAATATGGGACTAGGCATAATAGGGGACTCTCATATCATCCACAAATAAATGAACAAGTGAAAATATACAATAAAGAGATCATAAATATATTCGAAAAGATAATTAATCAATTGAGAAAAGATTGATATCAAAAATTAGAAGAAGTATTATGGGCATATAGAATGATAGTCAAGACATTCTTGCGAATGTCTCTCCTGGTCGATTTGTTTTTGGAAAAGCTTGTTATTTTTCCATTCAAAATTTATTATCAAATATGATAGGAAATAAAACAAATGAATATTAGGTATGAGATTTAAAAGAAAAGAAAGTTACTCAAATGAGTAAACTAGAAAATTTTCATAATGATACTTATGATAATGCGTGAATTTGTAATGACAAAACAAAAAATGGTGTGGTGGGGGTTTGCAGGGGAAGGAGTTTCACATAGAAAAAACAATATTGATTTTCAACTCCATTTGAAGTTGCTTGCAGGAAAGTTGAAATCTCAGTGGTATAAGATAATTTATAATCAGCACTATGATACCATATGAGGGTAGTTAATGTGAAATCATAAGAAGGAATGAATTTTAAAGTAAATGAGTAAAGGTTAAAACATTATAAGGGAGAACAACTTGAGGTTGGTGTGACTTCGGTGAATGACATGATTTTACTGGGTGATATGGTGATGAAAGCCATGGAAGAGGCAGAGCCATCACATATATGATTCAAAGAGCAATTCCACAAGTTGTGACCATACAAATATTATTGGCATCTTGCAAAGAGGTGAGAGGCTACAATGTCACATCCCTTTGCAAAGTCAAGCCATCCATGAAAAAAAAATACTCTAGGGGGTGTTTGTTGATGAATTACATGATACTAAAATAGGAATCAGAAGACAAGCCAAAAGAAAGATTATATGAAGAAACTGATTTAGACAATTGAAGTTACTAATCAAATTGAAAATTCAATGAAGTACTAGCCATGGACATTAAATAGAGTGGTGCTCAAGAGATAACCTAAAAAAATAATTTGTATTGTTTGATGAATAAACACATTATATCATGACACATTCATAACAAATCCTAAAACTTTAGATCATATTTTCAAAATAAAAGTCTGCCACAATACTCAAACCTAGTCATAGTTATCCTAAATATGTATTTCTTCTTTTGTTGTGGATGTTTGGAAAAAGATTCATTCCTCTAGAATGAACAATGAATCTTCAACTTGGATATGGTTGGCTATTCTAATGTAGACTTTGTGATTCTTATAAATCAACATCTAGGTATATTTTCATTATGATTGGTAGTGATGTTTTTTAGAGAAGTATCAAATAGGCTTCAATTCTCACTTCTACCATTGGAGTTGAGTTAATTACTTAGCTATTAAAAAACATGTTAGAGAAAAGAAAGTGGTCATTGAGCACACTAGCACTAATTTGATGATTACTGATCCTTTGACTAAAAGTGTGCCACAAATGAAATTTAAAGATCATGTATAAAGAATGGTGATAGTTTTCTCTTTTATAATTGTATATATACATTCACTTTTAAATTCTTAAGCATTTAAATATTTTCTTAATTTCATGCACACTTTATTTCATTTGAGAAAATATATTTCATTTTGACTTAGAATAAGGATTTATTCAGTATGTTTTCATCATCACTTTGACTACTTGAGAAGCAAAATGTATCGTGATACATAGTTGATATTACTTCTTATTTTAGGACTCATCTCTATGATTTATATTTTATGTTACTCAAAGATTTTGAATAAATTTCACATCAAGTGGGAGAATGTAAGATTTTAAAGTGGTGTAATGTTTAATTCTATAGCGAAATAATGTTTGACCACTAAGTTTGACTTTTCAAAAGTGGCGATGTTTCATAAATGACATGATTCTAGATGGGAAAATCTATAAATGTGCCTAGGGTCATCTTTATTATACTTGAAATAGTTTATTTTGAATATCATCAATAGAGTGAGAACAAATCAAGGAAAAAGTCAAAAAAATATTTGATAGTTAATAATATGAATTTACAGGAATCCATAGTTGGAGGTATGTACAATCCTATTTAATATCATATTTCCATAAGAAACATATATAGGTTGAATTATAACATCTATTAGATTAATCAAAGAATACATATCTTATGCATGGAATAATGGTAAGATAGTAGGATCAACCTTCCCTCTCCCTATCTGAGTTTCTAGATTATTATAGGATAAATTAGTCATGATATAGAAAGTAAATCAAGTAGATTAAACAATATGATTTATAGTAGAACATAAACATATAAAAAAAACCTTCGATTCCTATGTAAGTAGAAAGAAAATAAAAGTTCCCATTGAGACCATGAACAACTTGCTGAAGAAAATATTTTTTTTCAGTTACAAATTAAGATTATAAGGAGGTACACACACACTCACTCACACACACACACACACAAAAACACTCCTAATTCTTGTTGATTTCATCAGATCCTACATTGGAGGAGGAATTTCCTATTTTCTCTAGATTGAGATTGATTGTTTTCAATATAATAAAGTTAAAAAAAAAAAGAAACCCAAAAATATTAGATACATGTTTCAAGATGATAGGCTCATAGGAAATGAAAACAATTGCAAAACTCATGAAAATAATACAAGAAACACATAGCTGCTTAAGAGCCATTATTCAAACAAATTTTAATCTCTAATAAATATGATATACGATAATGCAAAGTAATGGTTTACTATTATTATTTCAAATGATAAATTTTGTTTGTCAAACCTGACATTGTTATAAGTATTGTTTAAAAAAATTATTGTTGTGTTTTTACAAATATTGCTATATGTATTTTTTATATTTAATTTTTTTAGTTCATTAAAATTTAAAATCCAAACGATAATAGTTTAGTCAAGTATATAGTTAAAGGACTAAAGGTAATAGGCTTACCAAAAAAAAAATAATCTATATTTACATAACGTTTATACTTAACGAGTTTATGCAAAAATGTTATACATAAATTCATTATGCATAACATAAATATTTATGTACAAGTATAAGTTAGTAATGTTTATGAATAATGTTTATGCATAAACATTGGTATGTCGTATGTACAAACATTATGCATAAAAAAAATATTTGTATAGAAAGTTTATGCATAACCAATATAAACTTATGAATAAACGTGATGCATAGTGAGTTATGCTTATGCATAACAAAGTTATATTTTATATGATGTGATGAAGGGTAAAATTGTAATGATAATTTCAAAAGTACCAAAATGTAAATATTTTACGTTATTATGGTTGTTTTTAATAATTTTTTTTTATTTGGGGACCATAAATATTTTTGAATTTGATGTGTGCGTGTGTGTGTGTCTATATGTGTCTGTGTATGTATATATATGTATTTTTGTGTATGTATATATGTGTTTGAGTATGCGTGTGTCTGTGTCTATGTATACATATATATGTGTGTGCGTGTGTGTGCGTGTGTGTGTGTGTGTTTATATGTGTATATATGTGTCTATGTATGTATATATGTATGTGTGTGTGTTTTTGTTTGTGTGTGTGTGTTTATATGTGTATATATGTGTCTATGTATGTATATATGTATGTGTGTGTGTTTTTGTTTGTGTGTGTGTGTGTGTGTGTATGTATATATGTGTATTTTTGTGTGTATGTATATATGTGTGCGTGTAAATGTGTGTATGTGTATCTATATATGTGTGTGTACGTATGTGTGTGTGTACGTATATATGTATGTGTTTGTGTTTATATGTGTATGTGTATGTAATGTGTGTGTGTGTATATTTGGGTGTATGTGTATGTATATATATATGTGTGTGTGTGTGTGTGTGTGTGTGTGAGTATATTTGTGAGTGAGTGAGTGTGTGTGTGTGTATTTGTGTGTGTATGTGCATATGTGTGTGTGTGTGTGTTTATATATGTGTGTGTATGTGTGTGTGTGTGTGTGTATATATGCGTGTGTGTATATATATATGTGTGTGTGTGTGTGTGTGTGTGTGTGTATTTGTGTGTATGTGTTTGTGTTGTGTTGTGTGTGTGTGTGTGTGTATTTGTGTGTATGTGTTTGTGTGTATTTGTGTGTGTGTTGTGTGTGTGTGTGTGTGTGTGTATTTGTGTGTATGTGTTTGTGTGTATTTGTGTGTGTGTTTGTTTGTGTGTATGTGTGCATGTATATATGTTTGTGTATAAATATAAGTGTGTTTGTATGTATATGTGTGCATGTATGTGTGAGTATATATGTATATGTGTGTGTTTGTGTGTATACGTGTGTGTGTGTGTGTGTGTGTGTGTGTGTGTGTGTGTTTGTATTCTCTTGCTTATTGTCGTTATTATTTGATCCTAAATCAAAAACAATGTAATGAAGGAGTCAAAAAAAATCAATTATGTAAAAATTCTCAAAACCACACAATCCAATCTTAATTAATAATTAATTCAAGTTGCTTTATTAGATAATATTCATAATAAAATGTTAGATAGAAAAATTATATAAGAATTGATTGTTTAAACTTTAAAATAAATATATGATTTATAAAATTTTAAAAATTTTAAAAATAAATTAGAGCTCGATTCTTATTAATTGGAAGATGATCACAAGAAGATTGAATAGATTGTAAAATGTTTATTTATATTCACTAATATTTTAAAATAACACTTATTTTTAAGAATATTTAGATTGACAACTTGAAATATGGTGGTATTTTTAAAAATAACTCCTGCCATCATTGTATTCGAATAATATTTTTAAATATTTTAATAATTTAATGATAATTTAGTTTTTATAAATAAGACTTATATACTAGTCAATTTATATTAAAAAAAGTATATTTGAAAAAAATTAAAAGAGGTTATTTTTATAAAAAAGAAATTTATTTTGAGTCACAATTTTTCCAAAACTATGTTTTATAAGTTTTGTTTTTCTCATGACCCTTTTTTATCCCCCAATCCTAGGGCTCTAACAAAAATTAAGTTAACCTTTATAATTAAAACTCAATAAAAAAGGTATGGTTTCAAATTTACAACACAAGCCAAGCTCAATTTGAGTGATTTGAAAGTTGCAACTGAAGTCAAATTTAGTTAATTTGTTAAATTACTTGTAAAAAAAAAACAATCCCATCAAATATGTCTACATCAACTGATTTAAAAATTTACATTTTATTATAATTTATTTTGTTAAAATTAAATTAAAATATTTTAAAATCACAATATCAATTTTTAATATTTTGTTAAAAATATTTTAAATTAAAAAATTTATTTTGTTTTACATTTTTAAATATAAAAAATGTTAATTATTTTACTTGTATTTATATTTTATTATATTTTTATTATTTTAAATGAAGTAACAATCAACTCAAATCTAGTGTGAGTTTCAAAATGTCAAATTGGATTAAGTTAATCATGAAACTTTCTAGGGTTGAGATCAGGCTAAGCCGCTCAGGTTCAAAATTTTTATCCTGAGGATAGTTTAGATTGGACTTGGGTTGTCCATCAATGCTCAATCCTACTAGTTGTACCTTGACTAGATCCTAAAAAAGATAAAATTATATTTTTTAGTCACAAAGAAAAAATAATGATTTATAATTAAGGACCATAATAAAAAACAAAGGGCGAATTATGTTTTGGTACACCATTTAAAAAAAAATTAAAAAGATAACCTAAGTTTTAATATTTAAAATTATTACATCAACTCTTAAATAATTATATTTTAGTACACTTCTTTATAGTAATATGAAATTGTCCCTTATTTCAAATACTAACCTAACTCTAAAAAAAATTGGCAATAAACTCAACAAATGAGCTCGATAGAGCTCCACAAGCTCCGCCGAGGAGCTCGCTAGAGCTGGATGGAGCTCTAGCGATCTCGATGGAAGAGCTGGTTGGAGTTTGTTAAAGCTCCATCAAGGGGAGGGGCGAGGGGATACAATCGAGTGAATATTGATTAGTGATTATGTTAAAATGACTATGTCTTAAGTTAAGAGTTTGTTGGTATTAAGATAATTAAGTGTATCAAAAAATAATTAGTTAATACTTTGATATATTATTTTTTAAATATTAAAACTTAGGTTTTTTTTCCAATTATTTTATGGTGCACCAAAATATATTTATCCCTTTAAAAAACATAATTATTTTTTGATTAAAGAATTGCCACCATGCTCTCATCAATCATTCCTCAACCCCACTCCTCTTCCCTCGCCCCTCTCTCCCCACCCCTCTTCCCTCGCCCCTCTCTCCCCACCCCTCTTCCCTCGCCACTCCACGAGCTCCACGTTGAAATCGCTGTAGCTCCTCGAGCTCTATCATGGAGTTTGATGAAGCTCTATCGTGAAGCTCGATGAAGCACATTTGAGCTCCACAATGGAGCTCGTGGAGAGGGGCTTGAGGAAAGGGGTAGAAGGAGAGGGGCGAGGGGAGAGGGGTGAGGGCAGACGAGCGAGGGGCAAGGGCAAGGAAAGATGGTGAGGGAAAGGGCTGATGGCGAGGGTCAAGAGCGAGGGGCAAGGGTGAGGACGAGTATGAGGGGCAATGAAGATGGGTGAGAGTGATTTTAGGACTTATGAATTCAAGTTCCTTTATTTTAAATTTATTTACAGTTTTGTGACTTTTTTTCAAATATTAAAAGTTTATTTTCTAATTTTTTAAAATTGTTAGGGAATTTCCCCAAAACATAAATCGCCCCTCAATAAATAAAGATCATCCTTCCTTCGCTTTACAATGGGTTTTAAAGATGGGGGAATTATGTTTTGGGGTACTCCCCCAAAAAAATTTAAGAATTTGAAACTTATATTTTTAAGTTTGAAAAAAAAAACACCAAAATCTTAAAATATTTAAATTTAGTGGACTCTATAACTCTTATCCTAAACTACCCCCTCCCATTGGTGCTCGCCCTTCCCATTGAGCTTGATGGAGCCCGACCACGAGCTCCATCGATCTCCCTGAGCTCGTGGTCGCTCTCCCGGAGCTCAACCGAGAGCTCTTTCGAGCTACAGGAGCTTGGCGTCATTATCCATCGAGCTCCTGGAGCTCGACCGAGAGCTCCTTCGAGCCCATGGAGCTCAAATGACGAACTCGATCGAGCTCTCGTCGAGCTCCAGGAGCTCGGCGTCGAGTTCCTTCGAGCCCCACGAGCTCGACGATGAGCTCGACGGAGCTCTCGTTCGAGTTGAGCTCAACAATGACTCCACGAAGGAGCTCATGGAGACGAGCAGGGGGAGAGGAGTGGGGAGAGAGGGGCGAGAGGTGATGGCAGACGGGCTAGGAAAAAATGGGCAAGGGCGAGGGGTGACGGCAAGGGCGTGGGCATGGGCGTCGGCGAGGGGTGACGGCAAGGGCGTGGGCATGGGCGTCGGCAAGGGGGAGGATGAGGGGTGAGTGCGAGGGCAAAGGGCGAGTGCGAGGACGAGTGCGAGGGCGAGGGGAGAGTGCGAGGGCGAGGGGTGACGGCAAGGGCGTGGGCATGGGCGTCGGCAAGGGGGAGGATGAGGGGTGAGTGCGAGGGCGAGTGCGAGGACGAGTGCGAGGGCGAGGGGAGAGTGCGAGGGCGAGGGGAGAGTGCGAGGGCGTGAGCAAGGGCGTGAGCGAGGGCGAGGACGAGGGGCGAGGGCGAGGGGCGAGTGCGAGGGCGAGGGGCGAGTGCGAGGGCGAGCGCGAGGGCGTGGGCAAGGGCGTGAGCAAGGGCGAGGACAAGGGGCGAGTGAGAGGGCGAGGGGCGAGTGCGAGGGCGTGGGCAAGGGCGTGGGCAAGGGCGTGGGCAAGGGCGTGGGCAAGGGCGTGGGCAAGGGCGAGGACGAGGGGTGAGTACTAGGGCGAGGGGCGAGTGCGAGGGCGAGGGGCGAGGGCAAGGGCGTGGGCAAGGGTGTGGGCAAGGGCGAGGACGAGGGGTGAGTGCGAGGGCAAGGTGCGAGTACGAGGGCGAGGGGCAAGTGCGAGGGCGTGAGTGAGGGCGAGGGTAGTTTAGGACTTACAAATTTGGCTGCACTTATTTTTAATTTATTTTTAGTTTTGTGATTTTTTTAAAAATATCAAAATTTTAGTTTCTAAATCTTAAAAATTTTTGGGGAAACACCCCAAAAGATAATCCTATCTTTAAAGAACCTAGAGATATAATTTTGTTTGATGTATTACCGTACCTCGTTTTAAATACATAATTACTTATTGTATAGGTTTCAATAGTTATTGGGTTTTTTCTTAACTTAAATCATTTTTTGCCATGCAATTCAATTCTCTAAGTTTCTGTATAATTGTTCGTCTTTGTTTTAACACATCGGCAAAGCCAGGCGCAGCCTGGCTCCAGGCCACAGGTTCCACATCGTCGCCTTGTGGCGAATACCGACGTCGCAGTTAGAACAATACATCTTTGTTATTAGTCTTCAAATTTCTACTGCATTTTTCTAAAATTCATTTCTTGGTCATGGCTTCTGCAATGTGTTTTCTGAATCGGCGATGGCTTGAAGCCTAAATGCTGATACCACACAACCTTAACACCAAGTATGCCAAATGACACTCCCTGTGTTAGTGTGTAGTTGAAGAGGGTTTTTCATCTGACATTCCTTTACCTCGAGTTAGTCAAAATACACTGCTTCTTATAACTAGGTTACCTACGCCACTGATATAATGCATTTGGGGAAATTATTGTATTGGTTTTGCCAGTTTCTATTTTAACTAAGTAGTCTTCATTAGTATTTGCTTAATACACTATCCCATCCTTGATTCTGCTACTCATTATTTACTCACTCTCAAATGTCTAACCCACCTTTCTACTACTTGGTCATGGATGCACCTTTGCTTTCTCTCTCTAACTAAGTAGAGTTTACCCCTCTCACTCAAGCAGATACATCTTTGGCATCATGGAATGCCAAAGTAGTCCAATGTGCTTGTTTATAATAAGACCTTGTCATTGGCCCCATCTCTTCCTTTCCAAAATGTTAGAATGTCAGTGAATTTGTAAGAAAAAGAAGCTTGATGAGTCACTATTATAAAGCATATATGTCTAGTTGGCAAGTGCTTCCAACATCATCCTGCAATTGACTTTACATTCAATATATTTGTCAAACTAATAATCATCTTGATGCATTTACATTGCCAATGCATAGTTTCATTAACTATGATGTTTTCTAATTGCCAATGGGTTTACAACTCATTTTGTTGGGTCATTATTTATTTACATTGATGAACCACGTACTTGTTCCTTGGATGTAGATAACCTTCTCATATGAAAGTCATCAGTTTTACTTGATAACTTCATTGGTTCTTTTGCCTGAAGTTTCTCTCAAAGTTCTTGGCTTTTCATTACTTTCTCTGTGATGAAGCACTCTGCACATGATTTATTTTTATCCATAAAGAAGTACATTTAAAATATATTTGCATCATGTTTGATTCCAAATAAGTATCCTCTTAAAACTCCTTAGAATTACTTCTCCTTAAAGATGTTAGTCCCCTGATAGATACAACAGAATATCGTTGCATAGTTGGCGTCATGTAAAATCTTTCCATGGTACTGTCTGACATCTCTTTTATTCTGAATAAGTTCTCCCATTTCATACACTAAGTTATCCCAATTCATGCACTAAGTTCTCCCAATTCATGCACTAACTCATTATCTTATCCATAAATTCATTTCTCAATTTACATGTCTTTGCTAATGCCAATTGGGTTGGTGATATCAATTGTCACACATCCATTTCATCTAGTATTCCTAGCTGCTACTCCAATCAATTGGAGCTCTAAGAAACAAAGAACCATCATTTGCATGTCCATCGAAATTGAGTATTGATCAATTGCTTCCTCTGCTATTGACATCATTTTGATACAAAATTAACTATATGAACTCCATTATTTACTTGCTAATACTCGCACCATCTACTATGATAATGTAAACTACATATTTCCATTAATTTTTTACTCTTGCATGAAACATTCATTGATTCACTTTGTATGCGCGTAAATTGGCAGGAAGCAACTTTGTGTTCAACAAATATACTTGGCAGATTAATTTATTGAATCACTTACCAAGCCTGTCTTCACATTTCTTAGATATTGATGCAAGATTGGTGTTCAGGGTGCTACCTCAATGTTGTGAGAGCATAATTGCAAAAATGCAAAAGCAGTACAACTACATTTTGATCAATTCCATGAGTCATCACAATTTCTGAATTTGCCTTTCAATTGCATTAACCTTGTGGCTTATGCAATCACTGTGTGTGTGTGTGTGTGTGTGTGTGTGTGTGTGTGTGTACAAACCCGCCATTAATTTTCCTGATTTACAAGTATTGTTATATTTGTCAAACTAAAATTTCTCTTTATTCTCTCAATTTTTGTTACCAGGATTAAGCCTTACCTTCCATGTGAAACAATGCAATCCCTAAGTTGAGAATCTCAAGTGGTGATTGAAAAAAAAAAATCAGTTCAAAAAACCAATCTCTTTGGATCTAACACATCAAAATTGGGCACCTTCATCTTCAAAGAGCTAAGAACATAAGAGATGTTTTGTGGAGGCAACGAAGTAAGCTTCATAGGTGAAGATTTGATTTTGGTGATCGACAAAGAAATATGAATAGCCAGAATGTGTGATTGAAGTCTTAAAAAAGTGAATCCATGGTAGCCATATTGCTTCAGATATTGGTTAACCATTGATTGGTTGTCCACTTGCTTGCAATGAGGCGATCATGTAAAGGTCATAGTCAGCCATGAAACCAACAAATTGATATTACCTAAGAGCAACTCCAATGGGAGTTGCCAAAAATAGGGTGTCATGCTATTTTGTAATTTTGAATAGTATTTTGGCACCTCTAAACAATATTTTTACTCTAATGGTAGGTGCTAAAATGAGGTGTCATTTTAAGAATTAAATTTTTTTTATTAAAAGATATAATTCTACTTAATAGTTATATTGCATCAATGGCTATTTTGCATCTTCTGCATCTCTTTTCAAAGTTATCAAATATGATACCCCACTTTCACTGTTATTATTTTGCCACCTCCAATATCATCTTTGGTATAGCATTGTTTTTTGTGATTTGGATGTCATTTTGGCAATCACAGGGATGACACCCTTGATAGCTATTTATGTTGGAGTTGCTCTAACTTACAAATGTCATCAAGTAGACCATATAAAACTCTTTGGGGGAGTGCTAACTCTAATAATTGAGAGGAGCAGGCTGTTGCTATTTTTAGAAGATGGCACCACTCTAATAAAACAACAATATACAATTGTAAAGGATGTTACTAATAGGAAGGGTTAGGCCCATACAATCCTTCTTTTATATGAGGTAATGAATCATGTTATCTCATGGACACCATGTACTCATTTTTTAATGTGAGTTTAATTGTTTGACACTCCCACAAGTGTAATTATTCCAAGAGCAAGTGGATATGTAATTACTTAGGTGTTTCCATTTTTTATATGAGCTTCATAAAATATAGGTTGACAAAGTCTTTAATTTGAACAAGTTTCAACAAAAATATTCTTGGACCTTTTCTTTGTTAAAATTTAGTCTTAGTGATCAACTGAAATTATATGGGCATATTCTTAGAAGATAATACTTGCAAGAGTCGAACCATTTTTTATATGAGCCTAGTTGGGTCACCATGTCGTGCACATCATGAATGTCAAACCATGAGGCTAGACATGACTCATTTAGCCTGTAGCCAGGCACATCCGTGCCAGGCCATACTGGGCTATGCTAGGTCATGCTGATTTTTGGGTAGAAATTTAATTAAAATATTTAAATTTATTATTTATTATTTATTATAAATATTATATTTAAATGAATTAAAATGGAATACATAATTATAAAAAATTTTGACATTCAACTTAACTAAAAAATTCATGTATTTAATAAAAAAGTAATTCATTCCATTCTATAATCAGAAGTATAATATGATATATATACATACATAATATAAGATGAAACTTAAGTTCATAAGTATGTAATGATATTCCTGCTTAAATTCAGATATAATGAAAATATGATATCATATAAAAAAAACAATTAAAAATTATATGAATTATCAATCAGTTTTTATATTTTGATAGTATAGATACAAATATAGATTATCATCATCATGTATGTATGTGAATGTATTACTAATAGTAGCCACAATATTCCTAATCTTGATCTCTCAAAAGTCAACATTTTTCCAGCAAGTAATTTTTGTGCCTTATCTTGAATGCATAATCTCAAATCTTTCTAGTTTTTCATGTAAGTACTTCTATAATATTTGATCAATCTCAATCTCATATCTAAAATAATATTAGCTACGCTAAACACTAGAAATGTTAGTAGTTAATATGTCATCTTAGATAGCACATAATAGGTGGATTCATATGATTTTCACCAAAGTAAAATATCTTAATTATTATTATTATTATATGATATGATAGAGTCGTAATTAATATCTAATTATCAAGACAGTTTGCTCTAATTTGATAGACTACCCTATCATTTTTTTTGACTAACTAAACAGAGAAGTATTCATATTTAAATATGGTATTCATGTTCATACTCGAAGTCTGGCTACAATTATCATACATAATATAATAAGATATAAATAAGTTTGTGAATTTTTTATAAATGAAACCTACATATTTCAATTCATGGTTCATGCAATTAGATATGTATATTAAAATGATTTCTATCATTTTAACCTTAACCTTGTGATACATGCAAATAGTCAAGTAATAAAGAGATAAAATATATGACTAGTATTTTAAATACTTGGTTTTCATTTTAACAACCATGATACTAAATACATTGTGATATTTATTTATACTTGCTAAACATACTACTAATATTACATATGTACCTAAGCATAATGTAAGTGGTGAGAGTATACATAGACATACACACATTTGTTGTTATAAAAAATATTCAAGAATTTTATAAAAAAAAAAATTATATCCCAGTCAAAATCATCAATTATAAGTTCATTACTCTTATTATTGACATAGTCAGATATCACATGTTGGTAGCCAAAACATGACTCTAACTTCAGATATGTATAATTCTATTGGTGTCTCACATCAATTTGGAATTTTTTCTTTTTTATGCCTGAAGACAAACAGAGACTACTAAATTTCTATTGTTTGCTAGGTATCCTAAGATATTTTAGTAAATTTTTTTTCTAGTGTGGGAGAAATAACTTTTATTCTGACACATACTACTATGTTAATTACATGAAACATATACCTAACATAAAAAATCTCATTTAATCGCCCATCTCTAATAGTTCAAATAAATATATTAATATTTACTTTGTTAATAAAAGTATTATCAAAAGTAATTTTAGTTGTTTTATTTTGATTGTTATATTTTTTGGAGATCCTCATCATATATGAGTGTATACTCATATATGGCAGGGCCATCACGGGGTTGGAGGATCTCAGGAAATTCTAAGTATAAGCAGGAATACAAGTATGAATGACATAATTAACTTAATAGTATAAATGGGAATAAATATTATTTCTCCCACTTTGGAAAAAAAATTCACTAAAATATCTTAAGATGACTAGTAGACAACAAAAGTTTAGTAATCTTTGTTTGTCAGTGGGGCTTAATAATAAAATATTTCAAATGAATATAAGACATTATTAGATTTATACTTATCTTACGTTTAAGTCATGTGTTAGCTACAAATATATCATATTTGACTACGTCAATAGTAAGAGTGATGAACTTATTATTAATGATTCAAACTAGGATACAAATTTTTTGTATGAAATATTTAAAGATTTTTTATGACATAATGAATATGTATTTATTTGTGTATACTTCAACCACTTGTATTACACTTGGGGATGCACGTGCAGTATTAATAGCATATTTAGCAAATATAAAAGATACCCGGTATTTAATGGCAAGACTATCGAAATGGAAACTAGTATTTAAAATACTGGTGCTCCATTTTAAATCTATATTGCTTAGCTGCCTTTGTGGATCTTAGGGTCAACTTGGAAGGAATAGAAAATATATTAAGATACATATCCACCTACATGAACCAATTAGATGAACCTAAAGATTTTAGTTAAGAAAAATTAGCATGTGTACATATTATGACACTAGGTATAATTTTTATAGTGAGGCTCTAAGTACAAAAATGGATATTATATCCGGAGATAATGAATTTTATATCTAGTTAGCTATGAGGAAATAATGGGGTTATCAATTGAATAGCAAAAAGCTATCTCAATACTTATATTAAAATATGTTAACATTTTTCTAAAAACCTAAAACATCATCACGCCTTTTCCTAAACTTAATGAAATTCTTTTTCTGAAGTATCATAACAAATATACTAATGACCATTCTATTATTAAAATTATTATCAAAAGTTATACTAAATATTTTATTCTGAATGCCATATTTTTTAAAATTCCTCTTCATGCACTCATATATGATAAAAACATCATGAGGATGAAGGATCTCAGAAAATCCGAACTTTTTTTATTAAGTTTTCATTTTAAATCTAAATAGTGGGTAGTGAGTCATACGAATGATGCATCACCATGATTTACCCAAATCTCATATATCACGGACCACACTCTGCTATATTTCCTAAATTTATTAATTATTAATTATTTTTTTAATAATATTTTATTATGTAATTCCTACTAGACGACCTAGGAATCCTATGATATGTAAGCTGAAAGTAAGTATGTATAATATTAACTACCCAATGATTTTTTGAAAATCTAATCAAAGGACTAATGATCATAATCAATTTGACCATATCTTTCTCCTAAAATCATTAGGGTGTATGAAGAAGGTTAATGAAACTGAACTTGATCCAACTTCAAAGATCATGTCATTCAATTGGGTTTGCCTATGATCTAATACACCATGTTTTTTGATGTAATGATCAGCATGTCTTTTAAGGTGATATTTATCACATATACTCCTACATGTATATATATTTCTATAATATATACATAGCATTGATTCAATTTCAATGCTCATAGAAGTTTTATTTATGATCTTAAAATGGGTCTATACTATTGAAGTTTACTTAGCTTTATATTTTTTAGGCAATTAGGTTTGGGTTGAGGCCATTGGAAAGAACCTAGTTTCGTCCTTCGACCTTTCAGTTGGGTTATCATTATTATCTAAATTTACATCAAATTTACAATCATTAAACTCACTATTTATTATTTTTTAATTTATATTTAAAATTTAATAACAAAATTTAAAAAAACTAATAAAAAATTTGTGTATCATAACTACAATCATGATGTATTAATTTATTTGAGTAGAAACATATATCCCATAGTTATATTTTATTTTTTACTACCTCTTATTTTTTAAAAAATATGCTAGACCAGGCTAGATGGCAGTAAAGATAATTAACAAAGAAAAATAAAGATAAATCTCAGAATATAAAAGTATAGAAAGGAAAGAAAGTGAATATGAGAGGATAGAATGAAATTCAAAAAATTTCTATTCTCAATTTATAATTTTTTTTATATTAAAATAATATATATTTTTATAATTTTGTAATTTTTTTAAATTTTTTATGGATAGAAATCCTGACAGCTATCAAATATTTTTTCCGATAGCCATTAAAAACAAATTTGATGACTATAGATATTACAAAAAAAATTAGTTTTTCTAGCTGACACCTAAAGCGACAAGTGTGGCCTAAGCCTTTGATGTCTAGGCCTGTTATGTGAAAATATAATGGGCATGATCAGGGCAGCCAAATTGTCATTTAAAAAAAATTAGGTCAGGACTAATTAATCCATGACCTATGATAGGTGCCTGGTCATGATTAATGAGTCACATGCCTATGGACTATGCCTAATGGGCCATGCAAGCAGATCATTCCTAGCATAACATGAGGCATGGTTAGCCATGACTTATCATGACATGAGCCATACCTCAAACTGACATGGCCCTGGTCAAAGCATGGTTCTGAACCATAATGTGATAGGTACATCAATATTCAATATATAGTAATAAGTATCACTGCTTCATTTTTTTTATAGGTACATCAATATTCAATAGTAAACTTTTATCTTATTTTACTTTTTCTAGAGTCTCATAAGTTCACTCCATAAATTTACCATGTTTTATTGAGAATTTTATTATTTTAGCCTATCTTTTATATCTTAAAAAATGTTTGAGTTTGATTCTTCAAGTGTTGTTACATTGAAAAAATATCATAATTTCAAAACAATCGTCTCCATCCAAGTCTATTTCAACATTTTCTACAGCTAGAATTTCTTATAGTTCATTAGCTTCTTTGTCTTCTTTGGGCCAACAATTACCCAAAATATTCTTCCATCTAGAATATATATTATAACGTTTGGTTGTGCATAGGAGGCTATCAATTCTCTAGTAATTTTTTTCATCATCATTTAGAATCTACATACTTTGTAAAAGCTAAATTTTACTTACATTTTGCCTACATAAAATGTGAATTCAACCATGTTGACATCGATCAAAGCCTATGTAGTCACTAAGAATTTTGATCCCAAGATCAATGGAATATATTGGTCTTCCTTCATAATTAATACAATAAAATTAGCATTAATAATAAATATGTCAACCTTAACTAGTATGTCTTTGATAATCTTCTCAAAAATTTGATCGATCTAATAATTATCTATAATGAGATAGAAGTTGGAGTATTCTCATTGAGATTTAACCTCAACACTATAGACAATGATATCAAATTAACACTTAATCCTAAGTCATATAGTACATTTAGAAGAGTATGATTTCCAATAATAATGCACAAAATCATAAAACTTTCTATATCTTTCATCTTTTTTGAGAGTTAACATTGAATGATTATGCTACACTTCTTAGTCATATTCATCATTCTATAAATCTTTAATTTTTTATTGTTTCTCATGATGTCTTTTATAAACTTCATGTAAATAGGTATATGGGGTAAAACTTCAACAAAGAAAATATTAACTTCTAACTTGTTGAAGATATTGAGGAATCTTTTGAATTCCTCATTAAGATTTTTTTTTTCTAAATTTATATGAAAAAAGAAGATTAGTTTTGAGAGTTTGTTTATGATTTGCATTGATGTTCTTTGGCACATAAATATTCTATTAGTTGATTTGGTTAATTTACATATCCTCTTTCAAACTAACATCTTAATGTGTAACAAATGGTAGAATGAATTAGGTACTGGGTTTTGGTAGTGCCATGACTTTGGGAAAGGTCAAGGCATCATATATCATGTTGCTAGGCAACATGACTTTGGAAAAAGTCACAACATTGTCAATCACAAATTTCTTGTCTTCTTTAATTTTCCCTTTTGATTTCTCTTCTATTTTCTGTCCTTTTAAAATCCCTTATCACTTTTCAATATCATGGACATGACCTTTTAGATTTATCTCAGTTTTACTTGGTAATCCATTTTTGCTTCTGTCCTTTGTCAATAATGCTAGTTTCTCAAGTTGATTCTTAATAATCTTCTTTACCATGTTCATATGTTGTAGTCTTGTTTCATTCTATCTCACCGTGTTCTCCTAAAATAACTTTTCTTCTTTTTGTCTCCATAAGTAGTATATGAACATTATCTTCTCATGTTTATATTCTTTTTGGGTGGTTGTAATTAGAACTCAAGATTCTTTGTATTTAACATCTCATTGAGCTTCTTCCAAAATATTTTTGAAATTTTTCTTTATTCTACTGTATATTCCTATTACTTATTTATGATAGATTTTTGTGATTTCTTATATTCAGATGGTAGAGAGTATGAGAATTATTTTTGGATTAAACACATACTTCTATTTTGTAGAACAACGACCATTCACTTGATAAATGAAGTCAAAATAGGCCACTTCCTATTATTGTAAAATAACTATTTCTTCCATATTCTATCTTTTGTGATTTTAGGCTATAATTTTGTATAAAAATATGTCACATTTGCTTTTTTTTTCCATCAACCTATCCAACTAGTCCTACTTTCCTTCTTTTTAGTGCTCTCTGATTCAATATTTAAAATTTTTGTTCACTCTCCCCCCAATCCTTCCTTAACAATCCCCATGTAGATACATACGACAAACTTCCACACTAGTCTATCATCTCAGTAGTGATTGCGACTAAACATGTTTAACTTTGATTCAATATTTAATCGTTATTATTTGTTAGCTCTTCAAATATGAAATGGGCCTCCTTGGTTGACTTGTTCTTGATAGAACCACCCAAAGCTATATTAATTATGCTCATCGTCATATAGTTTAATCTATTGTAGAAGGTTTGAACTTAGAACTATAATTTAAATCTATGTTGTGGGAATCTCTTCAATAGATCTTTGAATAAGTTCCAAGAATCATATAATATATCGTGCTCATCTTGTTAGAATTAGATTTCTCTCCTCTCAACTGAGAGATAAATTGTGGTAGAAAGAATTTAGTTATGAAAACTTACGCAAGCTCATCCTGGCTCTAAATTGTTTCTCTAGATAAGTATCATAATTAGCTTTTGGCCTTATCTCCCAAAGAAAATGGGAAAAACTTTAACCTTATTGAATTAATACTAATTCTATTCATCCTAATGGTATTGCACAACTCCAAAAATATTGTGGCATGACTATCATGATCTTATGAAAATTATCCATCAATGTTGACCTCTAGTAGTCTTTCAATATATGCTAAGGAATTAGTGGTTGGATAGCTTGTTTATTGACCGCTAATAATCCTTTGGTTATTTTCATCACTATCATTATCTTCCATATTCTATCTCTTAGCTCTCTATCTCAAAATAGTTCCTTTTGTTCTCTTAATTTTTGGGTCCATAGGTATTAACTTAGTCCTAGATGTGTGGCTCATACAAGTGTGGTGGCTACAAACAAATATGAAAAACAAACAAACACAAATACAACATATATATTAAGTAAAAATTATTATCCAAATAGCTAGAAACAACCTTATTATTTTGTAAATATAGTTATGTTAACTCAAGTTAATCAATCAAACTAAAATAATCCCTAAACATGATACTAAAAACTTATTATAACTTTATTACAGCACCAAAAGTTATTATTTTTGATAGTCCCAAAAGTTTATTAATGGTTAATTTCATTCAAAAGAGATCCACATGTATATGTGTTATAAAAGTAGTAAAGAGGATGTAAGTCTAAATATCAATCTCATATGAGTAGTTTGACCAAGTAATAGTAAATTAAAAGCTGCATAAGTCGAATAGATAAAGTTAAAACTAGAAAAGATACTTAGACTCTAGTATTGACTTACTTCCTTATGTATATGATGATGGTTTTATAATATTGAGATAATATTATGCTCGATTATCAGATAAAGGATAGATTGGTATGAAATTATCTCTTTGTCCTCTTGGAATATAAGGCGGTTATCACTATTTGACTATCACTATCAATGATCATTCCTTTGTAGTTGTGCATTTAATATCTCACCATTGAAACCTTAATTATTTTATTCATGTATCATCCATATGTGTACTTATTTTAAGAAATATGTGAACTACCAATAATTACTTCGAGTATGCATTTATAATTTCTTACCTCTGAAGTCACCAAAGATGGGAAATGATATGGTACTAATTGGTTTTTGTACTTTTGACTTTGTGAACATCATACTCACATCAATTAGCATACATTTTCCTATTGATTTCATTTATAAAAAACATACAAGATGGGGTGACTCGCATGACTATCACCACCTTGTGGGATATCTCCTCTTACATGTGTACCATGATTTACCTATTACTATTTATCACAGTCAACACATGATTCACTACTATGGTGTAACCTTTGGTTAGATATTCTACATAACTCTCACATCATTTGTAAGTCAATTCTTCTAGAATATATATATAACAAAATGGTTATTAATTTATTTGTTTTTTTAGCTGTGTAAGTACTATATTCACACCAATTTAACTTAAAAAAATTTAGTTGTTTAAGTTAAAAAAATTTTAACTTAAACTCTTAAAAAAATTTAAGAGTTTAAGGGTTGTCACTTTATTCATGTCGAATCTAATGAGTGTGTCCCAAGACTTACTTTCCACCATCCATAATGACCAACACACATAAATCTATGTTAGAGTGAAATCCTAAGCCTTTGTTATAAATAATATTCACATGCATAAATACTTTAACAATAACATTACCAAAAATAAATATTATACAATCTCAATCACCATATAAAAATATAATAAACTAATCTTAAATTTTTATTTAGCATGACATTGGAGAAGAATTAACATGAGATACTTTTTGGTCTATCTTATTGAATCAAGCGTTTCTAATGACAACCAGCACGATGATCTAAGTCTCAAATCTTATTATCAAGAAATCTTTTCTAGTGTAGTCTTGAATTTGACACTAAGGTAATTCTAACTGCCTAGAGTTTTGCATCCTTTTGGACTCAAAAATCAAGTCCTGTCCTTTTTTTGGAAAAGTCTCTAAGCCCCTCTTTATATATTGAAGACTAATTGATTTGTTGTGTGAATTTTTTAGCTAGAAGTCATGACTTTAGGTTGAGGTCATGACCTTTTCATAAGTGACATTTCTTTGATTATCCTATGAAGTGAAAAAGTCATGGTGATAAAAAATTTCAAGACTAAGGTAATTCTTCTCTGGAACTCAAAGTTATGACATCAATAATATCATGATCATGGTAATTACTCCATCGAACCAATAATCAAGATGACAATAATTTGTTGACTAATTAATAACTAGAGAATAAAGTCAGTAATAAAAATATCATGATGAAGGATGTTTAAAAGTCATGGTAAGGAAAGTTTGGACAACTAAAAATTACTTGGTTTAAAGTAATTTTTGGATCCATAATGGATATGTCATAGCATTGAAAAATGATATGACTTTTTATACTAATGCGACTCTTAGTTGTCATGACATGAAATTAAAGTCATGGTTGAAATTCTATTTTAGAAATAATATGGTCATAATTCAAAGATAATGTGGTGGCCATGAACTTTATATTATACATTGAAATAATTATGGCAACATAGTGGTAAAGTCTTGGCATGCAAAAATTACTACAACTTATTGGTAGAGTCACTACTAAGGAAGGGTACCATAATTTCTAAATAGGTTTGTACTAATCTAACTAAGTTGTGACATTTAAAATGTCATGAATTTCCATTATTTTTCTATTATCTAAATTAGTTTTCCACCACGTCTACAAATCCTACTTAAATTAAATCTGATTTCATTATTATTCATCTATTTTCATCAAAATTACCATTTAGTAAAATCCTTTCAATATAAGTCCATTTCTTATACAAACACATCATTATGAAAACAATATATAATATATTATTTCATTAAATTACCATTTAATGAAATAACACAGAAATTAATATAATGAGTGCTGAACAATTATATTATTTTTTTTGATTTCTAATTTATTACAATGACATTAATATTAATACACATTGTACTATTAAAATAATAATATGACAAACACATTTGGCATGACAATTTTTACTTAGTAGACATTCTCTAATTGTCCTTATAGATAAATAGATGATAGACTCGTAAAAAAACTTCTCTTATTTTTAACATTATCAAATAAGATACTAAAAATTTTATTTTGAATACCTTATAATTTTAAATTATTTATAAAAGGGTCATATAAGAAGACTAATCAAGAAGATGAAGTATTGGATGAAAATCTATAATTTTGTTTTCTAATAAGTAGGATGAATTAGCATAATAGTAGTTCAAACATATACAAAATATTTCTTTGATTAGTACATATTTTTTAGGTTACTAATACATATACCTATTATCATCATCATCATCAAAGTACCATCCCAAATACTTGACATCAGTTGTATGAATCCTATTTTTCTAATAAATTCTATTAAATTCATGTATACTCTTAAACCTTTAGTTGTGAAAATCTTGTTTATAATTTCTTCTCAATTCCTCCTAGACTTATCATTTTTTTTCATCCTTCCACCTAATAGTATCATACTTCCTAACTAATATACTATGAGGTATATATTGGACATTGCCAAACTACCTCATATGATTTTCACTTATCTTATCATCTATATAAGTTATTTTAATTTTATTTTTAATAATTTTATTTCTAATTTTAACTTTCCTAGTCTTGCCATACATCCTAATCTTCATCTCTATTTTTGTGATCCTCTAAATATGATGCTTCTTGGTCATGCAATATTTACTTCCAACATTATGATCGGTCTTATTATTGTTTTATAAAATTTTCTCTTTAATCTAACTGGTATATGCTTATTACAAATAATCCATCATGCGACTCTCAATTCGGCCCATCCAACCTTAATCCTATAAGATAGATCCTTGTTAATCTTTCAACTCTTTACTTAATAAGATTCTAGGTACTTCAAATCACTAACCTTTCATATTTATTGCTTCTTTATTTTGATTATCACTTCATTATCATTCTTAACATGATTAAAATCATTTTTGAAATATTACAAATTTCTATGATTAATCTTAAACCCCTTATACTCAGTGAATCACTCCAAACCACTATTTTTCTACCTAACACTTTTTCTGTCTCAACATTCAATTATATATCAACTAAAATTATTATATATGAAGCAATATAATCTTGGAGGTCTCTTATTAATTTATTCATAATTAGAACAAAATTATAAGGACTAAGTGATGATCATTAGTTTAGCATCATAGTTATTGGAAAATTGTGAGTTACCTCTTGAACAAATGTAACTCTAGACATCACAAACTTATACATATCAATTATTTGTTTAATATATACAATTGATATATTTTTTTTATATTACCCACGAAATTAAGTTTCTTAGTACCCTATAATAAATTTTCTTCAAATTGAAAAATATCTTGCATAAATATTTTTTATTTTTTTTAGCATTTTTTAATTAATTGTATAATTAAGTAGAAAGCTTCCATAGTAGACATACCTAGCATAAATTTAAAATGTACCATTTGATAATGATCTTCCATGTGAATAAAGGCTACAATTCAATCTAATTATCCTGATCATCCCATTCAAAAACTAAATCTCATATTTCTTAGAATATCTAGTAGTTATTTGAGTCCAATTAGTGTCTCATCAAAAATATATTTGAGTTGGACTCATCAATTTGATGATTTGTTTTAAAATATTTTAGATTGGGTTGGATATGTTAGATTACCCAATCAAAGATCTAATTCAATATCTTATCAATTAGAATGGGGGCGCCTACCTAAAACTGACCTAACTTTAATCAAATTTGTGCCACTAAATTAGCCAAGCTAGTGATCAAGATGAATTCAAGCATTGCCTAATTCTTGATTTGAACTTGGGCAATCCTCATGTTCCAGCATCTGATTTGCAAGTTCTATATGACCCACCTCCAATGATAGTTTATCTGATTTAGTAGTCTATGTTGGATGGAATTTAACTATCATTTTGCTTGCCCTCTAACCCATTCCATTATCCAACTAT
Source organism: Sapria himalayana (assembly GCA_029783825.1). NCBI lineage: Eukaryota > Viridiplantae > Streptophyta > Magnoliopsida > Malpighiales > Rafflesiaceae > Sapria > Sapria himalayana. The sequence continues at coordinate 916,711 of JAREIK010010552.1, read as the reverse complement.
CAAACTATTTTGTTTGTTACTCATTGGTGTATTCTGTGCTTGCTTGGAGTCTTGCTTTCCCAATATTTTTAGTTACCATTGTACATATTTCTTTTGTTTTGGATACCTTGATCACTTCATTAGGTGTGATGAAAAATAACTTGTAAACCTTATTCATCACACCGATTAATAATTAAAATTTACCTAACATCATTCACATAGCATAAAGATTTAGGGTTGTCCACCAGGATACATTTTCTATGTAGAAGCTAAAGAAAATGTGGTAGATCGGAATTAATTTGAATAAAAAAAATATGGTAATTACTTGGAATTACAAAGAAAATGAAGTACTTAATGAAATTAGTGGAGTTAAAATTTGATAAATGCAATTTTCATTGTCAATTAGGATATGAATTTTTTATCTATGCATTTAGAATGAAAATTCATAAAAGATAACTGATTTTTGTTGGTTAACTTCATAATAGACATGCCATCATTTCACTTTACCTAACCATTGATAATTTATTATATCCTTCTTTTGATGATAGACATATTATTAAGTTATTTGGTATCCTAAATTAATCATGCATCCCTTGATTTCATGATTTGTCATCCTTGAATTTTTTTTGATAGCATTCAAGAAAGTGAGGTGTGAAAGAGATAAAGAATATAAAAGATAAAAAATATAAAATATTCAATTATGCATCTCTCTAAAATGGGTAAATTTTCATTAAATTTGAAATTTAGCTTTTATTTTATATTATAATGTGCAAAGCAACTCGAGAATCCCATTATACGTAGAATCTTTAGCATTTTACAAGGTATTGTGTATATGCACACCCAAAGATTCTTTAGTTCTTCGGTTTCCCAAGTTTGCATCAATGTTCAACTTGCAAATTTTAATAAGTTTTCTATTGTGAGTAGACCTCCCATGATTTTTTGAGCTTACTCTAGAGATAAAACATTCCCAAAACAAAAACTTAATCAAAAATAGGGGAGCTACAATCTAAAACATGTGAGAATTTGAAGAAATTGTAAAACATAAAATTGTGATTAGAGTTCTTTCTTACATTTAAACAAAAGTCTATATAGTAAATAACGTACAATGTATATTCTATACTTATTAAAAATAATGAATAACTAATATATATATTTCTAACACAGCTTACATGTCAAGTAGGTTAACTATGATTGGCTACTATTTAATAATGGCTGAGTCAAAGGAAACCCACCTCGCTAACATAATGTAAACAATTTAGGGGGATTTGTATTTTAGTACACCAAATATAAATATTTATGTCTTAGTATACCAAATTTTTCATAATAAAATAATTAAATTTTAAAATAATTAAGTTTTAGTATATTAAAATTCATTAATCCAATTTTGCCCTTCAAGAAATAAAATAAAATTTCATTTATTTAATTAGCAAATTGTCATTGGAAATCATAAACCAATTAAATGTTGTAGTAGGGACAAAGTGGGATTAAAACTTATGTCATCTACTTGTCAAAACTAAACAAACCACTTGGTCACACAATTATATCACATGAAAAACAAATTAAAATACTTATATATAAATATAAAATAAATGGAAACACATATATAAGTAAACATAAATATATATGTAGATATAAAAATAGAAATATAAATTAACAAACACACACACACACACACCTACACTCACACATATAAATACATACATATAAACATACATATAAATATCTACATATAATATATATACATACATACATACACACATACATATATATATATATATATAATTATATATAACTATATAAATATATTTATATATAAGTATATATCAATAATATATGTATGTGTGTGTGTTTGTGTGTATGTTTATATGTATATATATATATATATAGTTTTGTATAAATATATATGTGTGTATGTTTGTTAATTTATATATATGTTTATCTATCTACATATATTTATGTATACTTATATATGTGCTTAAATTTATTTTATACTTATATTTATGTATTTTGATTTATTTCTCATGTTATAATAAAGATGTGATTGAGTGGTTTGTTGGGGTTTTGCAAGTAGAAAACATGAGCTCAAATCTCACATTGCCCCTTCTAAAACATTAAAAAGTTTTATGGTTTTCAAAGATAGTTTACGTAATAATAAAATTAAAGTTTAGTTTTTTTTTCCAAATATTGGAGGGCAAAATTGGGTTAATGAATTTTGTGAACAACTTAATTATTTTAGAATCTAGTGCATTCTTTTTAATTATAAAGAGTTTGGTGTATCAAACACAAATATTTTATGTTTGATGACTAAAACACAAATCTCCCAACTATTTATTATACCATATGGCATATGGAATATCTCCCAACTATTGATATTCAAGGGTATATGCCCAACTCACACCAATGACTCAAAAACATAAGAAACTCAAAATTTCGTATAGTCCCATTACATAAATATTTAGGTTTGCCAACCAGACTGATTTTCTATGTAAAACGTTAAGTGAGGCAGACATTAAATATAAAAAAAATTGTTAACTTCATAACCCTTATGTTTTTCATTTTGGAATAAAATTCACAAAGTAGAAAAGTTGGGTTTGTAGATTATTTTTACTCCAAAACTAATATATGCTCATCTCAATTAATCTAGCCATTGATAATATATTATGTTTTTCATTGGGTGATGGAAATATTGTTAAGAATTTATTATGTCCTAAAAGAATGTTAAACAACATTCTTCCTAAACAAACTTAGAAAGAGATTAAAAGGTTCTTATGGTAACCATGCTCCATCATAAGCATTACAAACAAAAAATTGTAATATTATTATAGATATTTAGAATTTACCTTATGAAAAATACAATTAATAGTTATGCATCCCTTGATTTGTCATCCCTAACCCCAAAAGAATTTTGGCAATGGATTAAGGCATGGAGAGAGAGAGAGAGGGATATAGAGGCATGGAAAATAGTTAGAGAAGAGAAATCAAAATTATATTCAATTATGCATCTTTCTAAAATGTGGAAAAATCTCTAAGTGGCTAAGGGGCCATTTGATAACGCACATAAAATCTTTAAATCATTGAAAATTAAAATTTTCAATGGTTTGAAATTTTAAGTGTGTTTGATAAAAAATATTGGGAGCTGAAAATTTAAAATTTTAAGTAAAAATTCATAGAAAATTTTAAGTAGGTAAAGACATACTTAATGTTGAAGGCTGAAAATTTTCAACAAATTTTTTTTAAAAAAATTACCATTTTGTCCATTTTTTTATTTCTTTTTCATTTTCTCATTCACGCTATAGTTCAGTTTGTGAATCTATCTTTTTCTCCTCCTTTATCTGCTATCACAAACCCTAACCCTAACCATCTTTCATGATTAATTTAAGAGAGAAAATAGCAAATCAACTAGTTGTTTATTAATTTTTGTTTTTATAATAAAAAATTTGGATAGTTTTAAGAAGTTTAGATTTTTTTGTTTATTTTTTAAACATTTTTATTTCTTTTTTGGATTTATTATTTATTTATGGATATGTTTATGGGAATTTTATTTTTTTAAATAATTAATAATTGTAGCACCTGTAGTTCTATTTATATTGGATAATATGTAATGCAATAATAATAAGGGTAAATATGTAAAATATTTTATTTCCAGTATTCAGCCTTAACAGTTATCAAGTAATATATTTATATTCAGTATTCAATTAACAATAATTTATCAAATAGTTTTTCAATATAAATTCAACACTTATAAAATTCAGCCTTAATTTTTCTGTATTTATTTTTCAGTACTTAATTTTTTTAGTTTTATCAAAAGGGACTTAAATGAGAAGTTTATCAATCTTCTAGTACAAGCACCATTCGACATGTTTTTAGAAGGGAAAATGAAAATATTTATGGTTCATATTTTTTTTTAATTTCAAAAAAATATATGCCAAAACACAAATTATTTATGATTTGGGCAATATGTGTGTGTGTGTAATTGTGCCCTCGTTGTTTTTTGTTTTAAAATAAATATTAAGTAATTTTCAAATTAGTTTACAACCATTAGAATTATAGAGGTTGTGCAATATATAAACATGTAAAATTATGTATGTGTGTGCGCGTATGTATTATTTTCAATTAAGAAGTGATTTGTTGCTAGTAGATGTGATTGCAGGCACCAAAATAGGCTAAGACATGTGTTTGAACTTTGAATTGCACCACTGCATTAATTATGAAGGCTATAAACTTTTTCAAAAATTACTTAATTTTTATTTTAAGACGAAAAATCAGCACAAAATTGTATTTCTGATTTTTTTGACACCAAAACATAAATATTTTTTATTTTGGTTATGATTTTTTTAAAGATTAAACAAACTGGAATATAACATAAATATTTTTATTTTCGGTCCCTCAAACATAATTTTTCATATTTAGAACTGAGCTACTAAAAAGAAAAGTAAAAACATACAAAGCAGCTCAAGAATCTATAATCTTTAGTAGTTAAAAAACTGTCGTTAAAACAAACACCCACATATCCTTCTGTTGTTCTATTGCCCAAGTTCACATGTCCTTCTGAACTTTCACAAGTTCTTATGTGCACTTATTTTCCAACTTAATTTCCATATCTTTTAAATGTTTTCTATTGAAATTATACTTAAAATGATTATTTGAGCTTATTTCACAGTTAAAACACTCCAAAGCACCAACTTATACAAAAATAGGAATGTTATAATCTATAACCTTTATGATGTCAGTTAGTTAATTATGACTAATTAATACTCAAAAAAGATTAACTCATAAAAATCACCTCGCTAATATATATTTCTAATAGTAATAATTATGCTCATCATTTTTTCATAATTTAAATTAAAACTTTAAATTTATTATTATTATTATCTAGCTTTTAAGATATCAACAATATGATTGTTGGATTGACAAAATGGGAAAACCACTTAAGCCTGGAGGACAAGAGTTTGATTCCCACATATATCATATATATGACCTAGGGTGTCTTTACCTTATATACAATTCAAAGTTCATACTACTGGGATGAGAGCCTTGCATGCTCTGATCTTCAGTCCCAAGGATCATATATGGGGAGCCGAGAGATAATAGGGGATCATGATGGGTTGTCGGGGAAGGGAGGGGATAAAAAAATAGCTTTTGAGATTTGAATTTTTGAGAATTGTAGAGAAATATGTGGTGGGATAAAAAACTTCCCAAGGGACACATAGAAAGAGAAATTGCATGGAAGGAAATGAGGAAGTGTGCATTGATGCTAGACATTACAAAATATGAAAAAATTATATTGACCATTGCAATAAGTGTAATGGTCTAGTTAATCATCAAATTTGTAGAGAAAGATAGTTTTAAGGACTTGATTTTTTGAGAATTATATAGAAAGGTGTGGTGAGATAAAAACTGCCCAAAGGGACACATAGAAAGAAATATTACAAGGGAGGAAATGAGGAAGCATGCATTGTTCATATACCATTATAAAATTTGCAACAATTTTATTGACCATTCCAGAAAGTTGAATGGCCTAGTCAATCATTACAAAATCACCCAATGATATTGGGTAACAATAAAATCATTCGTTTGAATTGGCTAAAACATGCATGTTTCTTGATATGGCTACATGGCATATGGCCCAAGCCTAGTTGGATCAAATTATTGACATTATAGGGTATATGCCTAACTCACTCGAGTGGCACAAAAAACATACGGGTTAGTTACACTCTACATTAAATACCATCTCTAAGTAGAAGTATTATATCTATCTTTACTAAACTCTATTTTCACTTTTAGCCATCTATTTCTATAATAAAGTGCTAGCATGACATGTTTGGAGCTATATTCCATTTTTATCAAAATAGAGAAACTCTCATGAGATACATTTAAGAACATTAACATTATTGCTCTTAAAAAACATAATAGCTTATGCATATTGTGCTTCGAACATTTAAAAAATCATATATATATATATATATAAAACACTTGAGCTCTTTTATTGAAATCAACAAGCTAGTATATTAAAAGAAATGTTATAATTAATATAACATAATAAAAAAAATCATAAGAAATTTTAAAACAAATGTATGTACATGAGAGAAATTGGATTTTTAATAACATGCTCTTAATGTATCATAAGTAATCTCAATACATGTTGTCGTATTACACTTTTAATAATATTTGAAATTAAATCATATTGAATATATGAATTAAGATATGATTTAAATCTTTGACAGTTACAAAAATGAAGAGGTTAAGGAAGACAAAAAGACTTCTCATCTTTATAATCAAATTTTGAATTATAAGAGTGATATATATATATATATATATATGATTGTCTTGTTTTTGAAGCCATGTAGAAAAGTGAAAAGATTTGATCAATCTTAAGACTATTTCCACTGACTCCCTAAAGATTTTCAATATTCAAAAACTCGATTTTCTTAATTTTGTAACCTTAATATTTTACAATCAAAAACTCCCTAAATAATTTCACTGACTTCAAATAAATAAATAAATATATATATATTAAAATTATTATCATCTTTAACTTGTGTTTTTCTTCCTTTTATTCTTTATTTTGTAACCTTGAGAGTTAATTTGTATCATGAGAGTTTTGAGTGTGTTTCTTTTCTCTATTATATCTATTATTTTTCGAACAATCAAAAACTTTATTTTCAATATAGTTGGAGAATATCAAAATTATGAACCAAAACAGTGTCATTGGATAATTTTGATGGTTCCAAATTAAATAGGAAGATAGATAACATGAGATTCATTCGCATGGCACTAAGATGTTCAACATCTTCAATCCCACCAAGGGAACCATTACCAGAACCAAAGGAAGACGAAACACTTCAAGTGGTGATAATAAGGAAGAAAAGGAGGACAATCTCATATGTAGGAATCATGTGTTGAATGTCTTATATCATAGGCTATATTAATATGTACCCCAAAATTAATTCTACAAGGAAGATTGAAAAGGCTTTTGAGAACAAGTACGAACCTGCAGAAAAATATATAAAAAAGTTTGTTATTTCTCACTACATATATTTATAATTTTTTATGAAAAATCACATTCACCACCAATTTATGCTTTGCAAGTAATTGTGAATAAGATGAAAGTTATTAAAATTGAATTCTTGGTGGCCTTCTAATTTGGTGATATTGTAGCTAAATTACCATTAAGTTGGAAATGTTACCAGAAAAGGATTCTCAACAAGAGTGAAAATTACTCCTTGGAAAAGATTCAAAATTTTCTTTTCATTGAGGAAGAATCAAGATCAAAAGACCTAGTTAAAGGCAAATGTGGTTTCAAAGGCAAATCATCCTAAATGTAAAAATAACAATAACAAAAAGAAATTTGTAAATTATATGAGTTATAAAAAACTAAGAAAAACAAAAGATCCTTATTTTGTGTATGGAAAACTTGAGCATTATGCTAGGAAGTGTCGATACTAAAAGGACAAGAATGAGTTGTGCTGAATACAATCATTGAGGAGATCTTTGCAATCCTAAGTGATGGGTGCATTGTCCAAGAAAAAGTGCAAGAGTGATACTATGATACTTTTACCACCATTCATATTGCTTATGACAAATCTTTTCCCAAGCCTTCGAAGATGCAAAGAAATATCAAGAGATTTGAATAGGTAATGAAGAGAGATCATTAATGCTAGGCAAGGAAACTATGGGAGGTGTTTTTACCTCCGGCAAAAAAGTTATCCTTATACATGTATTGTCTATTCCTAATATGAATATAAAATTTAATAGTGTGGATTTGATTAGAAAATTGAGTATCAAATTGAACTTTGATTAAAAAATTGACATGTGTCAAAAACTTATCCTTTAAACCAATTTAGAAAACTTTGTGAGAAAAGTATATTCTTGTGATGAGATAATCAAAGTTTGTATGAATAATAATATCAATAAAATAACTTCTACTTTTGGTTATAATGTATGATTCAAATTCTTTATTTTTGTGGAATAATAGGCTTGCACATATTGAGTTAAGCATTGTTAAAAGAATTGTGAAATATGACTTTATTCCTTAAGAAATCAAGAAATTTGAAAAGTGTTAAATATATATGAAATCAAAGATGATTAAAAAGCTTGATTTAGTATATAATGATTTTTGTGAACTCAATGACATGTTAACAAGAGAATAAAATATGTATTTTCTTACATTAATAGATGACGGCTCGAGATTTACTTATATTTTGTTGAAAGCAAAGTGACACTTTTAATATCTTTAATTTTTACAAATCGAAGTAGAATATCAAATAAAAAAAATATTAAGTGCTTAGAAATAATAGATGTGTTAATAATTTTATAGTGAATTTGATTTATTTTATGACGAATATAGTACAATGCATTAGTGCACTACACCCTATATACCACAAAATAACATAATAAAGAGAAAGAATAGAACATGCTTAGAAATGGTGAATTCTATGTTATTACATGCTAAAATAAATTTCAATTGTGGGCTGAAATTTTATAATCGCTTGTCATATTTTGAATACAATTCTAATAAAGAAAAAAAAGATATCTGCATAAAAGTTATGGACATGAATGAAGCATAATATAGGTTACTCCAAAATACATGGGTGACTTGCTTATTACAAGAAAATACATCCACATAAAATAAAATTAGATCCAAAAGCCATTAAATGTACATTTAAAGGATATGTCTCAAGATAGAAAATATGTTAGCTATTAGATTTTGAGTCTAATATGATAATTGAATCAAGAGATGTAGACTTCTTTGAGAATTTATTTATTCATAATAAATCTTTAGTACCGGGTAGAATTAAATAGTCTCAAGATAAGATACCTTCAAAGGTTGTTGAGTAACCCATTATGCATTGAAAACCCCAAAGAGCTAGAAAAGAGCAAGTGTTGGGATTAGATAAAACTTACTCTCAAGAATTTTATTTTACTTAGTGGATCGAAATAGATAAGATATTATTAAAAAACTGTATAGTTCTTCAAATTGAGGTGGATCCAAAAACATACAAAGAAGCAAATATTTCTAGAGATGTTGCTTGTTGGAAAGAGACTATCAATGATGAAATTAATTCAATCATGTCCAACCAAACATGTGAATTGGTAGACCTTCTACCAAGGTCTAAAGAAATTAGTGCAAATGGGTATTAAAAAAAATCATACTAATAGCATAATTCAAACATTTAAAGTTAGAATAGTAACTAAAAGATGTACATAAATAGAAAATATTGATAATGAGAACTACTAGAGAATCGAGTTTCAAAAAAAACTTCAAATTGATAACACACATATGATAGGTTATTTTTATTTTGAATAGACTATATATATATATATATATTTGTTACAAGAATGATATACCTCAGGGCACCAACATCGGCAAAATCTTCTCCTGTATTACCTTAATTCTATATTTTGTAAGAAATTATACGATAGTGTCTTGCATTGTCTGAGCCAAATATTTTTAAATAATAATAAAAAAAGAAATGCTTCAAATTAAATATTACATTTCGTAATTTTATTTTTAACATTTAAAAATTGATATTAAAGATTTTAATTATATATATATATATATATTTATATTTATTTATTTATTTATTTATATATAAAAAAAATTAATATAATATGAATCAATTAATTTGATTTAATAATAAAATCAAATAATTTGTTGCTAATTAAATTAATTATTTTGATTATATACAAATACATACCTTAAATAAATAAAAATATTTAAAATTATTTTATGGCTCTAGATAATGCTATGGAAGGGAGCCTGACCTAAATAATATCTCGGGATTCCAATGTAAATTATTTTCATTATAATATGCATTAATTATTATTCATTTCATTATAAAATTATAATTGTAATACCTCACTTATTTAAAATACTTTGTATCCTTTATTACTTAACACATATTATTTCTGTTTGAGTTTAGATTACATATATCCATTGATTAAATTAAATCATTAATAATCTAATTCAATTAATCTCTAATTATATTTTGAGACTTTCAACTAACTTATTTGAAATGCTAGATCAAAATTCACCTACAGTGTTTGACTATATCAAAACTTATAAGCTTTATCAATGAGATATCATCAATCCTTCTAATAGGACATAGATTCCAATATTAATTAATATTTATTATACACTTAATTTATCAAATCCATAGAGTTTCTTATTCTATTTTTAGATTCTACTTCTAATAGGACATAGAGTTTCTTATCAAATCAATAGTACACACAAATACTAATTCCTTCAAGAATAAGAGTAATAGTATTCATAATAATAATAATATATTTTATTTTACAAGTAAGTATAAAAAAATTATACCATAGTAGTTCGAATCAATACATTCAAGTGTACTAGTACTAGAAGTTAGAACATTACCATTCACCATAGTCAAGATAGACCTACAAAATCTAGTACTATAATCTTACTGATAGATTATCTAGCTCTATCTATATTTTGAATAATAAACTTATATTCCACAAGAATTGATAATTCAATTTTATATGCATAAGTTAAACTCTATGCACAAAATCATCTAAATTATAGAATAAATAGCATGCATTTTGGTAAGTTTAACTCATTGCAAATTTTTTTATTAAAATAAAAAAAAGATGTAAATCGAGAAAAAGGAAAAATAATGAGAAATTACATTTAGTTTAAATCAGTTCCAATAAGCTCTCACTTAGACTCAAAGCCATGATGCCACATATCTAACTTTCTTTCCTTTCACATGTCTATCAAAAAATTAGTTGGAAGGCTATTGGTAAAAGAATCCACCATATTATCTTTTGATGCTACTTTTGTTACCATAATATTTTTTATTTTTACAATATCTCTTATTATATGATAATTACTTTCGATATATTTTGCCTTTTTGTAGGTTCTAGGTTCTATTGAATTAGCAATTGATTCACTATTATGATAATAAATTGTAATAGCTAGTTGTACAAAAGAAATAACCACTATATCCATTAGGAAGTTCATGAGCCATATAGTCTCCTTGGCTACTATATACTCAACTTTCATGGTGGAATCATAATACAAAATTAATTAATACTAAGAATACAACAATACTATCATTTCTTTTTATATACACACACTACTCATCCCGGCATTGATCAAAGCCATAAAACTTAATAATTTGAACAAAATGAGTTTTCCAAGATCTAGATGATTCTTTTAGTCCATAAATGGACATATTCAATTTACACAACATGTGTTCTTGGCTCATTTATATAAAACTATTTGGTTGTATCATATATATACATTCTTCAAGATACTCATTCAAAATATAGTCTTTATGTCTATCTTCCAAATCTCATAGTCATAATTATTTGTAATGGACAATAAGATTTGGATTGACTTTAGCATGGATAGCAACAAAAAGGTGTCCTCATAATTGCTTTATTCTTTTTGAGTAAACTTTTTATAAGAAGCTTAGCCTTCTCAGTATCTATGTTATCATTTATTCCGCTTTTTTTCTTATAGTTCCACATGCATTTAATAGGTTTTATTGCTTCAGGTGGTTTCATAAGATTCCTTACATGATTGGAGTGCATTGATTATATATCTTATTTTATAGTCTCTTGCCAATATTCTGCATCCTTATCTTGAAGTACATTGTCATAACTTTCGAGATTAGTATCTAGCTTATTAAATATTTTTTTAAAAGACTCTCCCAAAAGTAAATACCATGTAACATAATGGATAACCCTCCCACTATGATGAGATACAATTTTTGGTTGTAAACTTTCAACAAAAAAACTATGCAGATGCTAATCCCTATGAACCATTATGACTATTCTCTTCTAGTTGTGTAACTAGCATATCAATGATAGGTTCATGAGGTTCAATATCAATATTTTCATCAACAATTCTTTCAATACTATAAGGCAATGAGGTATTCTAAATGTTACCTTAAATTATTTTTTTTAGTATTACTAGCATTCAAAGAGTTTGGACTAGTTTATCTCTTCTCAACACTTCTAGAACAACTCTAATTTAGTTTTGGATTCAGAAGTTAATGTTGTGAACATTAGGGTACAATTAGACTTAGTTGGGAAAATTTAAACCATACAAAAGAATGATGGGCAACTAGTGCAACTCAAAGGAGGAAGTTAAGATCAAAAAATTAAAATCTATTTTATCCTATCATATGATGGAATTATATGATTCTTGACTACACTTTGTGTCCTAGATGATGGAAATTTAATAAAAGAGCTATTAGAAGAATCTCTATATTCTACTTTTGTGAGCTACCTATGTGTAATAGAAACGTATATAGATTTAAAGCACAAGTATTGGTGGTCATGTATGATTTATGAAGTGGGGTAATTTAAAATTTGTGGCTCCATGTTTAATGTGTCAACAAGTGAAAGATGACCATTTGTGACCAGAAAGATCATTATATCCACTTTATATTCTTTACTAAAAGTGAAAATGCCCTACTATGGACTTTATGATGATAGGATAACCAAGAACCTTAGTGGGTAATACTCTTTTTTGGTGATTGTTAATTGATTGGAAAAGTCTACTCATTTTCTACCCATGAAAATAAATTTTTCTATGGATCATTTAGCTTCTCTCAATGTTAAAGATATTTTAAGAGTATTAGGTACTGAACTAAGATTTTTGTTTCACCTAAGTTTTAGTAATGAAATTCATTCAAAGACTCGTTCCTTATCAGAAAAGGTAATTTAAATTTTGTAAGCTTTGTTAAGATCTTTTTATTTGAAATTCAAAAAATAATAGGATTGATTACTTACCCCTAGTAGAGTATCCATATAATAATATCACACAAACTAGTTTTAAAATGATACCTTTTGAGATATTATATGGTAAGAGATGTAGGTCTCCTATTTGTTGGATAATATTGGGGAAAACAAAATTTTGGACTTCTTAACTTATTCAAGCGATTGTTGAAAAGGTATTCATAATTATAAATGGATTAAAAACAATATAAATGAGACAAGGTAGATATGATGATAATCGCATGCAAGTTTTAAAATGTAAATTTTTTGATGCAAGACAAAATAGTTATGACTAATTTATGATTGATGATATGTAAATTTTTTGGCTTAGTTCTTCAAGGTTTTAGAATGTTTTTTCATGTAAGAGAAATTACAACAAATTTTGCATAAAAAATAATTTTATTTTATATATTATTCTAAAATATATAAAAAATAATTTTAACAAAAAAAATATGTTTTGGGGCCAAAAAAAATATTTACATTTTGGTGCTACATATAAAAAACATTGAAAGAGACAAAGCCAAAGCCAAAAATTTCATATAAGCCTATAAACACACACACACACACACACAAACCTATAAATATGCATATATAAGCCTATAAATACACACACACACAATTAATATTTTTAGGTGTGTGTGTGTCTATATATATATATATATATTGTGTGTGTGTGTGTGTATTAATGGATTATATATAAATATTTATAGGTGTGTGTGTGTGTGTGTGTGTGCGCGTGTGTGTGTATAAAGTTGTATATACATATATTTATTTATTCATTTTTTTCATTTCGTCAATTTATTTATTTTTTTGTCTTTTTCTATTCTTCCTAACACTATCAATTTCACAAGGTGTTATTCAATATCTTTCTTTCTTTCTTTCTTTTATCATCATATCTTTATTTATGCTCTAATTAAGCTTTCCACAATTACTCAAAGTTATTCAATATCTAAAACACTCAAAATATCAAAAATAGAAATATTACAATTTAGGGTCATTGCCATATCAACTAGGTTAAAAAATAATATATATTGGTAATATGTAACTATATCAATATAAAATATTTCCATAAATATACACTTTTTTCTAGTCCCTATCAAAGAATAAAAAAAACACAAATAACTTACGAATTGTAATATATTTATTTTGTTATTTTCTATGTATATTGAAGTATAAAAATGAATATCTAGGACTTAATATTTCTTTTAGAGATCAAAATTTTCTTATTGGATAATTATTCATGGCACGACAAAATCTAAGACATAATTTTGTATATTTCTCAAACAATTTTGTATTCTAAAAAAATATGCCCCAAGATATTTTTTTGAGATTTAATACATAGATGAAGTCCTAGATTGTAAGCGATGATTGCCTTCAACAAGACGTGTAAAATTAATTCAAAATGATATCTCTAACCACCAATCTACACTTAAATAATCATGAGTTATTTTTATACAGGGATGTTGCAGGCTACAAAACAATCATGTTGTGACTAAAATTTCTAAATGTTGGGTGGAACCAAATAATTCAGTTTTAAAAGCCAAAAGCACACCCTGTTACTAAAAGGACAATAGTGATGCATTTCATTGAAAAAATCAAAAAATTAGCAATCTTTCATAAACACAATTTGTTGAAATAAAATTTGAGATGGTACATCAAGAACATGAACTATTGATCTGATGGTCAAAATGGGCAATTACACCAATTACAAACTGGCCTATTGCTTTTTCTTCAAATATGGTATGTCTTATTTTAGTTTGTTGATGCTAGAATTATTTGATGCTAGAATTAAATTTCAAGTTATTTAATTTCAAATATTGGAATTTTTATTCTATATAATTTAAATAGTTTAAATCTTAGAATATTAATTTCACAACCATATTCATTATTGAATATGTTATATGTTATAAAAATAGAACACACAACAATAATTTGGAAATAAAAAATTCAACCCTTAAGACAATAAAATAAACAATACAATAAAAGAAATACAAACTAAAAGGGAATTGGGCTTGGAATACTTTTCAAGGAGGAACATCCTTTTATAGAAGAAAAATTGGAAATCACAAATGGATTTCTGATGTGGGCAAGGTGATGTTTCACCTACCCACTTTTACATTATATTCTTCTACTAGAAAACCACCTTTCTCACTTGTCTATGCTTGCTTACATTCTTGCTAAGCCACATGAGGTTCTACACCATTCAAACTTGTCAGCATTTATTAGTTTGGTCAAAACATTCGCAATGTTCTGTTTAGTGTAAATCTTTTGCATATTCACACTTTATTCTTCAACTTTCTCTCATACAAAATGATGTTGTACTATGATGTATTTTGTTTTTAATTGAAATACTAGATTTCTTACTAAGGGTAGAGCAATTTGACTATCATAAAATAAAGTAACTTTATTTTATTTATGTCAAAGCTCTTCCAAAAGCATCTACAACCAAATTTCCTTTTTACTAGCTTTTGTAACAACAATATACTTTGCTTATATCATAGAAGCAGACACAATATACTATAACTTTGAAACTTAACTTACAGCTCATCCAGTAAGAGTAAAAATATAACCCATGGTAGACTTATTATTATCAATATCTCTAGCATAGTCTATATCAACATAGCCTCTAATAATAAGGCTTAACATCCATAACATTATGAAATATTTGATGTTCCTCTAATATATTTGAGAATCATCTTCATAGTACTCTAATACCCTCTATGAAAATTTTCCATGAATTAAATAATTACTTTCACTACTTGTGTAATATCTGGTCTTGTATAAATCATTACAAATATTAAACTTCCCACTACTAATGCATATGGTACTCAAGATATCTTTCTCTTATCTTCTTCTGAGCTAGGACAAATACTTGAGGATAACTTAAAATTAACAGGAATAGTGGTAGAAATTGGCTTATTCCCTTGCATGTTAAAGTATCATGAAATCTTATTAAAATAGTTTTCTTGAGAAAGCTAAATCTTTCATTTGTTTTTCTCTCGATGAATCTATATTTCTAGAATCTTTTTTGCTAGTCCCAAGTCCTTCATATCAAACTTTCTAGCCAATTGTACCATCAATTCTTAAATTCTATATTTTTTAGGACCCTATTACCAACATGTCATCTATGTATAATAATAAAATGATGAAATTATTTTTATCTAGAAACCTTATATAGTATGTACAATGGTCTAAACCAAGACTATTGTGTCCAAGGCTAATGATGAAGAAATCAAATCTCTTTTACCAACACCTTGGTGCCTGTTTTAGAGTGTATATATATTTGTTCAACTTATAAACTAAGTACTCCTTATCTATTTTAGCAAATACTTCTGGTTGTAATATAAAAATCTTTTCATTTATTTCTCTATGAAAAAATATAGTTTTGACATCCAACAACGTCAAATGTAAATTAAATATAGCACACAAAGTCATTACTATTTTGATTGTTATAAGACAAGCTACCGGGAAAAAATCTCATTAAAGTTAATACCTTCTTTCTGAGCATATCCTTTTACCTCTAATCTTGCACGATACCATTCTACTTGATCATTACTTTTTCTCTTGTTCTTGTAAACCCATTTGTTTTTTATGATTTTTCTTCCTAGTGGTAATGGTACTAGTTTCCAAATCTTGTTTTTGTATAAAGCTTTAATTTCTTTCTCCATTACTAACATCAATAGAGATTCATCTAAACTATTTGAAGCTTCTAAAATTATTGAAAAATTTTCATCCTATGTTAGAAGATAATATACAATATCTCTCTTTGTAACATACTTTGTATGCCAAGTTGGTAGCCTTCAACTATGTGTTGGTTGACTAACTTCTAGAGCCTCAGACTCGACTTGTTCTTGTACTTCATGCCCTAGTTCTTTCTTCGCAGATATTGGAACATCTTATCTCTGATTATTTCCTATACATAATGATAATTTTTGAAGCTTCTTTTAATGTTCTATTATTTTTATCAAATCTTGTAGTTGATTTTCTATAAGGGCTACATCTCTATTTATAATTACCTTATGGGTAGTGGGATCATACAAGTGATACCCCTTCACTCCTTCAGCACACCCTAAGAATATATACTTTATGGATTTTGGATTTAACTTTGTTCTTTCTTGGGTGTTGTATATCACATATGTAGGACATCCAAAAACGTATAAAATAAAGTAATCTACTAGCTTGCTAGTCCACATCTCTATCAGCATCTTCAAATCAATTATAGTTGATGTCAAGTGATTTATCTATAACATATCCAGTGTTGGCTGCTTCTACCCAAAAAAAGTTGGGTAGACTTGCAGTACTCATCATTGCTCTTATATGTTCTATAAGAGTTCGATTTAACTATTCTACTACTCAATTTTATTATGGTATATATGTGACTGTGAACTGTTGTTTGATAACAAGTCTACCCAAAAAATATTGGGTAGACTTTGCATCTATACACTCTCTTCTTTTATCTATCCACGAATACTTAATTGTATTACCAAATTCAAGTTTAACCCTTAATTTGGAGTCTTTAAAAATTAGAAACACATCTAAATTCTTCTTGATTGGTCACACCCAATATCTCTTTGAGTAATCATCAATGAAAGATACAAAATATTTTGCTCCTCCTTGTGATATTTCCAGTGATTCCCATACATCATAATGTATCAAGTCTATAATATATTTATTTCTTATAATTAATCAACTAAATGTCAATCTATTCTACTTACTTGCAACACAAAGTTTACACAAAGGTAAATTTACTAATTTGAGCCCCATAAATAGCTTTTTATTAGAGATAATCTTCAAACCTTATTATGATATGTGGCCTAGTTTGAGATGTTATATCATCATTGATTCTTCTAATTTACTAATCGATACAAAACATGCATCATCTTTCTGTACTATTTCTTCTTTAAACATGAATAAATTTGTTGTGATCTTTTCTTCTTTAAACATGAATAAATTTATTGTGATCTTTTCTTCCTTCATGACTGCAAGTGCGCCTCTCAAAATATGTATCATCTCATTCTCAATAAAGGTTTTATACCTAAAACTATGTTTTTGTCCTAAGATTGTTTCATATGTGTGAAACTAATCTCTTTGAGATTTCATGTGCTACAAAGCTCATAAGTCTAGCAACCACACATCACCATATTACTTTCTACTTTTAGCTATTATTGCCATCTTACTATATAAGATATCAACATCATTGATACTTGTAATATTCCCTTGAGTATTTGAAAACTTTTCATCCCTACTCTTTTTCTTAAATTCACAATCCCCCCTAAAGTGCTCTTTCTTGTGATAGTTGTAGCACTTAATATTTTTCTTACTTCTTAATTTTGATCTACCAAAATTCTAACACTCACTAAGGCCATGCTACATTGATCTCCCTCATATCACAGTCAAGGCTTCTACTTGATGCACAATTGCATATCTATCCTCCTTGTTTTTGTATCTACTTTTATCTTATAAGATTGAAGATGTAATATCATTAAAGATTAGATTGTCTATTATAATACTATTTTTCAGATTGATGACGAATTAATCATATAAATTAGGTAGACTTTGAAATAAAATCTTAGCACATTCAACTTTTTATATTTTATGACTCAACATAGTAAGTTGAGAAAATAAAGTATTCAAAGTTTTGATATGATCAGCTACCTTAATAGATTCTATCATTCGAAGAGTATAGAGTCTTCTCTTTGAGAAAATCTCGTTGTGAAGTGACTTCTCCTAGTATAATCTTGGGAGAGTATCCAAAATCATTTTTGTTGTTTTCTTTTCTACAATGCTTGTCGATACTCCATTAGCTAGTGCCAAATACAGATCAACAATCAACATTACCATCCATCTCATTCTACTTATCTTCGTGAATCTCGATGGCCCTTTTCCAATTCCATCCAAGTAATTATTCTTCCTCAAAATTACTTTAATGTTCATTTTTCATTATGAAAAATTACTCTCATTGAATTTTTCTACTTAAATTTTTTCTTTCATTTGTTTCACTTTTATAGTAAATAGTATTCAAGAATAATAATAACTATTTGAGTTAATACATTAAAAAAGAGTTCCAGTAAGTGAAGGGGTGTAATACCCTTTTAAAACAACAAACCTTGAGGCTCTTATCTTTCTTTTGACAGAACTTTCCTAGACATGTATTAACCAAAAAAGCTATTATCTAAATCCCACCTCTCATACCACTATTATAAAAATAGAACCTACAATAATAATTTCTAAATAGAAAATTCAACTTGTAAGAAAATAAAATAAATAATACAATAAAAGGAATATAAGCTAAAAGATATTTAGGGTTGAAATACTTTTCAAGGAGTAAAAACCTCCTTTTATAGAAGAAAAATCAAAAATCCCAAATGGATTTTTGATGTGGGCAAGGTGATGTTTCACCTACCCACTTTTACGTTATGTTACAAATAATTCTTAACAATATGATCTTTAATCCTAACTTATTATATCTAACTATAATAAATAAGTTACACATAATGCTTATAAAGCTTGATGTGATCAATGTGTATACGACATTTTCAAGAAAAAAAAAAGGAATCAAGTGATGACAAACAATGACAATACAAATAAATAACATGAACAAAAAAACATAATTATATGAGAACATATGTAGTCATGATGAAATATATAAACATAACCTACTACATAGCTTCACTAAATGATAGCATGTATTCAGGAAGTAAAATTTATTACTTATCTACAATTTGCCTTATTGTCGAGTCATTTTATTTGTTATTTCATTTCAAATTTTCCTCATTAACTGATTTATTTTCATTCATAGGTAATGATAAAAATTTTTGATATTTCCATCGATATATCTTTTAAATATCCATAAAATTTAAGTATCAATA
Source organism: Sapria himalayana (assembly GCA_029783825.1). NCBI lineage: Eukaryota > Viridiplantae > Streptophyta > Magnoliopsida > Malpighiales > Rafflesiaceae > Sapria > Sapria himalayana. The sequence goes on along the minus strand of JAREIK010010552.1, from coordinate 897,113 downwards.
TATCAGTCCAAACCAATATTTCTATCCTTGATTGGTACTTATTAAAAATAGTCATTGATATATCTTTGATATATCAATATGTATATTTATAAACATTTATATAGTTATTTGGAGGATGTTTACACGTATTTTTAGTTATATTTATTTTTGAAACATAAATAATATTTTCAAAAATATTATTTTCTTTCTCTAATTTTTTTATAATAATGTGGTTTATATATATAAATTTTGACTACAACAAAAGATGAACTTTTTTAGTTTAGTATAATTTTTATTAAATATGTACAATTTGAGTATTCATATGCTTTAAAAAGATCTGGAGGATGAGTGGTTAAAAAACTTTTCCTTGAAGAAGGAAGATGAGGGAAGCAAGATTTATGATTTAAAGAGATTGAATCGCACAATTGTAGTGAGGTTGAATTCGTATGATTAATCCTTACTAATTCTTTGTTTTTTCTTTTCAAGTTATCTTAATATAAACCATTTGATAAGCTAGTAATTTAAAATGGAAGGTTATCAAAAGATCCATTATATTTTAAAAGTTACCATTTATGAACCATTTGAGGATTATTCAATTTGAGTTTGAGATAATTTAATTATTAATCCACATAAATCACTTATTCCAATTATGGATATACATCCTAAATGCATTTTGTTGTGATTATCCTAATTGCTTGTATAAAATTAATCAAGTAGATTTTTACTCAAAGGAAATTTCATAAGTTGCTAGTCTATATTTTTATTGTTAATTACTATATTTTCTATCTTCTATTCTATTGATTGATCATCATTTTTGTTATTATTTTAATCATCTATATAAGTAATATTTATGCTATGTATTAACATAAACTATTATATTGTAATAGCCTATGAGACTAATCTTGCTTGCACATAAACTATTCTAGTAATAGTATTTAGTTTATAAATTATATTGACTACACTTTTAGTGAGCAATCAAATAGTGTCTTTGTTGGAATGATGTTAACATGGCTATTATTCTTTTTCTTATATTCAACATCATTATTTCTCATATTATTTTAACTAGAAGTGATTAAGTTCATATTTTTTTATGAGAGTCTATAAGGTTCATGTTATTATGTGCCTTGTCAAGGAGGGGTGGTTGATGTAAATTTTTATAAGACAACTCTAAAATTCATTATGAACAAACCAACCCAAGTTTTCTTGGAACTATGATACATGACAATATTTCCTTAACAAACAAAGGTGAATAGACCTAACAACAATTATTAGTGAAAAATATTGTTATAAATTTGTTAAAATAATGGGAAAACTTTGTGGAGAAGGAATATTGTGATATCATTCAACTCAAACAAAAACTCGATAGAGTAAAGTTGATGAAAGAAAATATAAGATACTCTCTTATAAGCAATACAAATTATATTTCCATGCAATGAAAAAAATTCTGCTCGGTCACAACCTAACATAAAGGTTGTCAATGAAGTGGATAAGTTATGTAGGATCCATTTGGAAGAAGTCAAGAGTATTATAGCATGATAGAGTGGGAAGGAACCAAGCTACTATGCAAAATCACTATGATAAAATGAAAATGATTGTTTGTGAAATTTAATAGCCTATTTCAAAAATTTAGAAAAGTTAATAGTAATACAGAATATGTTTAAAATTCTAGCTAGAATAAAAACTAAAGAAGATTCACCCCTAAAGAAATAAATAGAATAACTTGACTTGTATCAAAAGGATATACCATTTGAAATTTTCATGTAATATAACAAAATTTTTAAAACATTTAGAATGATAAAGAACATGCATACTAATCTAGATGTGCCAAATAGGCTATGCTGATATTTTTTTAAGCCCAAATAGGCCTATGTTCCTCTGTCGACAAGGCGCACTTTCTAGCACAAGAATAAAAATGTGTAGTTTAGCATGACACATTGGCACCCTTTTTGCTCAGGTCATGCCAAGCTGAATCAGGCTTGGCCAAGTTACAATGCATCTTGTCTAGGCTAGCCTATGTTTAATACTAGCTAATCTGGTTTAGCCACCTGAGCCAAAACCTTATGCCATGCCATGCTCTTATTTCCATGCCTGGCTGGGCATGACATCTTCTTTCCATGCCTCATGCCATGCTCGAGTCACCTAGCCTAGTTGACACCTCTATACTACTCCATCTAAATGTAAAACTAAGAAATAAAAGGTCTTTCCTTAGAAAATTAAACAAGAATGGTATAAGTAAAGTGAGAGTAGTCTGTAAAAATTTTAAGGCTTACAAAGATCCATAAAAATGTATATTAACAAAAGATAAACCAAAATAGAAGGCTTAAAAATTTTCAGAAAGTATTATCATAAGTGAATAACAAAGAAGCCAAACATATAAAAAATAAAGAATAATTTAAGCAAAAGGTAGTTACCAAAAGTAATTTGCAAGCAACTATAAAAATCATGATAATGGATTTAAGATTGGATAGTTAAGTAACATTTGTTGTTGACCATGACTCAGTTTATTTTTATATTAATTTTTAGTAGGGTGTTGATATTTTGATGAGCTGGTATAAATTTTATCTAAATATAGTACGGATGAGTTATGTTGTATTGTAACAATTGTAAGAAGTTATAGAGAATATGGTTATAATTACTTCACAATTGACGGATCTATCAATAGAGGCTCAAGAGATTGATGTTGTGCATATTTAACTTTAGGCTGTTGGAGTGGAGCCAAAAAAATGGTGAGTGTATGGTCTTGATCTCCATGCATCTATATTTTATCCATGTTCTATTTGGAGCTTTTCATCTTTATCTTCCAATTACAAAAATTTGAATGATGAGTAGTTACGAGAAGAGATGTAGGAAATCCATGATAATTTGTAAAGAAAAAATGAGGAGATATAACAAAAGAATGAAGAGATACAAAAGTAAATTGAAGAGATGCAAAAGTAAATTGGAGAGATGCAAAAGTAAATTGAAGAGATGAAAAAAAAGAAAAAGAAAGAATAAAAAGAGAGGAGAATATGCAACAAGGAATTTTGAAGATAAAGAAAATTATGTACAAGTTAGTAGAGACTTTATCTTTTTTTCATCATTCTGAAGAAGATCCAACCAGATCTCTAGAGGTGGGGCTATAATCTAGATGAGCTATTCAAGAGCTACTTGGCATTCGGCTCGTTAGAAACTTACTTGGAATCATTTATTAAGGTAAATGAGTTGTGCCCGAATATCATTTTGAGGCTCGTAAGTTGAATGAGCTAAGATCAATCACCTTCAAACTCCTCTCATCAGCTTGTGAACATGTTCGTGAATAGACTCATGAATTGGTTCGTGAGAAAACTCATGAACCAGACTCATGAGCAAGCTCATGAACCATGCTCATGAATAGGCTCGTGAATGTGGAAAATGAGTAGGCTCATGAACATCGCTCATTAATGTGGCTCATTAGACTCGTGAACAAGCTCGCGAGTAGGCTTTATCACAAACATGCTCGTGAACATGCCCATGAATGGCATTTACCATCATGTTCAATAAATATTTCTATAACATATTCAGTTCGGGCATTCGTCAATCATCACTTGATTAAAAAAAAATTTCTAAGTATAACTGTACAAGCTCTAAAGCTCGTGAGTCGTGAGTCACAAACATGCTTATGAGTTATGAATCAAATGGTGGCGATGTTGTTTTGATCAACCTCTGCAATGCTAATGGTAATGGCTCAAATTTGTCTTTGGAGATAACCTTGTCAGTTGTCATCTACCATCGAATCATTAAAGGAAGCTTGGACTGCTTGGTTAAGGCCAAGGGTGTGTTGTCAACTACAAATCTATGGTATCAGTATTTGACATTCTTTTTTTTTTAATTTTCTCTACATTTTTTTGTTTACACCATCTTCTTGTTCTTGTCAACCGCACAAATTCAAGATGGAAGTGATAAAACTGCTTGATTAAGGTGTAAGGGTGTTTAATACTCTATTTTTGCTCTATTTGTACTCTCGTATAGCAATTCAATCATGTAGTTACCATGTTAAACTTTCGGTGATGAATTATAAGATTGAAATTATATAGCCATAAAATCATATAATAGTAGTAAGTTATTTATATTTTGGAACTATGTAATGTGGATTTGCTAGTCACCAAAGTGACCTAATTTACAATTTTTGTTAGTTCTATGGTATTCCAGTATATATATGTATGTATGTATGTATGTATGTACACCACACACAAATTATTCCCAAAGTTAATGCTATAAATGATGTAATGCAATTATACTGTGATTGATTGAAATCATTATTCACAAAGTTAAGAATTGCCCAAAAGTTGATTGTATCTTTATAACTCATAAACATAAATGTTCGTGATAAGGATGTAGTGTAAGTTGTGTTGATATATCATAATTTAGTAGGTACATTTAATTGGCATATGTGTCTTTACTAAATAATGTTAATTTTCTTAACATCATTATGTTGTATGTATTGTATTAATAGATTATCTAAAAGTGTAAATCAATATATATTATACACTAAAGTGTATATTTCCCAATTCTATAAAGGGTAAATATTGACTTTATGATTTTCCATGCCTTGCATAGTTGCATTTCAGTCAAATTAAGTCAAAATTGTAATAACTTAATGTTATTACTTAATGTTTTTCTTGAGAAATGTTTTTTAGGCCTATTTGATATCACTTAATGTTCTTGAGCAATAATTTTTTTATATCATATTTGTTAGTGTTGTTATTACTACTAATAATTAATATGGACAATTTATTGTGGAACAATGAGAATTTTCATGAAATAAAAAATGACATAATGGCATGAAGAGTTTTCACAAAAAGTGGAAAACAAAAAATGTATTCCACTGAAGTTCATTTTTTACTCTTTATTTTTGATTTTGATAAACACATTTTCATGCTTGATATAAACACACATAGACTTCTCCTTTGATGGTGTATGATGCTATAAGTATTCATCTTAGCAATTTGTAGCATCATGTTATATGCCCTAAAATACAATTATAGAGTCAAATTGAGTCAGTAATTGAGTGTGATGGAATTGGTTCTTGAATTAGGGTAATGTGGGGCTGATTTTTACTAAAGGTGATGTCAAGGAAGTAAGTAAAGAAGTTGTCAAATACAAGGTGCCTTTCATTGCATGTTTATTCATCTTTAGGGTTTTTTTTTTGTTTTTTTTTTCCTAATTATGTTGATTTCTACTGTATTATTGGAACAAATAGTTTGTGATAAATTCTAATCAAGAGAATGTCAGACAATCTTTCTCAAAATCTATTAATCCTCACAAAATTCACAAACAAGTCCTATAATGGACATTATTTTAGTTGTTGATGCAACACATGTTAATTTAAATAAGGAAAATGCAATATCTATAAGTATCGGTGTTGATGGGGTTGATAATATTGAAGTTACTAAAGATGATAACACCAAGTGTGCAAAGAAAAGAAAGTTCACCTCCAAAGTGTGGAATGAATCTAAAGTAGTCATACTTCCTGAAAAATCACAGAAGGTATAATGCATTCAATACAAGAGGTGTTTTACATATACCATGGTCCTACAACTCAATATAATAGGCACCTAGATAGTTATCATAAGAGAAAGATAAATTTTTTTTGGGCAAAAGGAGCTAATAATCAAAACATCTTTTTTGGAGTCTGAAATGGTAGCAGATGTGCAAAATTTTAAATATGACCAATCTAACATTAGACATGCATTATCTCATATGATTATGATTTATGAGTTACCATTTTTATTTGTGGATTATGAAGTATTTAATTTGTTGATGAAGACTATAACTTTTCATTATCAATTAGTTAATTGTGTAACCATCAGAAAAGATTGTTTTGCTGATTATTATGTGGAGACGAAGAAATTTTCTACCTTATTCAAATCTAAAAATAAAGTAACTATAACTATCAATATATGAAAATCAACTAATCAAATGGTTTTATATATGGTTGTCACTTCCCATTTCATAAATTAAAATTGGAAACATTAGAAAATTGATCTCAATTTTTAAGATACCTCCATCTCATTTCAGAGTTGCTATCTGTGGTGCATCAAGCAAATGTTTGGTTGATTGGGAGAACGAAGAAAAAGGTTGGACAACGATAGTTGATAATGCATCTTACAATGATGTTGCTATTCAATGTTGAAAGAAAATCTTTCATACAAAAATCAGCTTCTTCTTAGTAGAAAGCTATTTCATATAAGATGTTGTGCCCATATTTTAAATCTTTTAGTCCAAGATGGGTTGTCTAAGATTGAAGAGATCATTAAGAATGAGTGGAAAAGCATTAAGTATGTAATACAATTAGAGAGCAATCTATGTATTTTTGGGGATAGTGTGAAATAATTAAAGTTACTTTTAAGAAACTTATCCTTGATTATTTCACTAGATGGACAACATATTTTAAGTTGTCGAGTGCCTTAGTGTTCAAGGTTGTTTTTCCAAGATTTGCACAGAAAGATTTGAGTTACAAGTTTTTGCCTAGAGAAAAGGATCGGATGAAAGTTGCTGAAGTTTGCTCTTTTTTAGAAGAGTTTAATGAAGTTACCGAAATCATTTCGAGTATTACTCATTTTTTTTATTTCACTAATATTTATCATTTTTTCATTTTCATGCATTTTAAATTTGTCAATTACAACTTGATAATGTCATACATATTTTTTGTAGGTTCTAAATATTCAACATCAAATCTATTTCTTCCTGAGCTTTATAATGTCAAAAAGTTGTTGGATGAGAAATACAATACTAAAAATAGCTTTTGCTCTCCATGGTTAGGACGATGAAAGATAAGTTTGATTATTATTGGGGTGATTGAAATTTATTGATTTCTTGTGTTGTAGTTTTAGATCCTAGAAATAAGATACAATTGGTTGATTGGTAGTTTCCTTATATTTATTCTAGAGAAGATAAGATTGAACATGTTACTATTATTCATGAGATGTTGTGCATACTTTATAGAGAATATGTTGAAGTTCATAGAGTAAAGGGTGGTGAAAAAGAAGGTCAAGCCAAAATTCAAAAAGAACATTCCAATGTTGGGGTCAAAAGAAAAACTCAAGGGAGGGTTGAATTCCATGCTTATATTAAAAATGTTGAATCATCAATTGAACAAGTGAAATCGAAATTAGATGTATATTTAGAATGAGGTGTCTATATTTATGATGATGATTCAAATTTTGATGTTAGAGTGGTGGAAGATGAATGCTCTAAATTTCAAAGTATTATCAAAGATGGCATGCAATTTTTTGTCAATTCCAATCATGATTGTAGTGTCAGAATCTGCATTTAGTGTAAAGGGAAGGACCATTCATCCATACCATGCATCTTTAGGAGCTAACACTATTCAAGTTTTGTTATGCCGTGTAGATTGGTTATGTGCCTACCATGGGATAATGAGAAAAAGAAAGGTAATATCTCATACTTTGTATCTAATATTTAATTTTAATTTTTTGGTATTTTAGCTTATAATTTTTTTTGGATACTTGTTTCACTTTATTTTAGGATCAAGAGGACATTAAAGAGGTTTAAATACCTCTCACCTAAAGTTGATTATGCAAAGGTATTCTCTTTGCATTTATGTGATCATGATTTTTGAAATTTGACATCAACTTGAATCAACATTTGGTGGGTACAACTTGAGTTCTGGATTTGTTTGACCTTAATCAAGTTATCTTCGTATGTGGATGTGGTGGTTACAAGATTTCTCTAATATTTCTCATCTTTGTTTTCTTTTACTATATTCTAAATAATTATTTATTTTATGAACATACCAATATTCATATAAATGAAAGAAGTAAAATTTTCAAGTAAAATTATCATTTAAAAATGTGATATGTTGCATAATTAACATAAGGTTACTTATCTTTTTAATTTTTGCATAATGAACAAGAGGATTTTTTGGTATTGTTGCGTAAGAACATTTTTTTTTATTTCATATGTCAATTTTTTTTTTGTTTTATAGGCTGTATAATCAATTTTTTTTTTGAGCAGGTGGATATCATAAAAGACTTGATGCACAACATATTTTTCCTACAAATGAACATGATGCATATTTTAACTCTTGAACTTCAATCAAGTTAATTGAATTTTAATTATCTTATCTTTATAATTTAGGTGTATGTTGATTATTTCAGATGATCATTTTCTTTATATATGCATTTTATGTAATATTAGATTTGTATTTTTTAAGGTTTATTTTGAACATTTTATATTAGCTCTAATTTCTAAATAAGCTTTAAATGAACTCTAAATGAAACTTAAAACAAGCCTTAAATGTGCTCTAAGTGAGCTATCTAAACGAGTTCTAAACAAGCAATGTAAATTAGCTTTAAACGATACTTCTAAACGAGCTCTAAATAAGCCTTCTAATAGAGATATATAAACGAGCTCAAAATGAGCCTTAAACAATCTATTTAAATGACCTCTAAATGAGCCTTAAATGAGCTCAAAACAAGCTTTTTAGCAAGCTTTAAATGAATCATTTCTTGAGGTCACGATCTAACAAAGCAAGCAAGCTTGAACTTTCTATAAATGAGTATTTGCCAAGCAAGCTCTAGCTAAGCTCAAGCAACTCACAAACAAGATCGAGCCAAGCTCGAACCGAGCTTGAACTCATATTTCTAAAATCTACCCGAGATCAAGCTCATATTTTCAAAATCTACTCGAGCTTGAGCTGAGGTCAAGCCTACTCATTTAAAATCAAGCCGAGTTGAGCTTGCTTAATACTTAGTTTAGCTCGGCTCAGTTACACCCATATCCGGATAATAATACTCATCTCGATAAAGACTCGTAGCTATTTGTTATGTTATTTTTTTTGCAATGAAATTTGTTGTTTTAAATTTTTTTTTCGTGTTCTAGTTTTTTAATATAATAAATGTGCAATGCAATGATTGAACTTTGATGTTTATTATTTGATATTATATTTTTTAGTAGATGTTAAGTGAATGTTATTGGAAGAATAATGTGCATGGATTGCATGGTAAATGGTTTATGTATGTATTTGTATATTATATACAACATAAACAAACTATAACAAATAGGACATATTTCTGTTGCAAAAAATAAAAATAGAATATGGTATTTCAATTGCATTAATGCATTATTAATTTAGAAATAGAATTTGCATTTGTATTTTATTCCATCACTATTTTAGTATCAGAATAGAAATAGAAACTAAGTAACTATTTTACTTGATACAGTTATAAATGAAAAATTTTCATATCGCATATTAGATATGCCTGATCATTTTTTTGTTTCTGAAATTTTAAAAGGAGTTTTTTAGAAATGGAAATATTTTATTTCTATTTAGGTCGCTAATTACAATTTGTGATAGAATTAGAAAAGGATTTGGCCATTTTAAATTTGCTTTTTTCTTGTAGTGATATATATATATATATATATATATGAGTGTGTGTGTGTGTGTGTGTGTGCACGTATACATATATAAATATATACATACATATATACATATATATATATATATATGTATCACTATAAGAAAAGATGGAATCAAAAATGCATTATTCTGTTTGTAATTCCGTCGCTATGGTTGAATAGAGACGGATTTAGAAATAGATTAGTTCCATTTCTATAATCATCCTCTCTAAATTTTAGAAATAGATTACGCAATGACATATCTATAAATAGCGATAGATATTTTCCATCACTAAATTTTGCAACGACAAAGGGATATTGGATTCCATTGCTAATTTTGCGATGGAAAATATAGAAATGTATTATTCATTTCTAAATCAGCGATGGATCATCAAAGAAACGCAAGGATCCATTTCTATTTAGAAATTGATTTAGAAATGGGTTTAGAAATGGAAATTTCTATTTCTATTGTCTACAACATGAATAAATTCTATTTGAACAATTTCCATATGTTGTATACTATATACAATTACATATAGAAACTATATGACATGCAACCAAATAAGCATATCCACATATTAATCATCAAATGCCATTCAAACAATATCCATCAAAAATAAAATGTCAGATAACAAACATAAATGTTCATAAATATGAAAACACAATTTATAAAGTAATTAAAAAAACATTAACACAAAACCCATAATTTTGGATCAAAAACATATCTTGCAAAAAAATTATAACACATCACAAACAATAACAAATCCTTCTCCTGGTGAGTATTGGTCTCTGGAGATCGGAATAGATCCTTTCAAATTAATGAAAAAATAGATGATGCATTTGCCATCCTATACATAATTTTATCTTCAAAATCTTCTCTTGTATTTCTCTCTCTTTTTATTCTTTTCATCTCTCTTTTCAATCTTTCCTCCTCTCTTTTCAATCATTTAGTCTTTTTTTTCTTATATTCTTCGATTTTATTTTGCTTCTCCTCATTTTTCCTTTGCAATGTGTCCTGAATATCTTGCATCTCCTCATGCAAACTCTCCTCAAACATGTTATCGTAATTGAAACATGATGAAGAAGAACTCTAAACAAAACCTGGATAAAATGTAGATGCATGGGTACCAAGACCATACACCCACTATTTTTTCAGCTCTACTCCAAAAGCCTAAAGATAAATATGTGCAACATCAATCTCTTCTGCCTTTGTAGAAGGATCTATAACTCATTTCTAATTGAGAAGCAATTGCAACCATATTTTTCATAGTTTTCTACAATTGTTAAAATACAAACATAACTCATCAATTGATATATTAAAAAAAATTATACTAGCACAAGAAACTATCTTCTCGCTACTACAAAATATTTTAAAATCAAAGTTAGTATTTACATTTATTGTGTTCATAAATAATAAATTACTAGTTATGGTAGAAAAATTTAATTGAGTTTATATTCTATTTACAGTTAATGCCAAATAATCAATATTTTAAATTTTTTTCATTGCATTATCTATAGTTGTCAAATGAAACTATGAGTATAAAATGAGAAACTCACATTTATATTATTTTACACTATTTCCCAAATGATCCATCCTTCTTATTATGCATTTACTTGAATACCTCAAATAGTATTGGTGGATGTTCCAACTCAGCCTTCTAAAAAATAAATATTAGTTGCTATTAAGGTATATCATTTATCATGACACATATATTACCCTTTGGATTATAAAAATTCAAATAAAAAAAAATAAAAGATAATTATACCAGAACTATTGAATATTGGTTGGCCACCTTTAAACCTCCAATATATTTTGAAGGTCCTGATCCCTCACTTTTTCTAATCGATGATTATGTGAGGTCACCTGGGAAAAAGCCTTGAACTTCTCACTATTCTAGTATTCCCCCACTTTATCCAAATACTAAAGGAGATACTATTCGGCTTTGCATCTTTACCATACTTTTTTATCTATTTGTCAAGCTTGTCATTGTATCTCATACTTGCCACATATATTCATGTATTCTTCACCAATTCCACCAAAACAATATTCCATTGTAATTTTTCTACAAAAACCAAATTTAAAAACAATACATTGTATTACATTTATTTTAAGATTATATCATATTATACCAAATTGAAAAACAAGTATATGCATAAAAGATGTACTTCAATTTTTTTATAATAAAATTCTTTCATACTTGGGATTACTTTGCTCCTCTTTATACCCTTCCGCAACAAGTTCCTCATTAAATATATTTTTGATTGTATGAGAAATAGAAGGAATAAACCTATAGGCAATTTAAAATCATTACGTACATATACATATAAACAAAATATATATATTTTGTTGCTACTAAGTTAAAATTTATTTTTAATATTATAAATTATAATATTCATTAAGTAGCAATATCATACATTGTTATTATTGTAAAATACCATAATTCAAAAATTATAATATATTTATAATTTCATTCACATATTATTTTTTATTTAACTAAAATGAAAAACATGAAAAATAATAACGAATGTATGTAGTAAATTTAAGAAAGCAACATACTATTTATTGTTAATTGTGGGTCAAATGAAAATTTTCTCATTACTTGGCATGCAAATTAAGGATTATGAATATTTTACTGGTGTCACTTCTATAGTACCAATGTATGGGCCTTCTAAGTCAGGGGGAACAAAACTATTAGTATCATTCGGTGAATAATGAGATGAAGATGAAATATATGTGGTAGTAAATTCATGTATATAATGATGAGGTGATGCCAAAGTTTGAGTGGCCATATAGATTATCTTTTTGAAAAATGATGTTTTGCCTTTAAATTTATTAAGTTGGCCACCGCAAATAAATTTGAGTGGTCTTATGGATTACCTTCCCAAACCTCTTCTTTTGAAGCCCCTTAGCTTTTCATAAAATTATTTTGCTGATGATATTATGATATCATTAGTGATATCTGAATTTACTGAAAGACTAATAACATTCATCAAAATTGCTTCACATGCAAGATTGGATTTAACAAACTCCAATTCAATAGTTGAATTAACAATATTATGTACATAATGTTTTGTTATTTGTGGCACAACTAATTCCCCGTGTTTATACCAAATTTAATAGTCGCTAACACATCTATTTTTGCAAGATAATATTATACCATGTCCACATCATGGAAACCCTGATTTTAACATTTATGATCATTACATAGACACATTATTTTTTTTTCATCCATAAATTCAGGCTATTTTTCAAAAAAGGTAATAAATTCCTCAATCTCAACTACAAATTTATTAGTTATAACTCATCTTTTAGTCTTACATTCATCCATTGACTATCATGTCATATACTATTTTTTTCTAGTAACACATAATATTAATATTTTATGAATTATAATAATATACATAGAGATCTATTTGTAATAAGTATGTAGAAATATTTTTATGACATTGCATAAAACTAACAAATAAGTTGTAGTAAAATAATTATTAGAATTTATTGGATTAAAATCAGATAAGTCAGGCTGTTCCAATGTCTTAAATATTTTTTAAAAGGCGAATTATATTTTTGTCATGTACATAAAACTAAATATTTGATATGTATTTGTATTGGATGAAATTTTATTAATAAAGAAATAAAGAAAATTTTGTAATGTCATAATTATTAATTTCTAAATTTATAATGAGTACTAAATATATAGATACACATATTACATATAATAGAAATAATAAATAAATTATCATTATCAATATATTAAAATTTATCAATGAAAAAACATACAAAATAAATCAAATATCGATGGAGAATATTAATAAACGAATGGGAAAATCTTATAATCTATATGAAGTATGTAGTATACATAGTCATATACCATATGTGACATGTAATATGATTTCTTTAAATAATAAATAAAGGTGGGGATTATTTATTTTATTATAATTTTAGTAAAGTGCAGATAAGGCAACTATATAAAATTTTAAATTAGCATTAAATTTTTTTAGTTTTACAATTGTTCATTTTGTTTTACTATTGTAATTGCATACCATCATAATCTTTTTTTCCATTTTTATTCTTATAACAAATGAACTTTTTAGTATATGTTTTAAAAATTATGAATTGTTTATTATTAAGGTTGCACCATTAATATGAGTTATTATTTTTGAAATTATTAAATTTCATTCAATTCTAGTAAGGAAACAAAATGCAAAATCATCGTGGTGATCTTAACTATAGGTCAATAACAAAATACACAAAAAAATTATAACTCAAAAAGGTTACAAAAAAAATTTGAAAAATCAAAGTATGAGGAAAATATGTAAAATAATGTAAAAAATATATAATTTATCAATTATATTTATAATCATTCAACATAACATATAAGATAGAACCTAATATCAATATTAAAAATGAAAAAAAATTATACGTAAAATAAAAATGCACAAATATAGCTATTCCCTAATACAATACATACGGGATAAAATGAAAATAATAATTTTATACCTCAATTATGGATTAAATACATGTTGATCAATTTATAGAGAATAGGAAATCCACAAATGATTCAGACAAAATCCAAATCAAAACCAAAAAAGCTTGAAACCCAAAGAATGTTCAAAGTTTCGAAGTGTTTTTCAGAAATTAATTATTATATTTTAGCGATGGAATACCTTTCCGTTACTATATCATTTTAATTGATATAGTGATGGATATGCATATCATTTCTTATTTAGCAATAAAATTAATATCCCTCACAAAAAGTAGAAACAGACATGCATTACGTTTCTTATTATAAATGGATGTAAAAGTTTCTATCTTTTAATGCCACACAAGCATAATCCAATCTTACTTCATGTTGCTATTCGTAATGGATTAAAAGAACTTAAATATTTACGTCGCTATTTAGCGACAAAAAATATTTTTCTTTTCTATTATTTATTGGTCTTGTAAATTTCATTTCTAATCCATTCCTAAATTTAGAAATCGATTTGGGCGTTTCTAATTTCCATTTCTAAATCCATCTTTTTTTCATAGTACACACAGACACACACACACACACACATAAATATATTTACACACACACACACACACACATATGAATACACACACACACACACACACACACATATATATATATATATATATATAAAGAAATATATATATATATATATTATTTATATGTACCCATATTTAGGTATGTATAGATATTTAGATATGTATATATATGTATATAAACACACACATATATACACATATACTTATATGAATGTATATATACATACATACATACATACATACATACATACATATATATATATATATATATATATATATGTATGTATGTATGTATGTATGTATGTATATGTATAGATATTTAGATATGTAAATAAATTTATATATTTACTTATGTATACACAGACACACATAGACAAACACACACGTACACACGCACAAATTTTTATGAATCTCAAGTTCCTAATGACATCACTCACAAGAATTTATGATTCAAAACCCTAAATCCTATTAAATTTTCATTAAATTCAGAAAACTCTACCCTAGAGAGGGGGGTTTGAAAGTTGTTACCTCCAAATCTATTGATTTTCTTACTCATGGATATAGATAAATCTGGTGCATGGATCCCATATGAAGTGCAAAAAAGAACCCATAAGATTGTTGTGGTGCTTGCATAAGAGGATTATGGATTTTCTTTTTTCTTTTTTCTCATATTTTTCTTCTATACTTCACAAATTCTATGCATTTTCCAAGCAAAAGTTCTTGACTTTGGAATGATACCATGATTTTTTCATTTGGTCTCTAGAGCTTAAAGTTATGAGATTTGGAAATAGTAACATCTAAGGAATGCTTTCTATACTCTCTGTATTTCAAAAGTCATAATGCTAGGAAGTGACTATGTCTTTTTACCTTTATCTTTATATAACAGAGTCATGATGATAAAAAGTAGTCATGACTTAAGTAATTCATTTTTGTAACATAAAGTCACAACATTGGGTTATGGCCATGGCTTATGCCATTAGCCTATATATCAAATTCACATTCTTTGATATAGCCACGACTTTGTCTTCTTTTGATGTTCAAAAAACTTAGCTTTGAAAATGTTCACAACTTGAGTATTACCCTTTATAACTCTCTATAACCAAAAGGCAATGGCATTCAGAAGTTGTTGTGGTTATAGACTTAGGAATATCAAGCTTTGATATTGATAAAGCTACTGCTTTGAAAAATGACCATGACTTTTAGCACAAGTGAGATGCTTAGCTACAACAACAATATGTAATTAATATTGTAGTCATTTAAATTTTATTGGATAAGTAGAACTTGATTCCAAGCTAATAATACAACCAAAAAGAATACATGATACATAGAAAGGATTATGTTAATTAGGTGGTAGTCATGACCTACAAAGATTGTCATGACTAATTATATAGAGTTCTGACCAAGAATAAATGACAAAACTACTTAATAGAACTAATTATCACCAAGTCACCTATTACCTCTAAAAATATAATAATTATTCTACTAATTATCATAATCCATCAAAACATTAATTTCATAAAATTACTCTAATTATTGCACATTTCAATACTTATACATTTTTAAAAACTATTCAAATATACTTGAATATTTGGTATTTTATATGTTGAACAAGAACCACAAAGTTACCAGCATAAACCCTATGAGGGTCATGAATTTTGACTCACCCTAGGGGTAATTCTAAGGTGCATGACTGAGTATTATGGATTTTAATGTTTAATTTATAGACACACTTGAGGGCTATCATTTGGAACTTGAAATTCTATGAGATATATCTCTATATGTATTCATCCACAAAGTCATGGTAACTCGAGGTCTCGAATTATAATATTTTAATTTCACGTGAAGAATATTAAATGAATGATTTTATGTTTGGATTTTTTTGTGGATATTAATAATAATGGTATTTATGTAGAACTAAAATTAATGTTTTACTATTAGCAAGTTTATGTGTCCATAATGGTCAGAAGAAAGTGACATGCAAGGAAACCTAAAACCAGATGTTGAGGTAAGTTAATCATGCAAGTACAATACTTACGAAACCAAATACACGAACACTATTATAAGCTAAACCATTAAACATGTCTTAGAAAAACTGATAATTCATATTAACATCTTATAAAATATTCTTCTATGATTTTTTTTAATGCGGGAGACATGTGTCTTCATGGTAGATAGTGAAAGGTAAGCCATAAAACATGCATGATTGGAGTAACTTATAAGGTGCTAATAACTCTGCAACTTATTTTTTATCGAATGATTAGTATTAGTGGGATTTGAAAGAAATTATATATATTAATTGTGCAAGTATGATACTTATGAAGCCAAAAGTATAAATATTTTTACTATCAGATCAATTTATGTCTGAATGATAGGTGATATTGGAGAACAAGAATGTACATATAAAATAATCATTAAGGATTATTGATGAGTTGCCTAAAAGGTATGGATTTATGAATGATCTTCGAGTAGAAATAATTGTTATTCTGATAATAAAGTACTAGGGGACAACAATGAAAGGAGCGTCATTGGGGAGGGCCCAATAATTGATAACAACCTTGTATGGTAATAGGATACCAGGACATTTCCATAATTCCTATTTTTATTTTGTAACCAAGTATAATACTATCCAAACTATTTAGATAAATTATCATGAATAATGAAATGCATCAACCCTAAAATAGAAAAAAAATTTCTATAACTCAATCATATCCTTTCAATTAGAGTGGTGGTTGACTGATAATTGGTTAATTGAACTTCCTACAAAATTTATATGAGATCAATATTTAGATGAAAATCTATTTTACTACTTGTAAGACCCATATACTTGTAGGATTGGTTGGATGAGAGACTCTCACCATGATATTTTGTGACTTTGCCTAATCATAAAATTGAGCATAATAATAAAATCACAAGTTCTTTATAATGTTACTGAGGATTATTTAGTTTGGATAGTCAACTTTAATCAACATAATTATCTTTGAAAAAAGATAGTTCTGATTTTAGTAGTTTAGATATTAATTTCTTAATTTTATGCTTTGATTTGAATTGTTTGACTTGTGTTGCATATTTATATATTTCATTTTAGTGGTTTTTCTTTTTTTAGAGACAATCAATAGAGTGAAATTATGGGACTCAGCTAACCCCTCGGGACCTAGAAAGTGATCAAATTAAAAATGAACTTCACGAGTAGAAGATGAATGTGTACAACCCAAAGTATCAATATGATGATGCCTATTTCTCACCATGTAGTCATTTTTATATCATACATAATAACAACTTGAATTAGTTCTGTTATCAGAATATAATAAATTGTGAAGATCTAGGATATGGGAGTCATGAAAAGATTACAATTGATTAAACTTATCAAATATTTGAATCTTCATTTCAAGATATAATCATCAAGTTGCTAATTGAAAAAAAAGAGAGTTAATAAAGTAGAAGATAGGGAAAAAAAACTAGAAATGAGACTTGAAAATACTAATTTTTTCATGCTCAAAGAAAGTGCTTCAATCATCAAAACTTTTGGTGACTGAAATGAACTTGGTCAATGGTGAGGAGGTCAAGAAAGTTGAAGAGGCTACAACACATCATAAAGTCATGGCCAAATTTTTAAAAAAATGAAGATTTGTGCATACAATACTAATGATCTATGTGGAAACTACTATTGTAATAGTTTTCCATAACATATCGTTGGCTTACACAAAAAATACAATGAGAAAAAAAGTACAAGACTACATAACGAAATTGGCTTAAATTTATAATAGATATAGATGAAGTGAATTCCTTGCCTTAATAATGGACTAGCTATACCCACTCATGCAAATTACTAGTATTACCTAAGAATTATTTTTGCATGGTGTGGTTAATAAATATACCCACTCATGCAAATTATTTTGTACCTACTAATTTAGTCATGGAATCTATCTTTTTTGTATATAGAGGGAGAGTAATTGTTTGGGGATGAAAAATTACTTTAGCATGAGGGTTTGTTTGGTATGCCGAATACCAAATATAAATTTTTATTTTGGTGATTATTCATGATGTGTTTGTATAAAAATGAGCTTTAAAATGAATAATTTCACTAAATTGTGGTTTTTCATATATTATGAAGAATAGATTGTGTGATTTTTATGTAGAATGGAGACTTGGTGGATTATTGAGATGGAGAAGAGAGAAAAATTATGTAAAGTCATAATATTCTTTATTTTATGAGTTTGTCACACCTCATTAAGCTATAGAATAGTTTTGATGTTCATTCTTAGGTAATACACTACATAAAAAGCATGGCAATTTTCATACACCATGACTCTACCACCTTGTAAACACAATCATTTCACTATATAATATATTATTTTTAGTTGCAAAACTTTATTGGAGTCATATTCACACTAGCTCATAATATTTTTTATGACAACAATATTAATTACTCATTATAACAACCAAATACCCTACTTATGCTAAAATTCATGCTCATTCCTAAAGTCATGAATTTCTCACTTGTAAGAGTCATATGATAGAAAGTAACTTAAATGACTATCACCATTTTGTGAGCCACATCTACTTGTGTATATCTCATGACTTACCTATCATCATCTATCATGATGATACATGACTACCATACTAAATGTCAAACCCATAATACAAAATTTTATAAAATACTCACATCAATTGAGAGTCTGTTCATTTAAGATATGAAGAATGGATTGACTTGTAAAGTGCTTGATTTTTTTTACTTCATAAGAATCACACTCACATGATTAAACATAAAACAACATTAGGTTTTGACTTATAGGTTTATATTGATTGTTACAAAAGAATGACTATCACTTCCTTCATACCATTACATGCGAGTATGCTTCGTGGTTTACATGTTACCATCTACCATGATAACTTATGCAAACTCACCCATAGTAAGACTCTAATTTTAGTTTTATATAAATATAATATCCATTAATAACCAAACCACAATACAATACAAACATAATATGCCATTAATTATGCATTCATCACACAAAATAAAATATACTAATCATAGACCTCAATTTAGCATGATATTGAGGCGAAATTCATATGATATAATTCAAAATATATATCAGGAAATTTTGGGTTCCCATTGATAACTTTCAGAATTATTTAGGAACCAAACCCTAAACTCATAATTCTTTTCATGCATCTCAAATTTGACCTTAGCTGGGAGTCAAAATTCATGTCCCCTCTCCTAAGGAGTTATGCTTGTAAATTTTATCACCTCTTTGCTCATAGATCTTTTCCAGGTTTGAGTGAATTTGTGCTCTCCAAACCCGACTTTTCATCATTTTTTATGCCCTCGAATTATATTTTTTCTTTTGTTTTACACTTTTATACTCGAATAGTTGTGTGTAATTTTTAAGTGGGCAGTCATGGTGTGTTTTGAATTTGGCTTTTTTTATCTATAAATCAAAGTCATCGTACTAGGAATGAGCCACAATATTTGCTATTTGTCAAGAGAAAAAAGTCAGAACACTTGAAATGACCATGGTTCAAGTAAATATTTTTTAAAACTCTTTATAACTAAAAGACACGATGCTAAAGAAGTGTTTTTTGTCATGTTCTTGGTGGTTATGTAAAGAGAAATTAATGGTACTAAAGGAGGTCATGAATTTTAGCACTAGTTGGGTATGATAGACAAATAAAAATTAAAAAGTTTAAAAGTATACAAACTTTATATATTTACAATAGTTAAATAAACTCACTTATATACATTACATTTTATTCCTCTTAGTGGTTGAGTCTAATATTCATGAACCCTAATTAGGCTATCTCAATAGTATGAATTGGATCATCATGTCTAAATCTCAAGGTACCACCAGCTTCAAATTTTTTGCTGTTGTCATGTGAGTTATCATTCACTAGAAGTTCTTTCACTCTTTCTTGAATACCTATTTTTTAATTTTCCTAGCCTTTTAAGTATGAAGGTGCTCTATGATATATGATCGTAGTCTGGATCTACTATTTGAAAAATATTCACATTCATAGAAAAAGTAGACTCCAATACTTTGCTAGACACTAGAGAGGTCCATTGATCTCATGTCACCTTAGATAATATAAGAAAAGATGATTCGTATGATTTTTATTATCTTAATATGTCAAAATTTGCAATATTATCATTAAATAGGTTTGAATATTAATCAATATCTAAGTACTATATAACTAACTCCTGTTTGAAAAACTACCTCACCATTTACTCCTTGCTAACTAAATAGAAAAGATATTATCTCCGGATATAATATTCATGTCTAGACTAGGAACCTCACTACTACTATATCTAGCATCATAATATAATTTATATATTAGACAATTTTTTATGAATTCAACCATCAAGTACTTTTTCTTGCTTTATGCATATGGATATCATAAAATATTTCTTTACCCCTTCCACTTCAATCCTATGATTCATATACGTAGCTAAGCAATAAATAGTTGGAATAAAGGACTAGTTTTTAAAATACCTAGTTTCCATCTCAATAATTATGACACAAAAATCAAGGTGTCTTTTATACATGCTAAAGATACAATTAATGTTATATATATAAATGAGTATAATGCAAGTACTAGGAGTGTACATAGACAAACACATATTCATCGTATCATAAATCATCTTTTGAAATTTAAAAAATAAAATTTATAACTCTCAGTCTGAATCATCAATAATAAGTTCTCTACTCATATTATTGACACAGTTGAATATCACTTATTCATTTCTAATACATGACTCCAACATTAGATAGGTATAATTCCAATAGCATCTTATATTCATTTAAACTTTTTATAGGCACACTCACAAACATAGAATATGGAACTTATATTCTCTACTTGGTGTCCAAAGCTATTTTAGTGAATTTCTTATATTTTCTAATATAAAAAAAATAACTTTTATTCCCACTCATACTATTAGGTTAATTATGTGTCACATAAACCTAACATAAAAAATATCAACTAATGGCCCATCTCTATTAGTTTTGGAAAACATATTAATGACAAAACTATTATTTGAAGTATTATAAAATATAATACTAAAAATTTTATTATAAATATCATATTCCCTAAAGATCCTTATCAAACACTCATATATGGTAAGAATATTAAAATTTGTTACATTGCCTAATTTTATTGGTTAGGTATTATCCAAAAACTCATTGGATAGGGTATGTTATCAACAAAGATCAACAAGTAAATGGATCATATAAGTAGTAAAAAGAACTTTCATTTAGATATTAATCTCATTTAAATTGTATCATTAGTTTGATCATTTAATAGTTAGATAATTCAATTCTAGTAAAATAAATATGATTATGGAATCAATCTTAGATCCATAGATTTTTCCATTTAATTTATGTGATATATATTCTAATAGTTTAAATTATATTATGTTTGGACACATAATGAATATTGAGTTGTTGTATAATAATTTCTTGTCCTAATAACATAAAAGGTAGTTATCAATATTGAACTCTTCCCTAATGATGATCCCCTCATTATTGTCCACTTAGTTTGTCAACATCGAGACAAAATATCATTTCTACTCGAGAGTCATTCATAATCTTATATCTTTTCAGCAACTTATCTACTACCTTTGATATTTGCTTCATATGTATACTCTTTTTCTTTGGTCTCATGTTTCATAAAGACTAAAAATAAGGTTGGTAAGTATTTATACTTACGACATCTTAAGCATCATACATGGATAATTAACATATACTTTCTTCAAGTATCACTAGTCATAGCCATATAAGTAAAAGCAACTCAAAAGGGTTGTCATCACCTTATAAATCATAATTTACTCACATGTGTCCCTACATATCACCATCTTCCTTGGTGATGATATGAATCTCACACTAAAGGTGAAACCCTTATAAGAATGTTCTATATAATATTCATCTCAATCAAGAATAATTTCTTCTAAGTCATTTACAATGGATTAGCATGTAAAAAATATTCATGATTTCTACTTCATACGTATTATACTTATAATGAATTAACATATATAAATTTCAATGTTCATTGTATCGATTTATCTTGTGTATTATGGTTGAAAGGATTGTCACTTCCTTCCTACTATACATGCTAGTGTGCCTCATGGTTTATCTACCTATCTATCATGATAATCTTGCACAAACTCATTAATAGTCAAAATCCTAATTCAAGTTCTATATTAATCACCCATCTATAAATTTCTATAACATAACATAAATCAAAGCTCATTCATTAATATAAATCTTTTTATATGTTACACAATTAAAGCTATATTCACCCTAGACCATATATTGATAGAATTTCTTGAATCTGCCATAGGGGGAGGGGGGGATGTTGTGAGTTGTGCCCCAACTCTAGTGAATAGTGAT
Source organism: Sapria himalayana (assembly GCA_029783825.1). Taxonomy (NCBI): domain Eukaryota; kingdom Viridiplantae; phylum Streptophyta; class Magnoliopsida; order Malpighiales; family Rafflesiaceae; genus Sapria; species Sapria himalayana. The sequence continues at coordinate 874,325 of JAREIK010010552.1, read as the reverse complement.
TAGCTTATATCTTGCTTCCCTTGTATTCTTGAGGAGCCTTTCGGAAGTGTGGAATTTAGCCCTAAAGTTTGATAGTTGTGCCTTTACTTTTGCTTGGTGCATGGAAAAAGAAGAAAGATGGTGACCTCTTTATTGATTCTTCACTTTTCCTATTTTATACTCAAATGATTATGCATCAATTTAAGTAAAAAGTCACATCTTTCAGAAGAAAATTGTCACTTTATTTTTCATCTCTTAAGCTTGAGATTTTAATTCAAAAAATGTATACAACTATGGAATACATATCAATTTTTTTATAAGGCAAAGTCATGATACTAGCCAATATGTATATGACTTGGGCCTAATGCCTCTTTCACAAAAGATCATGGTTGATTGCACTGAGAATAATAGTGACTTCAGTATTTGTCTTTCTTGTTCATAATATGGCCATGATTTTGGGAATGCCCACGACATAATGAATGGTCTATCATGTAATAATATGGTCATGACACTAAAAAATAGTCATGCACAAAGAATGACATATCATGTGTCTCAAGTGCCCATGGCACTAAGAATAACCATGGTGTTGGCATTAACTTCTCTCATAGATCATATGGTCAGGTACTACAAAAAATCATAATACTGGTGATTAGCTCGGATATGAAAGTTAAGTAATGTCATCTATAATATTTGATGTTCAAAAGTTGTTGTGCTGGTTAATGCTATCTATAATGCATTGTGACATTGGACAAAAGTCGTGGCCTTGATGCATTGTGACATTGGACAAAAGTCGTGGCCTTGATGCATTGTTTTCAAATAATGAAAATTTATGGTCTTTTTTTGTAAATATTTTTGTCTTAGTACATCTTAATATAATTTAGCTTTAGAATTATCCCCAAAAAAGTTAACCTAGCATCTAGACATAATTTTTGACAGAGTCAAAAGCATCATGCTATTCTCAATGTTTTGGTTATAAATAACTACCACATAACATTTCATTTTGTAATTAACATCACAACCTCATAAAAAAGATAGTATTAACTTTTAAGTGGTCAATTAAAACTCATTAATAGTAGTAGATCATAATTTTTTATCAAGCAATTATACATACATGCATAATTATGTACGCGTGTGTGTGTGTGTGTGTGTGTGTGTGAATATATATATATATATTTACCAAATTATATAAATATATATATAATGCATATTTAGTTATGTATATATATATATGCAAATACATATTGATATGTGTGTGTGTGTGTGTGTGTATAGTTATTAATTGTAATATCTAAATAGTTATCATGTTATATATATACAATTACCAAGGTCTACAAAAGTATATATAGATATGTATACATATATGCATAATTATACCTACATACATGCACACAAACTACTATATATGACATAAATGTGTATATATAATGATATATTAAGATATCTATGTGGTTATGTATATATAGATATTTATCTATGTATGTATATAGTTATGTAGTTACATATCTATATATGCATATTTATAACTATTTATCAACATACAATATATATCACAATAAACTATATAGATTCTTATATATCACAATTTATATAACTATATAATAAGATACTTATGGTGATATATAAGAATATATATCATGGTATTATCGTGATGTAAATGTTATATATGATATTGATATATATATATATATATATATATATATATATGTATGTATGTATATGTATATATGGTGATCACATCAAGATATATATACTTATACCTTATATAATATGATACATATTAGGATGATGCAGTGTTATATATCATGATAGATATTACGATATGTATGTACATTTTTTAAAAATATTATTGTTTTATTTTCGTTTTTATTTTACTTTTTCATATGTGACATGCTAATGTTACGGATTAAGGGTAGTATATGATTATATATTTGAGTATACTAAATCTCAATTATTGTAGTTATTAGATTAGTGATAAAAATATAAATATACTCTTAGTAATGTCCATTTATAAATAACTGACCCAACTACTCAAAAGATTATAAAAATAAATTTTGCTTCCAGAGCACATGTTGCCATTTAGTGAAGCTATGAAGCAGGCCATGTTTGTATATATTTTCATCATGACTAAATATGTTCCCATGTAATTATGTTGTTTTGTACTTGTTATTAAGTTAGTCATCACTTGATTCCTTTTTTCTTAAAAATGTATTATATACATTGATCACATCAAGATTGTTAAGCTTTATTTGTAACATATTCAATGATGAATGTGAACAAGGTTGTGAATTTAATATTTTAACATTTAAACTATTTAAATTATATAAAATAAAAAATTCCAATAATTTGAAATTGATTAACTTGAAAGTTAATTCTAATATTGAGAATATTTTAATGATAATGACTTTGCAAAACTACCTGGATTGGGAACATTTGTTGGCTTTAGAATCAAAAAACCCAAATACAACCTACTTTATTTGAAAGAAAAGCCTACATGCCACTTTATAATTGGTGTAATTACCCATGTTGACCATCAGATCAAATAGTTCATATTCTTGATGTACCATGTAAAATTTTATTTCAACCGGTTGTGCTTATGAAAGATTGCCAATTTTTGAACTTTTTCAATGAAATGCACCACTATTGTCCTTTTAGTGATAAGGATGTACTTTTGGCTTTTCCAACTAAATTATTTGGTTCAACCCAACATTTACAAAATTCATTTCAAATGATTGTTTTAAAGCTTGCAACATCCCTGTATATAAATAAATAATGAATATCTTGAATTAATTTTACAGGTTTTGGTGAAGGCATCCATCGCTTACATTCTCAAGTTTGTTTATATACACTACATATAAATATTTATAAATGTTTACACACACACACACACACACACAAACTTATAAACACACACACGCACACAAACATATATAACTATAAATATATATACACACACATATATATATGCATAAATATAAACCAACAAATATAAATATTTATAAATATATATATTTATTTGTATGTAAAACTTATATATATATATATATATATATATATATATATGCATACAAACATTTATGTACATATATAAACCAATAAATACACACACACACACACACTTATATATATATATATATATATATATACATATATATCTGTGTGGGTGTATTTATATAACCTAATAAATAAAAATATATATAGATATATAGATCCTCAGCTACTATCATTATTGAACAATTATGAGATAAAATTTATAACCGTATGTTTAATAAACACACAAAAATCAATTCAAAATACAACTCATAAATGAAAAATCAATACCACAATCAATAAACTTAGTCAAGTTGTTTAACTTGGCCAATAGAGACTAAATTACATCCGTTAATGTTGGTCATTCACATATTCATAAAAAGGCTTTAAAAATGAATCATCCACTCACAAATATCACATTAAGCTCACTCCGATACCAATATTAGAGAGTTGGTAACTCAAAGATTTGAGTCTATAATATTGTGGATTAGAGTTATTTTGTGGTAATCATATGTTTATGAATACTCCTAGAAGAGACATACCTTAAGCTTGACTTCATTGATTATCTTCTCTTGTATGTCCAATATTCTAGATATGTACGAAAAGACGATGATACTACAATGTATTAGCATCGTTGATTCATAGTCTCAACATTTTTATATACTTCAAATTGGAATTGGAAAATTAATTTACATTAAATCATTTCGTTTGGTTTCTTATATTTTTTAGATTTAAATGTATTATATATAGACACACACACGTGCGCGCAAGCAATCATAATCAACTTAATGCAAATCAATTAATTTGATTTAATAGCAAAATCAAATTATTCAATTATAATTAAATTAATTACTTTGATCACATATATATATGCATATTCTAAATAAATAAAAACTTTAAGACTTCTTTTAACCCATCTAGATAAGGCTATGGAAAGGACCATGAACTAAATAAGATCTATGACTTTCCAATGTAAATTATTTTGTACAATACTTTATTTAAATTATAATTCATACCACTACAAAATTAAAATTAACTTCCTCACTTATTCAAAATATTTTGTTTTTTGTTATTTATCAATAATTAAACTCTCCATGTTATAATTATAGATATCGATTGATTAAAACAAAACACTGATAATCTAATTCATTCAACCTCTAAATATTTTCTTCATACTTTCCACTTATATTATCTGAATTGCTTGTTTAAAATCCACCTACAAGGTTTGACAATAGCAAACTTTTAAGCTTCCTCAAGAGAATATCATCAATCCTTTTTTTAGGACATGGATTCCACCAGCAAAGAATATTTTTATCATATGCTTGATAAAATTATCCAATTCTTAGAGTTATTAAATCTATATCTAGACTTCACCCTTTATTACTCAAAATTACTATTAAATAGTATATGTAAATAATAACTACTCTAAGAATAAGAGTAACAATACTTATGATAACTATGGTATATTTTATTTTTAAGTCAATATAAAATAATTATACCATCTTGATATAGTTCAATATACTCAAATATACTAGTACTAAAAGTTAGAACTTTATTATTCATCATCATCAAGATAGTCTCGATGAAATTTAATACTATAGTCATACTGATAGTGTATCCTATTCTATCTAGATTATGAATAACAACCATATATTCTACATGTATTGATTATTCAATCTTCTGTGTATAAGTTAATCTCTATTCACCGAATCAACTACAAGTAAAATAAAGGAAAAATGTAAATTTACAAATTCAACTTATTATAAAAAATTTTTATTAAAATAACAAAAAGATGTAAATCAAGAAAATAATCACAAATAGATTTTAGTATAAACTAGTTCCAACAATCTTCCACTTAGACTAAAGCCATGATGTTATACATCTGACTCTCATCCCCTCCACATGTATATCAAATGCTTTAGTTGGGATGCTCTTTGTAAAAGGATATGCCAAGTTGTCTATTGATGACACTTTTATCAGCACTACATCTCCTCTTTTTATAATATCTTTTATTAGACGATTCTTATGCTCGATGGGTTTTATTTTCTCGTGGGTTATAGGTTCCTTAAAATTTTCAATTGCTCCACCATTATCATAATAAAGTTTAATGTATAATTGCATAGAATAAATGACCCCTAATCTATTAGGAAATTTTTTAGCCATACAGCCTCCTTGGATGCCTTTTAAGCTACCACATACTTGGCTTTCGTGGTAGAATTAGTAATATAACATTACTTGATACTCCTGCAAGTTATTAATTCATTTTCCAAAGTAAATAAATAACTCGAGGTAAATCTTCTCAAATACTCACCTAACCAAAAATTCAAGTATGTATACCCAAATAGGTAAAAGATTGTGCACTAGGTACACTATATATAATCTATTGTCCTTTTTACGTACATAATTATATGTTTTACTATTATCTAATATTCTTATCTTGGGTTATATTGATTTATGCTTACCATGCCTTTAGCAAAATAGATATCAAGTCGGGTACAAAATATTACATACATCAAGCTTTCTAACATTGATGCATAATGAACTAACTTTATTTTCTCTATCTCATTAGGTGTTTAGGGATATTGATCATTTTGAAAGAGTGATTCTATGTATGAAAGAAGAAATTTTTTCTTGGAATCCTGCATGATAAAAAAAGTCAATATCTATTTGATATAGACATCTTGAGATAAGCCCAATAATCTTTGCCTATAATGTCACAAAGCATAATCCCAAGAATATGGGCAGCTTCTTCAAAGTCTATCATATTGAATTGATCAGACAACTAGACCTTAATCAATAACAACAAACCCACATAATTACCTGCAATGAGTAATATATCATCAGTGTAAAATACCAAGCATACCACAATACTATCACTTCTATCAATATATGTAATACTTATCCTGACATTGATCAAAGCTATAAGAATTAATAGCTTGATCAAAATGATTATTCCAAAATCTAGATGCTTTTTTAGTCTATAAATGAGTCATTTCAATGTACATAACATGTGCTCTTAGCTAATTTCTATGAAACTATTTGGTCGCATCATATAGATATATTCTTCAATATACCCATTCAAAAATATAGTCTTTATGTCTATCTTCCAAATCTCATATTTATAGTGAGTTTCAATGGACAAGAGAATTTGAATTAACTTCAACAAAGCTATCGACAAAAATATCTCTTTATAATTGATTCTTTCTTTTTGAGTAAAATCTTTTACAATAAACCTACCCTTAGGGGCCTTAATTGTAACATATCCTTATCTCTTTTTTTATATATATCCACCTACACTTAATGAGTTTTATCCCTTCAAGTAGTTCCATAGAATCCCATACATAATTAAAGTGCATTAATTGTATCTCTTATTCCATAGCCTTTTCCCAATGTTTTGCATCCTTATCTTGAAGAGCTTCATCATAGCTTCTTGGATTAGTTTGCAGCTCATCGGGGATTTTTCATAAGACTCTCTTAAAAGTATATATCATGTAGCTTGATGAATAATCCTCCCACTACAATGAGACACTCCTCTCGGTTGTAAATTTTTAGCAACCCATTACTTAGACATTGATCCCTATGAACTTTTATGGTGATTCCTCTCTAATTTTGAAACTAGCATATCAATGATAGGTTCATGAGGTACAATATCAATATTTCTATGAGGAAATAAGGGATTCAAAATGTTATCTTGCAGTGTTTCTTCTTGTATTACTAGTATTAATAAAGTTTGAACTTGTTTGTCTCCTTTCAATACTTCTAGAATAATTATACTTCTAAGTTTGTAATTTGTTATATATTCCTCTTCTAGGAATTGTGGTTTGGAGCTAATAATGATATTATGATTATTTGGGAAATAAAACAAATTACCCTTAGTTCTCAAGGATATTCTATGAAGAAATAAACTTATAATCTCAGTTCCAATATATCTTTTTTTCCTTTCAATCCACGTGCTGGGCAATCCACAATAAAAGTGTTTTAAATTAGGTTTACATCTAATGCACAATTTAGTTGGGATAGTAGGCATAGACTTAGTTGGAATGAATTTTAAAACACAAGTTCTTATTTCTAATACATATCTCCAGAAGGAATCAAACATATCTGAATAACTTATCATGGATCTTATCATGTTCATAGGAGTCTTATTCTTTCTTTCTATCATACCATTTTACTATAAATTACTAGGGGAAAACAACTGAGAAGTAATCCCTTGATCCAATAAGTTATCTCTAAACTTTCCAAAGAGGTATTTGCTACCATGATTTGATCACTATGTCTTGAAATATTTATCATGAGGTTTCTTTATTTTCATCATGTACTCTTTGAATTTCTCAATGGTGTTGCAATTTTTGCATATCAAATAAATAAACTAATATCATGAGTAATTATAAATAAAAGTGATAGAATACTCAAAATCACATCATGTTTGGATAACCATAACCCACATAAATTAGAATAAACCAATTTTAGTGGCTCTTTAGCTCTATAGCCTTTAGCCATAAAATACCATTTAATCAATCTTGAAATCCATTTTAGATTTATATGCCTCATGCATAAGTACTAAGTAACCATAGATATCACCACTACTATTATTATTCGATTCGCATCATTGCAACAATGCATAAACAATTTTCATAACATAAAAGTTATCTTTTAATATACTAGAATAAATAATCTTCTTATTCAAGTAAATTATTATTAAATTATTGAACAGAAAGAAAAATTCATCCTTAACCAAATTGGATATAGAAATCAATTTTCTTTTGATTGAGGTACATAAAGATAATCTTTTAAATTAAAATAATATTACTCTCAAACCAAATCATGCAATCTTTCACCACAATATTCACTTCCATCATAGTATTTTCCATGTGAAGATCAACTTCTCTAACACTTAGTAATCTAGAATCCTGAAGCCATTATAACCAATTATAGATATGATTAGTGGTGCTCATATATATATATACTAGGTAACCATAGATATCACCACTAAACATGTTTAACCTACTAGTAACTGAGATTTAATTTGATTGCTCACTTTGTTGAGATAAACTAAACATTACTTCTTCTAGTGTTCAGACTTGGTAGAATAAAAATATTTTTCTTTTAGCTTTTTTTTTTCACTCACACCCATGAATTAGGAGTTGTCAGTGAAATATGAATATATTTCTAAAATTTCTTCTTCTTCATTCCTTTTAGTTTAAAAGTTCTTTTAGCCACAAATTCTCTAGATAGTTTCATGATAATGCTTTTAGTCAATACTAATTCCATAACTACCATAGTTATAATGATGATATGATGCCAACATATTATAGTGTTCATTAGATCTCTCATTGCTTTCTTTCTAGTAGAATGAGTCTAATTCCTATATATTTCTTTGAGATTAGACATCATATTATAATTAGAAATCATGGACTGATATTGATGTTAAAGTATATTTGGTATAGATGCCAGAATATAATACTTTGTCATCTCATTTGTATCTACCCATTTCTTCTAAGACTTGGCTTCTTTATGTATTTCCCTTTCATAAGGTTTACCCAAGCACAGATCTGTGAGAATAAATTTATAGTTCTTAAAAATTAGGATAATGTTAGTTCATTTCCAATTTATATAATGGAATATCATGTTGTTAAATGATACAAACACCTTTAGACAAATAATGGTATACTTTTCCCTCTTTTGAGGAATTAAACCATATGAGTATTTCCTTGCTTCAATGATGCTTAGGAAGCTTGGAAAATCTAATTGAGTGTCAAGCTGGGAAGAGCAGTGGAAGTACATGACCAATAGGCTCTTGAACAATGAATGACATTGTTTGGAGACAAATTAGGAAGATCTTTATAAGAAATACTTTTTTGGTGGTGTGGGAAGGCATAAGATGATTGAGTTTGTTCACTTGGAACAAAAAAATATTAATGTTACCAACCAAGAGGCCAAATTTATAGAGTTATCATGTTTTTCCTCACAATTGATTGTTATTATAGATAAAAAAGTATTGAAGTTCTAAGATGGATTGCATCCATACATAAAAAATAAGATATCAATCATGAAGTTGATGTTTATTCAAAACTAGTATTCATAACTCTTATTGTTGAAAAACTTAATGAAGAGAATCATAATTATAAAAAACAACAAAAGAAAATGAATAGGAATGGTGATGCCTGTGTAATCTAGTATAGAAAATGTCTATTACAAGCAAAGATCAAGATAAAGAATAGTCAACATAAAGTTCATGATAAGCTATGTTATAAAGAGACTAAAACTTGCTTTGGTTTTGAAAAATAGATCATGGACATTTGGTTCGAAATTGTCCAAAGAATAAAAAGAATAGACAAAAGTTCAGGGCTTAACAATGAGTATTTACTATCATTCATAGAGCTGATTAGGCCACTTCGGATGTGGTGATAAGGACACTTTGAATCTACACCTTATTTGCTAAAGCCTTAATTAATCTTTATTTAGTGCACATTTTTTTTTCATATCTTTTGTTATATGTTGGAAAGGGTTATTGATGACATGGACTTTGATTTATTTCCTTCTATTCCATTGAGAGATTTTGTCTCAGTTAATAAAAAACTTAAAAATGATTATTTGATGATTTGGTATAAAGTGATCATAATTTACATTACTTCTTAATCTTAAAAATTTTGATGTGGTTTTGGTGATAGATTGATTAAATCCTTATCATGCTTATATTGATTATTTTGAGAAATATGTAACATTTAGTATACTAAATTATCTCGAACTTAGTTTTAAGGGGAAGCATGTTTATAGACCATTGCATATGATATAATCTTTAAGAGTTAGTTCCTTGATTAAGTATTGTTGGAAAGACATTTTGGCTTATGTTGTGGATTAAAAGAATTTCTTTGATTGTCACTATTTATTTGGCACCAGGGACAATTCATTTCTTTAAGGCCTCTTACACAATGTCACATATGAAACATAAAGAGTTGAAGATTCAACATCAAAAGTTATTAGAAAAGAATTTCATTAAACTTTGTGTCTCACCTTGGGAAACTCCTATTTTATTCATTAAAAAATAAAATGAATTGATAAGACTCTACATTAATATAGAGAGTTGAATTTATTTTTTGTTTGATTAGTTTTAGGGTGCATGTGTGTTGTCCAAGATTTATCTCTGATCTAACTATTATTAGTTATAAGTTATCGGTAAAGATACAGCTAAAACTACTTTTTGAACTAGATATGTGCGTTTAAGTTTTTATTCATGCCTTTTGGATTGATTAAAATATATGTTACATTTGTCTTAATGATTAGGATATTCATGCACTATCAAAATCAATGCTTGATAGTTTTTATAGATGATATTCTGGTGTATTCAAAGACCATAAAGAAAATGATCATCATTTGAGTTTTATACTATAGACTCTCAAAGATTAATGTTTATAAGCTAAACTAAAAGATTTTGACTGCAACAAAAAATTTTTTCTTTATTTTAGTATATTTTTTTTCTAAAAATGTAAAATTTAATTATCTATATGTTTAAAAGAGATTTGGAGGTTAGATGCGTTTAAACCATCACTAATGCACTAGATTTCATTAAAAACTCTAAAGTAAAATGTCATGGTAGTGATCACTACTGAGATGAAGGATTAGTGTGAAATTTAGTTGTATAAGTTTACCCTAGGGTTGGTATGGGGGGATTGGGGGGAGGGTGAAGGGAAAAAAAAGAGATCTGGAGGATGATTGGTTAAACTCACTTTTTCTTGAAGAAGGAAGATGTGGGAAGCAAGATTTATGGTTTAGAGAGATTGAATTGCACAATTTTAGTGAGGTTGAATTCATATGATTGATCCCTGCTAATTCTTAGTTTTTTCTTTTCAAATTACCTTAACATAAACCATTTGATAAACTAATAATTTAAAATGGAAGATTATCACAAGATTCATTATATTTTAAAAGTTACCATTTACGATCCATTTAAGGGTTATCCAATTTGAGATTGAGATAATTTAATTATTAATCCACATAAATCATTTATTCAAATTATGGATATATATCCTAAATACATATTGTTATGATTTCGTATCCTAATCGCTCATATAAACTATATCATGTGGATTCTAACTCAAATAAAATTTCATAGCGTGCTAATCATATTTTTATTGTTAATTATTATGCTAGTGTATAAAATTTATGCTTATAGATAATACAAATATTATGAATAAAATATACTATACTCGTGAATTGGAATTAGTTTCAGTACTTTTCACACTTAAGATTTGAAGACATTTTTTTTTAATGAAACTTGTGAGGTATTCATATGTCACAAGTGTTGAAATATTTATTTTCCAAAAGGAATTGAACATGAAGTAGAAGAGGTTGATTTAACTACTTAAGGACTAGGATTGTGTTATTTAGTATCATCTAAGAAAGTCACATGTTGTTATTTCCATAAGCAAAAGAATTATTGGTTCCTTTGTAGATATTAGAGGTTGTCAAAGGCAAATATTAAAAGATTTAATGTGTTTACCAATTCATTTAAGAGTTTTGGATATAAAAGATCATGTGGTGAACTTTAGAGTACAACTTCACTTAGTTGGGAAAATTAAAACCATACAAAAGAATGATGGGCAACTAGTGCAACTCATGGAGGAAGTTAAGAAAAAAAATTAGGCTTGACTTTATTTTATCATATGATGGAATTATCAGATTTTGAATTACACTTAGTGTCCCAAATGATGGAAATTTAAGAAAAGTGCTATTAGAGGAATCTCATTATTCTACTTTTGTAGGCTGCCTAGGTGTAACAAAAATGTATAAAGATTTAGAGCATAATTATTGGTGGTCACGTATGAAGTGGGATAATTTAAAATTTGTGGCTCCATGTTTGGCATGACAACAAGTGAAAGATGACGATCAATGAACATGATGATCATTTCATCCACTTTTTATTCCTGAATAAAAGTGAAAACTTATTATCATGGACTTTATGATAGGATTATCAAGAACCTTAGGAGATAATACTAATTTTTGGTTATTGTTAACTGATTGGCAAAGTCTACTCATTTTTTTCCTATGAAATAAATTTTTTTATCGATCATTTAGCTCCTCTCTTTCTTAAAAAGATTTTAAGAATGCATGGAATGCAAATTTTAATTATATCTGGCCTAGATTCTTGTTTCGCCTATAGTTTGTAGCACAGTTTATAAAAAATATTAGGCACTAAACTAAATTTTAGTAATACATCTCATTCGTTGACTTATTCCCAATTAGAAAGGGTAATTCAAAGTTTGTTAGATTTGTTAAGATTTTATTCATTGAAAATCAAAAATATTTGGAATGATTATATACCCATAGTAGAGTTTGTAGGTAATATCACACAAACTAGTTTTAGAATGATACCTTTTGAGGTATTATATGGTAAGAGATGCCAGACTCCTATTTATTGGACCTCTAAATTTCGTAGCTAATTGTTAAAAAGGTATTCATAATTAGAAATGGATTACAAATAATATAAATTAGAAAAATAGTTATGATGATAATTATATGTAAGATAAAGAACTTGATGTAGGAAATTATGTTTTCTTGAATGTTTCACCTACGAAGTCTATAATAAGATTTGAAAAAAATAAAGAAAACCCATTCCAAGCCCTGTCGGAGTATTTGTGATATTAGAAAGAGTTGGCATTTTTATTTATCAAGTGATCTTGCCCCTAAGCATGTTCGAGGTTTATAATATATTTTATGTATATTATATAATTTATTTTGTTCTGTTTTCTTAACTCTCTGCTTCGTTTCTTATTTTATTTATAGGTACATGACTTAATATGTTGAGAGATTGGAATGGGACAATAATGGGGGTCCTGGTGCCAGGTAAGTGGGCTGAAAGAATTTTTGGAGCATGACCTAGTCCGCTCTAAAGGATTCAACTCATTTCTATTTTATGTAGAACCCTAATTGTTATATATATATATGTGTGTGTGTGTGTGTTTTGTATTTGTAATTGCAAGTGTGCTCCCTGTTCTTCTTCTCTCTCTCTCTCTCTTGATTATGTACTAAAATATTTTGAATTAATAAATCTACAAGTACTACGTGCTTTTCTGGTGACGTAGCTAGACATATTGAATGCCTAGTTAATCATGTTAAAACCATCTTTTTTGTTTATCAAATGATCTTGCCCCTAAGCATGTTCAAGGTTTTATAATATATTTCATGTTTTGACCTTAAGGAAATATATTTATGATCTTGCTCATATTGTGGAGTTGCCGCATATTCATATTTTTGAGGAGTTAACATATGAAGAAGTACCAATTCTGATTGTGGATGCAATGGATTAAGTATTATATCATATAATTATTAAATTGTTAAAGGTCAAGTGGAGCAATCATAGTGTTGGAGAAACCATTTGAGAATTATATAAAAAGATGAAAAAAAAACACTTACCATATTTTAAAATTCGAGTTTTTCAAGTTTGGAGGATACAACTATTGCTAATGGAGAATAATGTAACACTTAAAAAAATATTAGGCATGTTTTGCTCATGTGACACATTGAAAATTAGAAGTTATTGTTATAATTATTTTTATAATAGTAGAATTTTAAGTTGTTGTTTGGAGAACTTTCTCATAATTTTTAGGTATCTTATCTATTTTGTTTTATTTATTTATTCTAATAATTTATTTCTAAATAAAATATTAGTCATTACAAAGTTAGAACTAATATTAGTAGTAATTTTATTAGTTAGAAAATGATATTGATGATAAGTATTTTTATATATTATTGATCATGTTTATGAATAATATTTTTTTGAATTTTTTTCTCTCCCCAACCTCCTCCCAAACCCAACCCATTATATTCCTTGTCCCATAAATGGGCTTCAGGCCACTAGTTTGGAGCAAGAAAGGCATCTATCTCAGCTACATGATAGATGATTATTATGACTTTATTATAGTGTTAAAACTCATTGTTTACAATATGATACCAAAAGTTTATTGAATGATTAAATATATCCAATAAAAATTTATAAGTATATAGTTCATATAAGTAAGAAAGTGGATGTAAGTCTAGATGTAGATCATATAAGGATTGTATGAGCAATTCGATCAACCAAAATAATATAACTACTGCTCGAGTTGAGAATAAACTTGAATTTTTAATTGATACTTAGACTAGGTAAGTCTAGGTAAGTTTACTTTTTTCTATTTAATATGTTTTCTTTAATATTGAGATAATATGCTAAATTGATAGACCAAAAGTAGGATGTTATGAATTTCCCCCATTTCCCCCTTGACAAATATGATGCTTGTCAACCTTGGCTTGGACTATCACTACCAAGGATAGTCTTCTTGTAGTCATGTATTTTGTATTTTACCAACAAGACCACACTTCTATATTCGTGGGTCATCCATTTTTTGATTCCTTTTAGGTAATATGTCAATTGTCTTTGATGATTACTTAAAGTATATATTTCTATTCTCTTATCTTAATAGTCATAAAAGATGTGAAATAATGTAGTATTGATAATGTTTTATCTTTTAACTTTGTAAGCATCATACTCGCATCAAATAACATACATCTCCATAATAATTTTACATATGAAATTCATATAAGAGAAAATATTTACAAGGCTATCGCCACATTATGAAATACAACCTCTTGTATATGTCCCATGAATTACTTATCATCGTCCACCACAATCAACATGCGACTCTCACATTATAGTGAAATCCCTTTGTTAAATGTACTACATAAGCCTCGCAATATTTGAAGACTAGTTCTTCTACAATATACAAAATAGAATGGTCATTGTTTCATTTGTGCTTTCGAATTCATGAGTGTCATACACATATTAATTAAACTAATATAAGTTTTGAATATTTATATATAGGTCATCTCACAAGACAAGAATATAAGGATTATCACTTCATTTTAATCTAATCTCATGTATGTATCCTATGTCTTTACCAATTACCAATCTTTATGAATAATATGCATAAATATATTTGGTGTGGAACTCTAAATCTTTATTCTAATTAACATTTATATCTATCAATATTTAAAACACAATAATTCCATAATTAAATATTATAAATCTCTAACCATCATATGCATATAAATAAACCAATCCTAGATCCATAATTAACCTAACATTGGAAAAGATTTTGCATGAAAAAATTAGGATATAATTAGTTTTTCCAATTGATGATTCCCAATCCATAATCACGAGGCTAGAATATGGTTTCTAATCTATCCTTGCTTGTGTTCGTCTTGAATTTACACCTAATTTGTCGTTGGATTTCACACTCTCATTGTGTACATATTCTTGGCCTTGATTTTCGAATATCCTCAGCTCTCTTTGATATTATTTAAGTATTCCTTTAATATTATTAGGGTCTTGTCACATTATGTGGATCCTCAAGTTGAGAGTCACAACTTTAGGTTGAGATCATGGTTATGGATGCTCTTTGAATCCCTTCTAGATCACAAAGTCATGGGTTGAGGAATATCATGACTAGGATAATTCCTCTCTAGGGCACATAATCACATGAGCAAAAAATATCATGATTGTGGTAATTCCTATCTGAAATAAAAAATAGCAGTGACAAAGATTATGTGGCTAAGGTAATTTCTCTATTGAGCACATGATCATAGTGACAAAGAAATATTTTTTCACCCTCCCACCAATCCCCCCTCACTAACCATAGGGTGAATGCATGTGATAAACTTTCACATTGGTCAATCATTTCAGTAGTAATAATGATCAAACACATTTAACTTTAGAGTTCTTATGAGATCTAATGTATTAGTGATGGTTTAAATACAATTAAAATACAAAATTACAATGACAAATAGTCATAGTGGAAAATAGTGACATAGAATGTCACAACCAATGTAATTTCTTTCTAGAACATAGTTACAATGACAAATTGGCCATGATGGAAAAAAGTTCTCTCATAAACAAATAGTCATGGTAGAAAATATGTCACGATTAAAAAATTATTTAGTATTGTATGATTTTAGCTCTATAATAAATATGTCACAGTGCTAGAAAATAGTATGGCTTCTAGTATCCATTCGGTACTTAGTTGCCACAATATAAAAATAATATCAATGCCAAATTTTTATTTTAGAACAAATGCGACCACATCTTCAAGATAATATTGTGGTCACAAATAATATGTTGCACAATGAAAGAATATGACAACCAGGTCGTAGAGTCTCAACATATAAAGATTATTATGATTTATTTGTAGAGTTGTGACTAAGAAAGGCTAGTGCGACTTCTCAACATGTATATCTTAGTATAAAAATATCGTGACACTAGAAATGTCATAAGTTTTTGTTACTACTCTATCTTTCATTTTATTTTTATCACAAGGTCTATTATTTATATTCAATTTATATCTAATTTTACTAGTATTCATTCAATTTCATAAAAATCCTCATTTAGTGATTTTTTTTCTTTTTAAAGCCTAAATTTAATATAATTACATCATGAAAGAAATAAAAAATAATCATAGAAAGTGAGTACTTTGAGCATTGAATAGTTAACTGGTGAGCACCCTAAGTAAATGTTTCCTGCAATTTTGGAGGTCAAACTCATGTCTCCATGTTTTGAGTATTCTTTCTCTTTTGCTGATCAATTTATCATATTATTGTTAATTTTATGATTGATGATATATAAATTTTCTAGCTTAGTTCTTCAATATTTTAGAATGCATTTTGAGGTTAGAGAAATTACAAAAATTTTGCATAAAAAATAATTTCTTTACATGTTATTCTAAAATATATAAAATATTAGTTTTAATAGAAAAATTGTGTTTTGGGGCTACAAAATGGAAATATTTATATTTTGGTACCACTTGCCAAAATCATTTAAAGAAACATACCCAAACCCTAAAAAATTTATATTTTTGGACCACAAAAATTGGAAGCCCGAATTTGGCCTCCCCACATTTAAGAAAAAAAGTTATACATGATTTTGAATTCGAAAATTGGTTTTTATTTTTTTAAAACCAATAAGTTATGTGTGTGTGTGTGTGTGTGTGTGTGTGTGTGTGTGTGTGTGTGTTATGTATGTGTGTGTGTGTGTGTGTGTGTGTGTTATGTGTGTGTGTGTGTGTGTGTGTTTATAGACATAAATATGTATATTTATAAATAATTATATTAATGGGTTATATAAAAACACACACACACACACATAAACAAACATACACATACACATACACTGACATATATTCTTCCTTTAGGTTTATATCCACATACACAGATATATAGGTTTATATACACTTTTATTTATTCATTTTGTTTCACTTCATATTTTATTTATTTATTTATTTTTTTTTTCTATTCTTCCTAACACATTATCAATTTCACAAGGTCTTAAGGATACTTCAACTATTATCACCATGCCTTTCGTTCTCTATGCGTTAATTATGCTCTCCACAATCACGCCAAGTTCTTAAATAACTAATCAAAATATCAAAAAATAGAAATATTGCAATTTAGGGTCATTGCTCTACCAACTAGATTAGGTAAGAATAAGTATTGCTAATATGTAACTATATCAATTGAAATATTTCCATAAATATACACTTTGCTAGTCCCTAGCAAAGAATAAAAAAATACCAATAACTCATGAATTGTAATATTTTTATTTTTTTTTTCTAAGTATATAGAGGTATAAAAATGAATATCTAGGAATTAATATTTCTTTCAGAGATCAGACATTTCTTATTGGATGATTATTCAGAACACAACAAAATCTAAGACATAGTTTTGTATATTTCTCAGACAATTTTATATTCTAAAATTATGCCTAATGATAGTTTTTTTAGATTTAATACATAAATGAAGTCTATAGGGTAATCAATGGATCGCTTCAAGAACTGGAAAATTAATTCAATATGACATCCCCAATCACCAATCTACACTTTACATATTCATGAATTATTTTTATATAAGTTTCAAAACAATCATGTTGTGACTGAATTTTCTAAATGTTAAGTGGAACCAAATAATTCAGTTGGAAAAGTCAAGAGTGTAGAGAACAATCACCTAAACAAATAATGCGGAATATAGCTTTTCCAAAATTTAGCACCAAGTTCAAATCAATGGGAAAACAATGTTCTGTTAGCCATTCGTGAAACGAGAAACAGATTAGTGCAAACTAATCGGTACTGTTAGGATCGTGTAGCTGCAAGATGATTATTATGTGTTTAAATCACTCAATTACTAAATGAAATACAAAATCAGAACTCTTGTTAATTCCAACGATAACGATGGATCATTCTTGGCTGCTCAAGGTGAGGGATTCACAGCTTTTCGTATGAAGAGACGAGCGGATTATATCTCCAGTGATGCTAAGTGGTGGGCACTTTTACTTTATCATAATATTTGTGTCACCTGCAACTGAAGAATCCAAGATGATGCAAAATAAAAACGTTGGATTGATGAATAAAGGCAAGAATCAGCTCTGGGTCATTTGTAATCTGTGCAGGAATCCAAATTAAATTTGTCCGCATACAGCATTCGCTCCTCTGCTTGTCTCCACATCAAAAAAGATTGACTTACATCACCAACAAGATCTGGGAAAGTTTTATGGAGCCGGCTGAAAGTGGCTGCACCTCACGTCAGTCCTTCCTCCGCCTGAGGATAGCAGATGGATGCATTTAAGGGAAAAACCACTTAATATATATATATATAGAGGAGCTCGAGTTCTTCGAGTCAATTCTCCAGGTCACAACCAGTGGGTGCCAGAAATGAATTGAACAACCGATGATTTTGATATTCGCGTTTGCGTTGCGCTGCCTTGAACGAGAGAAGAAGAAAAAACGAACGAAAGCCGAAGAAAAATCAAATAAAACTCACCGACAGCGAAGATGCATTTGTTCGCTGCGTTTTTTTTTTGTTTTATTATTTTATTAGTTTGGCCCGAAGATGGGCCGGACCCAACAAACTCCCCCTTCGGCTCATCCGGTGGGCTCCAACAAGCCCGCTCTTCGTCGGCAAGCCTCAAGCTTCTCTTTCGGCAAAGTCTTCGTCAACATATCTGAACCATTCTCACTGGTGTGCACTTTCGCCAAGTGCAACTGCTTTGACTCGAGAACGTCTCGAATCCAATGATACCTCACTTCAATGTGCTTGGATCTCGAATGAAATGACGAGTTCTTGGAGAGGTGAATAGCACTCTGGCTATCACTGAATACGACATACTTCTGTTGGCGCAAACCCAATTCCTCAAGGAATCTCTTCATCCACAAAGCCTCCTTGCAACCCTCAGTGATTGCAATGTACTCAGCTTCTGTGGTAGATAGCGCCACGCACTTTTGCAGCTTCGATTGCCAGGACACGGCTCCCCCTGCAAAAGTCATCAAGAATCCTGAAACGGATTTCCTGGAATCAATATCACCTGCCATATCTGAATCGGTATACCCAACTAACATAGTATCGCTGCCGCCAAAACATAGACACACCCTGGAAGTACCTCTCAGATATCTTAATATCCACTTTACTGCTTTCCAGTGCTCTTTCCTAGGATTGGAGAGAAACCGACTGACTACTCCAACAAAGTGAGCAATGTCGGGCCTAGTGCAGACCATGACATACATTAAGCTGCCAACTGCGGAGGCATAAGGAATTCTACTCATGTCCACCTTGTCTTTCTTACTTGTAGGACATTGCTCCGATTTTAGCTTGAAATGACCTGCAAGTGGAGAACAAACCGCCTTGGCCTTACTCATGTTGAACTTCTTGAGCACCTTCTCAATGTAGTCTTCCTGAGATAACCATAGCTTCCCGTTCTTCCTATCACGAGAAATCGCCATGCCAAGTATCCTCTTTGCCGATCCCAAGTCTTTCATGGCGAAGGACTTGCTCAACTCTCTCTTTAACATAGCAATCTTGTTAGTGTCATGGCCTATGATTAACATATCGTCAACATACAGGAGGAGAATGATGAAGTCATCATTGAAATATTTGACAAAAACACAGTGATCTGACGACGTCCTGCTATACCCGTGACTCACCATAAAAGAGTCAAACTTTTTGTACCATTGCCTTGGAGCTTGTTTGAGGCCGTACAGGCTCTTCTTCAACTTGCACACAAGGTGCTCTTTGCCCCTGACTTTAAATCCCTCGGGCTGCTCCATGTAAATTTCTTCTTCCAGGTCTCCATGAAGAAATGCAGTCTTCACATCAAGTTGCTCGATCTCCAGGTTCAAGCGTGCTGCTAAACCAAGAGCAACTCGGATCGATGACATTTTCACCACCGGTGAGAATATTTCTTCAAAGTCGATACCTTGCTTCTGACCAAACCCCTTCACAACCAATCACGCCTTGTACCTTGGCTGTGAGCTAGCATTTTCGGTCTTTAATCTGTAAGTCCATCTGTTCTTGAGAGCCTTCTTGCCTTGTGGTAACTTCACCAAGTCATAAGTGTGGTTCTCGTGGAGAGATTGCATCTCTTCATCCATAGCTTTCAACCACTCCTTCTTGTTATCAGCAGAAATTGCCTGTTGGTAAGTTTCTGGCTCTCCTGCATCCGTGAGCATCACATATTCATCCTGAGTGTATCTTGTAGACGGATGCCGGTCTCTAGTAGATCTTCTCAACTGAGGTTCAACTGGCTGCTCTTGAACCTCTTCCTCGACTTGTTCAGTTGGCTTGGAGTCATCAACGGCGGAAGTTTCATCATCGGTGGTGCCATCGGCATAATCCGGCACCACTCCCCCGTGATCAGTATGCGTTGCATGTGCAGGAACTGGATCCAAATCAATTAAATCATCACTGTACCTCTCTGTCATTTCTGCCTTGTTGATGCCTTTAATGCCCTGGTCTTCTACAAACACTGCATCTCGGCTTCTAATAAGTTTATTCATCACCGGGTCATAGAACCTGTAACCAAACTCATCAAGACCATAACCGAGGAACACGCACGGTCTTGACTTCGCATCAAGCTTAGACCTCTCATCTTTCGAAATATGGACAAACGCCTTGCACCCAAAGACACGAAGATGATCATAAGAGACTTCCTTACCTGACCACATCCTGTCTGGAACCTCAAAACCCAACGGAACACACGGCGTGAGATTCAAAACATGTACCACCGTACTCAATGCTTCACCCCAGAAGGATCTCGGTAGCTGCGAATGCGAAAGTAAACATCTTACCCTTTCCACAAGTGTCCTCTTCATCCTCTCAGCTAAGCCATTCAACTGAGGAGTCTTCGGAGGTGTCTTTTGATGCAAAATACCCTGTTGTCTGCAATACTCATCAAAAGGACCACAGTACTCACCTCCGTTATCTGTCCGGATGCTCTTCAGCTTTACACCAGTCTGTCTCTCTACAAGAGCATGAAATTGCTTGAAGACATCCAATACTTGATCCTTGGACTTCAGTGTATACGCCCAAGTCTTCCTGGAGTGATCATCAATAAAAGTTACAAAATACGAAGCTCCACCAAGTGTTCTCGTCTTCATAGGACCACACACATCAGAGTGTACCAGATCGAGTACACCGGGCTTCCGTAAATGACAAGTTTTATTGAAAGCAACACGTGTCTGTTTACCTGCTAAACAGTGAACACACCATTTTAGAAGACCCTTTTTAATACCTGAGAAAAGATTCTTCTTGGCCAACATCATCAAACCCTTCTCGCTCATGTGTCCGAGCCGGTTGTGCCAAAGCTCCACGACATCATCACCATCAACTGTATTCACCATGGAATTTGCAATCTTTGCTTGCGTCACATACAATGAAGAACATTTTTGTCCCCTCGCCACGATCAGGGAACCTTTGGTGAGCTTCCATTTTCCATTATGAAAGGTGCTGCAAAACCCTTCGTCATCGAGCTTGCCTGTGGAGATCAAATTCATGCGGACATCGGAAATATGCTTCACACCCTTCAGAATCAAGGTGTTGCCATTTTCGGTCTCTAAGTGCACGTCTCCCATACCAATGGCCTTAGCAATGCCATCGTTACCCATCCTAACACTTCCAAAGTCACCGGAAGTGTAAGATGCAAAGGAATCCATCCGCGATGTAGCATGTATCGAGGCGCCACTATCGATCACCCAACTCGTCTCTTGACAAGCGAGATTGACGACATCGCCATCATATAAAATAAGAAAATCATCGATGGCTGCCGCTACCTTCTCACTATTTGCACCCTCTTCGGTCTTCTTATCCTTTCCTCTAGCATTCGAATTCTCTCTTAGGAATTTTCTACAAAACCTCTTGATGTGTCCCTTTTTGCCACAATGATAACATTCGAAGTTGGCATGCTTTCCCGACTTGCTTTTACTTCGGTTTCTATTATTCGGACCCCTACTTGACTTCTCCCCCGCTTTTCAGCAAATAGGACATCCGAATGCGAAGAAGAACCCTGTGATTTTCTTCTCATCTCTTCGTTTAGGACACCGCTTTTCACCAAGTCAATAGAGCAAACGCCGTTTGTGGATGAGTTAGATAAAGACGTCCTGAACGTTTCCCACGAGTCTGGTAACGTACCGAGAAGCCACAGCCCTTGTATTTCATCATCAAACTTGATGTTCATTCCAGCCAACTGATTGATAATTCCCTGGAATGTGTTCAAGTGGTCTGACATGGCTTTTCCATCTTGATACTTTAAGGCCATCATTTGCTTGATCAAAAATAACTTGTTGTTGCCGGTCTTCCGTGCGTATAACTCCTCGAGTTTGTTCCACAAGGTCCGCGCATGCTTTTCTTCACTAACGTGGTTGAGTACGTTATCATCTACCCATTGCCTGATGTAGCTGCATACCTGACGGTGACATAGCTCCCACTCTTCATCGGTTTTACCCGATGGCTTCTCTTTGGCAAACACTGGCAAATAATAATCTTTCACATACATGAGATCTTCCATCTTCCCCTTCCAAACATGGTAATTGGACCCGTTTAAAGTAACCATCCGGCTTGTGTTACTCTCCATGACTTAAACGAGGCACACGGACCAACCTCTGATACCAATTTGTAGAGAACAATCACCTAAACAAATAATGCGGAATATAGCTTTTCCAAAATTTAGCACCAAGTTCAAATCAATGGGAAAACAATGTTCTGTTAGCCATTCGTGAAACGAGAAACAGATTAGTGCAAACTAATCGGTACTGTTAGGATCGTGTAGCTGCAAGATGATTATTATGTGTTTAAATCACTCAATTACTAAATGAAATACAAAATCAGAACTCTTGTTAATTCCAACGATAACGATGGATCATTCTTGGCTGCTCAAGGTGAGGGATTCACAGCTTTTCGTATGAAGAGACGAGCGGATTATATCTCCAGTGATGCTAAGTGGTGGGCGCTTTTACTTTATCATAATATTTGTGTCACCTGCAACTGAAGAATCCAAGATGATGCAGAATAAAAACGTTGGATTGATGAATAAAGGCAAGAATTAGCTCTGGGTCATTTGTAATCTGTGCAGGAATCCAAATTAAATTTGTCCGCATACAGCATTCGCTCCTCTGCTTGTCTCCACATCAAAAAAGATTGACTTACATCACCAACAAGATCTGGGAAAGTTTTATGGAGCCGGCTGAAAGTGGCTGCACCTCACGTCAGTCCTTCCTCCGCCTGAGGATATCAGATGGATGCATTTAAGGGAAAAACCACTTAATATATATATATATATATATATATAGGAGCTCGAGTTCTTCGAGTCAATTCTCCAGGTCACAACCAGCGGGTGCCAGAAATGAATTGAACAACCGATGATTTTGATATTCGCATTTGCGTTGCGCTGCCTTGAACGAGAGAAGAAGAAAAAACGAACGAAAGCCGAAGAAAAATCAAATAAAACTCACCGACAGCGAAGATGCATTTGTTCGCTGCGTTTTTTTTTGTGTTTTATTATTTTATTAGTTTGGCCCGAAGATGGGCCGGACCCAACAAAGAGCACATCCTGTTACTAAAAGGACAATAGTGGTCCATTTCATTGAATAAGTCAGAAAAATTGACACTATCTTACCTAAGCACAGCTGGTTGAAATAAGACATGCTACATTAAAAACATTAACGGCCAATCAGATGGTCACCATGGGCAATTACACCAATTACAAAGTGGCTTGCTGGCATTTCCTTCAAATAAGGTAGGTTTTATTCAAGTTTGTTGATTCTAATGGCAAAAAAATATTCCCAATTCAAGTAGGTTAACAAATTAATTAATCATTCAAATATTCAATGTTAGAAATAAATTTCAAGTAAATTAATTTCATATTATTAGAATTTTTATTCTATATAATTTAACTAGTTCTAAATCTTAAAATATTAAATTCAAAACCATATTCATATTCGTTATTGAATATGCTACAAATAATGTTTAACAATCTGATCTTCCTAACATATTTTATTTAACTATAATAAATATGTTACGCATAATGCTTAGCAACCTTGATGTGATCAATGTGTATGCTATATTTTTAAGAAAAAAAAAGGAATCAAGTAATGACTAACAACGACAATGCAAATCAATAACTGCAAGAAAACAACATAATTATATGGGAACATATGTAGTCATGATAAAAATAAATACAAAGATAACTTGCTACATAGCTTCACTAGATGACATCATGTATTCAAGAAACAAAATTTATTACTCATCTACATGATATAATAATTGAGTTTGCCAAATTGTCAAGTCATTTCATTTGTCATTTTATTCGTTATTTTATTTTTGACTTTCTTTATAAACTAATTTATTTTCATCTACAGGCATTGATGAAAAATTTTGTTATATCCATCGATATATTTTTGAAATATCT
Organism: Sapria himalayana; assembly: GCA_029783825.1. Classification (NCBI taxonomy): domain Eukaryota; kingdom Viridiplantae; phylum Streptophyta; class Magnoliopsida; order Malpighiales; family Rafflesiaceae; genus Sapria; species Sapria himalayana. Next base: position 849,565 of record JAREIK010010552.1, on the reverse strand, counting down.
ATAAATTTGAAGTATTGATATATCTAGTAAAATTGATATTCTATCCTTCATTGGTACTCATGTAAAAATATACATTGATATATCTCGAATATATCAATGCATATATATATATATTTATTTATTTATTTATTTATTTATTTATATGGTTATATGGAGGATGTTTATAAGAATTTTCAGTTATAATTATTTATAAAATATAAATAAATTTTCAAAAATATTATTTTGCTTCTCTAATTTTTTTATAATTATGCATATTATGTATATATATTTTGATTGCAACAAAATATTTTTTTTTATTTTAGTATATTTTTTTCTAAAAATGTAAAATTTAAGTATCTATATGTTTAAAAGAGATTTGGAGATTAGATGCGTTTAAACCATCACTAATGTATTGGATCTCATAAGAACTCCAAAGTAAAATGAGTATGGTCGTGATCACTACTGAGAGATGATGGATTAGTGTAGAAGTTTGTTGTATGCATCTACCTTGGGTTGGTAAGAGGAGAATGGGGGGAGGGTGAAGGAAAAGAAAAGAAAGAGGTTTGGAGGATGATTCATTAAACTCACTTTTCCATGAAGAAGGAAGATGTGAGAAGCAAGATTTATGGTGTAGAGAGATTGAATTGCACAATTGTTGTGAGGTTGAATTCATAAGATTAATCACTACTAATTTTTAGTTTTTTCTTTTCAAGTTACCTTAACATAAACCATTTGATAAACTAATAATTTAAAAAAGAAGATTACCGCAAAATTCATTATATTTTAAAAGTTACCATTTATGTTCCATTTAAGGTTTATCCAATTTGAGTTTGAGATAATTTAATTATTAATCCACATAAATCACTTATTCCAATTATGGATATGCATCCTAAATACATTTTGTTGTGATTTCGTATCCTAATTGCTCATATAAACTATATCATGTGGATTCTAGCTCAAAGGAAATTTCATAGCTTGCTAATCATATTTTTATTGTTAATTATTATGCTAGTGTTTGAACATTATTCATACACTAGCATAATAACATTTAGTTTATGCTAGTGTATGAACATAAACTATCATACTATAATAGCCTAAGAAACTAATCTTGCTTCCATGTGAACTAACCTAGTAATAGCATTTAGTTTATAAATTATATTGACTACACTTTTAGTGAGCAATCAAATAATGCCTTTATCGGGAATGATGTTAACGTGGCTATTATTTTTTTTCTTATATTCTACATCATTATTTTTCATATTATCTTGACTACAAGTCATTAAGTTCATATTTTTTACAGGAGTTTATATGGTTCTAGTTAGCGTGTTCCTTGTTTAAGAGGGGTGTATGATGTGAATTTTTATAAGACAACTCTTATAATTCATGATGAACAAACAAACCCAATTTTTCATGGAGTAAAGATACAAAACAATTTTCCATTAATAAACATGGGCCCAACAAAAATTATTAGTGAAAAAAACTATTATATGTTTGTTCAAATAATGAGAAAACTTTGTGGAGAAGGAAGCCAATGATATAATTTAACTTAAATAAAAATTTAATAGATAAAGTTGATGAAAGAAAATATAAGTTACTCTCTCATAAGCATTACAAATTTTATTTCCATGCAAGGAAAAAAATATTGCTTGGTCACAACCTAACTTAAAGGTTGTCAATGAAGTGGATAACTCTTATAGGATCTATTTGGAAGAAGCCGAGACTATTATAACATGATAGAGTGGGAAGGAACCGAGCTGTGAAGTAAAATCACTAGGGTAAAATGAAAATGATAGTTTGTAAAATTTTATAGGGTATATCAAAAATCTAGAATTGTCGGTATCAATATAAAATATGTTTAAAATTCTAGATGAAATACAAACTAGTGAAGTTCCATCCCTAAAGAAATAAATAAAATAACTTGATTTGGATCAAAAGGATATACCATTTGAAAATTTCATATAATATAACAAAATTTCAAAACATTTAGAATAATAGAAAATATGCATACTACTCTAGATGTGTTAAATGGACCATGCTGACATTTTTTTAGGGTTCTCAACCCGACAAGGCATACATTCTAGCACAACTCTAAAAATGCACAGTTTAGCATGGCCCATTGGCTTGTTGTTTGCCCAAGTCATGCCAAGCTGAGTCAAACTTGGCCAAGTTAGAGTGGGTCAATTACATGCATGCATAGGTTTGGTCCAAGGTATTCTGATTTGGCCACATGGGCCAAAACCTGCCTACACGGGCTGGCCATGCTATGTAGCTTCTTGCACAGTATGTGGGCCAAAACCCTTAGTCCAACAAGAGCATGAACTAGGCATGTGGTTATGGATTGTGTCAGGTCTAGTAGGTCATGACATCTTCTTGCCATGCCTCATGTCATTTTCGGGTCACCTAGCCCAGGTGACACCTCTATACTACTCCATCTAAAAGTAAAACTAAGAAATAAAAGATCTTTTCCTAAAAAATTAAACAAGAATGGTAGTAGTAAAGATGGAGTAGTTTGAGAAAATTTTAAGACTTACAAAGATCAAGAAAAAAGTATACAAACAAAAGATAAAAAAAAATAGAAGACTTAATAATTTTTAAAAAGTATTGTCACAAGTCAATAACAAAGAATCCAAACATATAAAAAAATAAAGAATAATTTACGCAAAAGGTAGCTACCAAAATAATTTTGCAAGCAATTATAAAAATCTTGATTTTGGATTTAAGATTGGATAGTTAAGTAACATTATGCCTGGGTTTGATGGAGCCAAATCCATCTAATCTAGTTTATTTCTTTTTTATTCTTTGATGTTTCAAAAAAAAATCCAAAAAAAATTAAAATTTAAATAATAGAAAAAACTATAAAAAATGAGATTTTGGAAATTGCAGATGATAAAGTTTGGAATGGGTTGTGTACATTTTTTCGAACCATTCATTGCAATCATTGATGTATAAGAATGAGAAGGTGGTATGTGAAGTTATTATTACTTTGCTAAAGTTTGTGGAGATGTACAAAAGGTAATAGAAGCCTCAAATTTTGGGTAGAAAAAGAAAAAATTGAAGCCTCAAAATATTATGGAGCCCTATTTATAAAGCTTATGTAGTTGTAATAGAAGATTTGTCTTGCAAAATCTTTTCAAATGGCCATTTAATGATTTATTTAAAGTGATTGTGAAAAAATTTTGTTGTTCAAGATTTTTTGTTTGTGAAATTTATTTATAAAATTATGAATAACCAATGAAGCAATAGGCCAAAACCTTGAAATTATATGACTTTTGTGAAAAATAACTTTTCTCCTTTCTCTCACTAAGTGTAATTCCACCTTTACCCAAATATTATAAAACCCTAATCATCCATTAAAGTCCATTATTATTTGAAATTTTATAGAAAAATTCATTAGATGTCAAATATCATAAAATTTTCATTTTTTTTGGAAAAATTTTGCAAACTAATGAAATTTCAAAGACGACCGTAAAAAATGTCATGACATATTTTAAGTATATTCTTCCTTTCAACCATCATAATCATGATGCAACATGAGACATAATTTTAGGTGTCATAGTGAGCCAAGCCAAATGGGATGGCCTGCTCACCTTGTTGGCATGGTATGGTCATTTCTTCAATAATGGCTATATGACTATTGGGCGCACCTCCAAGGCCTTTATGTGTAACCATTTGGGGCACCCCGAAGACATTTATATGTAAGAATTGGGGGATTAACCTAATAATTATATTTTGTTTTAGTTTTTTATTTAAAAAAAACAAAAATAAGTAGGCCTTGCACTTTGAAATTATGTACTAGGCTGGTTTGTCTTGCTAGTTTTGACACCTCTAGTAATAATGTTGTTGTAGGTTATGAGGAGGATTGGATTGGGTACCATTGTTATATTGTTTTCTAGTGATTATTGATGTGCTGAATTGTTCAAAGGTAGTATGCTAAATTTTGCAAAGTTTACTTGCTAGCATAAGTAATTGTTCAATCCATAGTATATTATTAAATGGTTAGCATCATCATTGCTATGCTGAATTCTTCCTCTCTTTTAGTCCTTTTTTTCTCTATTTTACCCTTTTGACTTCTCTTTGTTTGATATCTTGGTTGATTATTTTGATTTTTCTACATAGCTAGTTTATAGTTGGCAGCAACACTCATTTTGAGTCAACGAGTGATTTGTATGAGTGAATCTCTATCTGCAAGTACTTGGGCATATTAACTTTCTTCGGTAAAGTGTGAGATCTTTTTTTTCTTTTGTTTTTTTATTTACTATGTTTTAAAACAATAAAAAGAAAATAAAAGAAAATGAGAGATAAAATTGAAAAATTAAGTGCGTTTTTATTTTTTATCCTTTCCTCTTATTTTTCATTGTTAAGTGACTAATAATAATTAGATTTTTGTGTGTGATTGATATACAAAAATATATTTTTACTCCTTGATTTTCAGATGACTTAGTTAGTTTTAAGTAGTAATCATCCATAATTGAGCTAATTAGAAAATTAAAGACTCTAACTTACAATAATATTATTTTGTTGAGTTTTTATTTAAGTCTTTTTTCTATTTTTTTGATGTCAAACTTTTTATCTATTGCTGAGTGTATGTAAATGGTGGAATTGTACTAAATGTAAATGCCAAAATTGAGCAGAAAGCAACCAAAATAAGTGGTACAAAAATCATTTTTTTTTTGTGAAATTTCTCACACTATAGACTAAAAGATAGAGAAGAAAATTGAGCTAGACAATGCAAAATTATAGAAATCTATGTTAACTAAACTATAAATATGCTATAAATATAGTTTCCATGTTGTTCATTTTTACTGGTTATTTATGAGCCACATACCACATGAAATATATTTTAAAAAGGGATATCCTTTCTGATTGAAACATAATACAACCATTGACTTCAAATTCCACCAAATTTTGATGCATGCATGGCACTGTATTGTAGCCGCATAGAGCACCTTCTTATGGTGCAATTTGAAAAAGTTATTACCAACACGCACCTGATATCAGCTTGTTGAAGTGTCACCAAAGCCATGCTGGAAATCATCTAAAAATTACCTAGAAATTGCTAGATTTGAGAGAGAAATTGCGAGCCTTGATCTCTCTAACTTGGTGATTGTTCGAGCTCACATGTTGATAACATGTTGTAAAGAAACATTAAGCTATATAGAGAAAAAAAATAAAGATTGATATATTTCACTCTAATCAAGCCTATTTATTAGCTTACATGAATATCAAATGTTATAATTTTGAAAAAAACAAAAGTTATGGTGAGATAGAGGATTAAAATATATGGTGCCATGCTAGCACAACCTAGCTTTCCCAGGCACGGCCAATCCACCATTCTGGCCAAATACGGTAGTATGGTATGAAAATCATCTAGCCAGCTCAACATGACACAACGGCAAAACCAAGTGCAGCACCATGGCTGATCATGTCGGACCTTCCCTACAAAACCTATTCCATGAAAATGTAATGGGTTGTTGGCTTACATGGTCGGCCAATTACAATCGGTCACGTAAGCAATATGTAGCTTATGTGGCTAGTTTTTTTAAAATAATATCCCACCCCATTGGGTAGTCACCTGATAAGATTTGAATCATACCCTTAGCCAGTTCTAGATCCCCAGGTGGCTAGGCTGGTGGACCATGCCTACAAGCCAGGCACAAGAGTTGCGCCTAGCCCGACATGAGGAATGACTCATGTCAGCCCAGCATGGCATGAACCATGCCATGGTGTGGCATGACTCAGGACTAGGAATGGTCCTAGACCATGCCATGCCAGGCTAGGCATTGTTGAACTGAGTCATGCTGTGGGCCATGCTCAAGCTACCTATCCCAATTGATGCCTCTATTCGATCGTCTCAAGATGTCTTCTTTCTAGTAGAAATGTTGTCTTTGCTAGACTATTGGCTTAAATAATTCAACTCGGAGCACAATTCCGAGATCACTATATCAAGCCAATTTGTCTTGATAATGCTATTGAATTCTCATTTCAAAGATTTTTTTAATTATTGTATTTCTATTAGTATAGATATTCAACATCTTGTTACTTATGTTCATTCTCAGAATGGGTTGGCTGAATCTTTTATCAAATATCTGCAATTGATTGCTAGACTATTACTTTTGAAAATCAAATTTTTATATTGGTTTGGGGACATGCTATTACACATGACACATATTTAATTTTCCTACATCCTACAACTAATCATGATTTATCATCATTACATCTTTCTAAAGGTTATCAACCTAATGTTTTTCATTTGTGAGTTTTTTAGTTATGCTATTTATGTTCCAATTATCCCCACACTTCGACCTATGTTAAGTCCTTAATGCCATCATTGGTATTTTTGTGGGCTTTATTTCTATATTCATTATTCATTATCTTGGATCTTATTAAGGAATCTTTTTACTACTCTTTTTGTAGATTGTTATTTTGATGAATCTATTTTCATGCCATTTGGAGGAGATAAGCCAATTTCAACTAAATGGTGTGAAATTACATGGAATACCCCATCATTATTAAATCTTGATCATGATACTAAATAGTTTGAACTAAAAGTTCAAACAACCATTCAAATATAGGATATTGTAGATCAATTACAATATACTTTCACTAATCATAATAAGGTGATAATGCCATATATTCTAGCTATTAATGCACCAGCATATATTGAAACCCCTAAAGGGGATTCATAAAATTCCATAGCTTTACATCTAAACCACATTTGAAATGTGGAAGACCGATCAAATCTAATGATTCTTTTCTAAGGAAAAGAAAATCTAATAAGTTACTTACTCCTGTAATGTACAAATCTAATGGAATAACATATGAAGAGCCTATTACAATATAGTCAGCTCATGTTGAGCCAAACATATTAAAAGAATTAGAGGAAACAACTACAGGAGTAGCAATAACTAACCAATTATCTCATATGAATGAAGATATATGTATAAATTATGCTTATTATTTTCAAGTGGCTATGGAAATCATGCAAAAATAATGATGATCAGGAGCCACAAACTATAAATGAATGTCAAAATTGGCATGATTGAGAAAATGAAAAGAGATAAATCAGGTAGAACTAAATTATTTAGCTAAAAGAAATAATGATGATCAGGAGCAGTAGTTCTAACTCCTAAAAATGTTAAGCCTGTTTGATATAGATGGGTCTTTGTATGAAGAAGAAGTGAACATAAAAAAATCATACGATATAAAGCTCACTTTGTTGCACAAGATTTTTCACAAAGACCCAGTAATGACTGTGAAGAGATATTATTAACTAGTAATGGTTTTAATCACATTTAGGTATTTAATACATATGGCAGTCTCAGAAGGATTATAAATACATTTGATGGATGTTATCATAGCTTATTTCTATGGATTCATAGATAGTAACATATACATGACAATTCCTGAAGGATTTATATTGCCTAAAGCAAATTTTCCAAATCCACATTATATGTATTCAATAAAGTTACAATGATCCTTGTATGAACTCAAACAATTTGGTGAGTGTGGTATAATCATTTATATACATACTTATTGAAAGAAAGATATGTAAATAATTCGATTTGTACATGTGTATTTATCAATAAAATAGAAGTCAATATGATAATTATTGCTGTATATATGGTTGATTGAATCTAATTGGGAGCCCTGAATGGATCCTATAAACTATGGATTATTTAAATAAATAATTTGAGATTGAAGATCTAGGTAAGACTAGAAGTTGCCTCGGCCAACATATAACTCCCTTATGTTGAATAAGTTGATTATTTATATGACATTTTAGTCCATTACTCAACATATATTGAAAAAGTCCTGAATCACTTATACGTGGACAAGGTTCGTCCCATTAAATTCCTTATGATTGTAAAATCACTTAAAGTAGATAAAGATTCATTTTGTCCTAAAGAAGAGGATGAGAAACTCTTTGGTCAAAAATTATCATACTTAAGTACAATTGGAGCACTAATGTTTCTTGCAAATTATACAATGCCAAACATAACATTAATTTTCAATGAATTTAATTGCATGATATAGCTTAGCACCTACTTTTAGGCATTGGAATGAGGTAAAACATTCATTGAGATACCTTCGTTGGACATGTGATATGGGGCTATTTTATTCTAAAATATCAAAATTAGACTTACTTGGTTATGCTGATGCCAAATACCTTTCGGATCCCCATAAGGCTCGATCATAAACAGGATATATACCTACTTGTGGCAATATTGTTGTATTTTGGAGATTATTAAGTAAACCATGGTAGAAACTTCCATACAATTATTCAAAGCTATTAGCAATACATGAGGTCAGTAGGGAGTGCTTGCGGTTAAAATCCATGATTCAACATTTTCATGACTCCAATGATCTTCCTCCTATTTCAAACACCATAACAATATTATATGAAGATAATGTCGCTAGTATTGAACAACTCAAAATTGGGTACATCAAAGGAGACCAAACTAAACATATTTCTCCAAAGTTCTTTCACATGCATGCGCTTAAAAACAATGATGAAATTGATATACAACAAATTGGGTCTCATGATAATTTTGTAGATTTATTTATTAAGATATTATATGTTGTGACTTTTTAAAAATTAGTACACCAAATTAGAATGAGGTGGCTTAAAGATCTCCAAACTAATTTATTATGACGTTAGGGGAAGTCTTGAATACTCAAGATATATTATACTATTTTCCTTCACTGGTTTTTGTCCCACTGGGTTTTTCCTAGTAAGGTTTTAATGAGGCAAGTTTTTAATGTTCTGGCCATTCAAGGGGGAGTGTTATAAATACTTTGTAAAGAATGATCATCATTTATGTAATACTTAAAACTTTCTCACAATGACTTTTGGTTTTGTTATAAATATTTTGTAATGAATGATAATCATTTATGTAAGATCTTCAGCTTTCTCACTATGACTTTTGGTATTCTCAGAATTGTAACCTTTGGTCTTCTTGTAAACTTATAAATATGTCTGATCAGAGTGAAATATAACAATCCATATTTTTCTTCACTATATTTCTTCCTCTTTCTTTACAACACGAGAGCTCGACCAATATATATATATAATCTTACTCGTACTCATATAGACATTTTAGAAAGCCTATAACATTTTAGTAACTGAATGTTAGTAAAATGATCTCTATCTTAGTTCATTTTATGTAGTAACAATATTTTTTCTCTCTTATATATACATTAATTTTTTAAGCCAAAGGTCATGGTGAGAAAGTCAAAAGTCTTACATAAATGATGGTTCTTCATTACAAAGTACTTATAATACTCCCCCTTGAATGACCATAACATTAAAGAACATGCCTCATTAAAACCTTACTAGGAAAACCCCCAATGGGTTACTTTCTCAAATTCAGTCACTAAATCTTCATTGTTTACTTTCTCTTCTTTTTTTGATTAATTGAGTCTAAATCTTAGATTTTATCTTCAAGATTTTTTATCACAAATGTATTCATATTAGCTATGAATATTTCATTACTTCATATTTTTTAAATGAATAGTTGACAACATATCTTCAGTTTCATCTTCTTCTACAACTAATGTGTTCGTATTAGCTATGGATATTTTATCTTGCACTTCATCTACTTCTTACATAATTGAGGTTGTATTCTCAATTTTCTCTTCAAAATTTTTAACCATAATAATTTCTTTACTAGTTATATGGATTCTTGATGCATCACTTTCTTTGTACTCAAGCTAATTCATGGCTTTATATTTCTCATTCATTTGTCTCAATTTCTCTTCCTCGGTAGCATTAGCTTCTCAATTTTTTCAATATTTTTTAAAGCTCAGTTGACAAATAAGATTTGTAAGATAGTTGAGATTCATAAAATATTCTCTCCTCGTGGATTCCATATCTCTAATCTTCATAACTCTCTTCTAGCCAATAATATGGATAATACTAGATTTCATACGGTTCATAATAAAATTTACTATCTTAAACATAATAATTCTCATTATAATGATAGTTTGGAATATTTATAATCACTTTTGTCTCAAATTTCCCAAAATAAATTTCTTTTACTTTATTATTATTTTTAGCTCCTTAAAGAAATTCATTAAGTCATCATAGAGAGATTAGATATATATTTTTATTTCATAGATTAGTGGCTAAAAAAGAAAAGATATGCAAAATTTTAAAAATAACTATCAACTTTAAAACAAGTTAACACCACTTAGAATTTGGATTTGGGAAGATTTATCAAATTCAATAATATCAAAATTAAAAATGAATTATCCCTTTACAAGGATTATTATGACAACTCACAACAACTAGTCAAACTAAATAAATTTTGGCAAAGAGAACAAAAATTTGTTGACTTTATTATGCTACCTAATTTTATCTATTAGGTAATGTATCAAAAACTTATTAATGAGAATATCTTGTCAATAGAGATCCACAAATATATGGGTCATATAAGTTAAAAGAATGATTTTCATCTAAATATCGATCCAATTAGAATTATATCAGCAGTTTAGTTAGTCAACAATGAGACAACACATTTTCACTAAAATATATATCTAGATTGTAAAATAATTTCAGATGTATGAATTTATTTATTTATTCTTTGTGATGCATATAAAAGTTAGCATACCTTATATTATGTTTGGACACATAATGAAAGTTGAGGTATTGTATAATAACTTCTTCCCCTAATAGTATATAAGATAGTTGTCACTATTGAGCTCATCCCTATGGTGGTCCCCTTCTAATTGTCTCTTCAATACATCACTATTGAGATAACAAATTATCTCTGCTCAAAAGTCATTCATAATCTCATATAATTTTGTCAACTACTCTTGATGGTTGCTTTATATGCATACTCTTATTCTTTGACCTCATGTGTCATAAATACAGAAGATTGATTGATATGTAAGTATACTTTATTTCAGCTTCATAAGAATGATTTTTATCCAAATATCGATCCAATTGGAATTATATCAGCAGTTTAGTTAGTCAATAATGAGACATCATATTTTCACTAAAATAAATATCTAGATTGTAAAATAATTTCAGATGTATGAGTTTATTTATTTAATCTATGTGATGTATATATAAGTTAGCCTAAATTTTATTATGTTTGGGCACATAATGAAAGTTGAGGTGTTGTATAATAACTTCTTTCCCTGATATTATATAAGATTGTTGCTGCTATATATTGAGCTCATCCCTATGGTGTCCCCTTCTAATTGTCTCCTCTATACATCACTATTGAGATAACAAATTATCTCTACTTAAGAGTCATTTATAATCTCATATCTTTTAGGCAATTTTGTCAACTACTCTTGATGGTTGCTTTATATGCATACTCTTATTCTTTGACCTAATGTGTCGTAAATACAAAAGATTAATATGATATGTAAGTATATTTACTTTCAGCTTCATAAGTATTATACTTATATAATTAATGTATACTTCCCTTATATTTCATCGGTGGGAACTATATGAGTAAATATAACATACAAGTGATATTACCACATTGTGAGTTATAACATACTAGTACATGTCTTATGAATTATCTATCACCATCTTGTGAGTCACAACTAGTGCATGTCCTAAGAATCGTCAGCCATAATCCTTTTCTATATTAGTGTGACTCACATACTAAAGGTGAATCTCTTAATAGAATATTCTATATAACATCTATCTCAATCATGAACCAGTTCCTTTAAGACATATATAACATATTCACATATAAAAGTAATCACAATTTTGTCTTCATAAGCACCATATTCATAAAAATTAACATACCCAAATATTAGGTTTCAACATATATGGTTATCTCATGCATAGTAATCAGAATGGTTATCATATTCTTCCTACTATATGTGTGAATAAGCTGCATAATTTACAACCACTATCAACCATGATAATCTTTCATAAACCTTCCAATAGTCAAACTCATATTTTATGTTATATTTAATAACTATCCATTAATATCCATAATATAAAATAAATTAAATATATTCATGATTATTAGCATTTATCTTGCATCCCTTGCTTGCTTGTGAAAGCCCAAGAAATTACAAGATTCACCCTAGATTGGTAGTTATACTATGATCTTGCTTATTTTATGGAGGGAGGGAAGAAGAATGAAAGATTTTTTTTTTTTGCCAATTTTTCTATCTTCCACTTTTATACTTGGAAAACTCTATATTAATCTAAGTAGGATGTCATGACTTTCAAAATAAAGTTATAATAAAACTTCAGCCTTTATCTCTTAAGCTTAAGGTTGGGACTCTAAAAAATAGCAATGACTATAGACTACATCCTAATTTTTTCATAATAAAAAGTCGTGATGATGGTCGTGACCATAATTTATACCTAATTTTTTTGTAACATGAAGTTATGATGATAAGAAATACTTGTTACTTTTATATTTGTCTTCTTGTCTTTAACAAATGATCGTAGTGTTGGGAAATGGCCGATGCATGGTGAAGGGTTTCTCATATTTTTACATGCTATGACACTAAGAAAAAGCCTGGCATTAGTTTTGGTCTTTATTGATTATTAAATATAAATGACCACAATACTAAGAAATGGATCTGATACTAAGAATGTCTCTCTTTTGTATCATTGACTGCAACCCTGGAAAATGGCCATGACAAAAATTTTCACTACATATTTCTCAAGTATCTATGATGCTGTGAGTAGCTATGACACTGACTTTTACTTCTCTCATATATTATATTTTTATGGTACAATAAGCATGCCATGATACAGGTAATTATCTAGAGTATAAAAGTCACGACCATGTCTTTTTTTGAGGACAAGAATCTTGGATAATATTGGCTTTTTAATTATTTATAGTTAAAAAGTCAAGACTTTATAAAAAAAATATAGCTCTAACTTAGAGGTGTTAAATGTGTTGGGTAGCCCTGGCCAAGCCCGAGGCTCGGCCCGACTCGACCATGCGTAGCCTACCACTGCACAGTCCAGACCCATGCTAGGCTAGCTTTTGGCATGGCTCGTGGGGTGTCGTGTTGAGGTAATTTGGATCTCATGCCGTACTAGGCATGGGCCAGTACCGTGCTCCGAAGGTATGAGATTTCAGCACGACCCAAACTGCACAGTCCTAGAAATTCTGCCCCTTAAAACTCTTAATCAAAAAAATATATAAAAAAATGATTAAAAAAACATTTTTCAAATCTATATAATACACCCTCTCATTCATAATTTATAACTTTTCTTTCTCTCTCTCTCTCTCTCGCATTTTTTCTCTGTTACCTCTCAGCTCTCATCTCGTTTTCTCTCTCATTCTCTCATTTTGTTTCAACTTTTGGGACTCGGGTGCGGAGTAAAGCCTGTCAATTGCGGTGCTGTGCAAACATCAAAAGACAAACATAATTTTATGTATTACAGGTATTTTTTAAAATTTTGTTTAGTTAAGGTTTAATTTTAGTTAACTTTAAACTTTAAGAGTTTAGTTTTAGTTTAATTAATATTAATTAATATATAATTTAAAAAATATTAATTACAATATAATTTAAAAAATAAAAAATTAAAATGACAAATAGTAATTTTAATTAAGATGATGAAATTAATTTATACGTAAATATAGAAAATTATAATATAGATAAGAAAATCCTATGAAAAGGTCCGATGTTACCAAAACTTTCGTTCCTCTGGTCTTCTCAACCCAAACACCTATAAAACAAAAAACTTGAAGAATATCAATAGTTTAGACTAACTTTAACATAATACAAAATAAAAATGTAAGGGGTGCCAAAAAAGAATCGTCACAATGAAAATATTGTAAAAAGATTTTAACCTATAAGAGTTCGTGTGAGACTTGGCACCTTAAAAGGTATGCCGAATAATGCACCAAAAAACATGGTGTATTAGATCCTAGGCAAACACAACTCAGTGGTGGGTTCTTTGAGGTTGAATCCAATTTAGCCTCAATGTTGACCCCTTCATATACCACAATGAGTTAGGGAGAGAAGATATGACCAAACTAATCACCATGATGAGTCCTCTAATTAGATTTTTAGAGGATCAAAGGGTAGTCAGTATTATGCCGACTTATTTTCAGCCTTCATATCATAGAATTCATAGGTCCACATCTAGGAATGATATACTAAAATACTATAACTTAGAAAAAGAAATAATAATTAATGAATTTAAGCATTATAGTGGAGTGGTGTCCATGACATCTGATATCTGGACTAGTCATGATGATGCATCTTATGAATGTCTCACCACCCACTATGTAGATTCTAAATGGATACTAAATAAAAAAAAATATTAGGATTATCAAAGATTCTTCATCCTCGTGATGGCCCGACCATTTATGAGTGTATGATGAGAATCTTTAGAGAATATAATATTAAAAATAAAATATATAGTATCACATTCAATAATGCATTTAACAATGGAGTAGTCATTCACATATTTGTTAAGACTATTAGAGATGAACCATTAGGAGCAATTTTCTACATTAAATGCATAAGTGACATCATTAACCTCAAAGTACAAGTGGGAAGGAATGTTGTTTTCCCCACTTTAGAAAATATACATGACTCTCTAAAATTTCTTCATACGTCTCGCAAAAAATAATAGTTTAGTAGTCTATGTTTGTCTACAGGTCTAAAGAAGAAGAAATTCCAATTGGATTTGAGACACCATTAGAATTACATATATCTTATGTTGGAGTAATGTATTAGATATGAACACATGATATCTAACTACATCAATAGTAAGAGTTTAGAAATTTAGATATGGATATGCAACATTAGTAGCATGTTTAGAAATTTAGAGATGACCCGACACTTAGTAATATAGTTGTAGAGATGGAAACCAAGTACTTAAAGTACTAGTTCACCATTCCATCTCTTTATTGTTTGGCTATTTGCATAGATCCTAGGGTTAAGGTGGAAGGGGTAGAGAATATTTTAATATACATATCCTCGTGCATAAACTAGAAAAACCAACCTATAGAGTCCATTCATGAGAAATTGTCCGAGCTTTTTACATACTACGATACTAGGTAAGTTGTTAGTAGTAGTGAGGCTCCGAGTATGGATATTGATACCATATTCAGAGATATTGACTTTTTTATTCTATTAGCGAGTGGGAAATGATGGGGTGGACTGTAAAATAGGAGCAAGTTGTCTTAGTACTTAAATACCAATTACTGCTCAATCCTAACACATACTGATAATTAGAATTTTGATATTTTATAGTCATGGAAATCATATGAGTCCACCAATCTCATGCTATCTAAGATGAGATGGGATCTACTAACTCCACTAGTGTCGAGCATAACAACAAAGTTAGTTTTTTCTGTTGTAGTGAATATTATTTCAAATTGGAGATCAATATTATGGCCAGATATTATTGAGGCATTAGCATGCATGAAGGATTGAAAGGATTCGAGATTGAGCATCCAGGATCATGTTGGGACTATAGCAAAAGTGGAGGAGTTGATTGCTGATGATGATTCGTGGGACATTGATGATGATTGATGACTGATATGAGATTGAGCCATTGATGATTGAGCTGAGCACTTGAGCCTACTTTACTGCCTATGGCCTACTGCTATTGATACACTAATACTGATATCATCATTGATCATATGCTAATAATATTTATCATTTTTTGATTGTTTTGTTTTTTTTTTGTCATTCTACTTTAAGGCTTGATTCATGCACTTATGTTTTTGTGATTGACATTGATTATTTGGATTGCATTCATGTTTTATTAATGCAGACACTAATATTGCTATTGATTCACATACTTGTTAGTTTTTAGATTTTAGTTCTTTATGTTTTATTAATTTAATTAATTAAAAATTAATTAATTAATTATTTTAATTTAAGTATTAAAATTTAAATTTTTTAATAATTTTGAATTTGGATTAACATTTTTCAAAATGACCCAAACCAGACCCAAACCAGTCTGAACCCGACCTTAAGCCAGCCCAAACCCAGCCTGAAAGGGCTAGATCCAGCATCTCCAAGCACAACTCAACCCAAAAAAGTTAAAAGTCGGGTCGACTCTACTAAAGCCTTGTTGTGCTAGGCACGGCATGGTGGCCTGATTGGGCCACCTAAAATGGATTAGGTCGGGCCAACCTGACCCATTTGACATCTCTACTCTAACTTAAGACCATAAGTCATATTAAAGATAAAGTCATGAAATATGATGACTTTGTTATATTGCTTACTTTTATTTGTTAGGTAAATTTTCAAAAGCTTGTCAAAGAGAATGTCTCATTATTTGGTGTTTAAATCACCAAGTATTCTTATGTATTTTAGTGGTTGATAATGATGAGTAGATGTGACAATAGAATATTTTATATTATTTTCATGATTTTTGGTATTTTAAAAAATTTTGATGAATATTTATGAGATCAATGAGTTTTTAAAGGTATTTAGGAAAGGTGGTAGACTCAAATCTTTTGTAATTTTGGAATTCATTCTTGCCCAAAACTCTGTCTAAGTGATCAATAACAATTATAATATGCTACATTTTTATTTACTCATTAGTACAACCTTTATATTATGCGATCCATTCTCAATGGTTGCGATATTATCATGGAGCCACACTCACAACCATACTTAGCTCAAAAAATTGAATGGCTATGGCATTAATTCTTTATCATATCAAGTAAGTACCCACTAGTGCTTAAGGTTATGACAAATTTTATAGAGCCATGACTTTGTCTTTATTGGCTCTGTAGTCTCAAGTCAGAGTCCTAACAGTTTTAAAAAGTTGAGACTTTTGAGCTTTTAAAAATTAAATAACCACAAGTACTCATGCCAATTCTACATCAATTATTCAAAGCTACAACTTTTAGAATACTAAATATTATAAAGGATATTACTCGGGTATTATCATTTTTAAAATAATGACTCTTGTCCTCAAAGAAATGCATAATAATAACTCGTAAGCCAAGTGCAAATGCCATGACATCCTAATAATATCATAACTCTCTATGGACTATAAATGGATGTAGACATGAAGCCATTACCATTTCACATTGCCATGATTTTATATTATAGAAAGATTAGGCCCAATTTATTTTCATTGCAAACAACATGACTTTGTGTTATAAAAAGATCAAGATTTTGAACAGATTTAAAAGCAATTTCTAGAGTTGTGACCTCAAGCTAAAAAGATGAATATTGAAGTGGTGACATTCTTCTAAAACTCACGACATCCAACTTAGCGTAATACAAAGCTATTCGAGTATAAATGAAAAATTTAATGAATATTTAAAAATTCTTTCCATTTCTTTTACTTCTCCCTCACACAAAAAGCAAGGTCTTGACAATTACAAACCCTAGGAAAAAATTTTTTACTTCCTTGAAATTCCACAAGAAAGCAAGGGATTATGGATAGATTCAAGAATTTGTATGAAATTAGCATGGTCTAGGGTGTGGATATTTCAAATTATGTAATATAATTAGTTTGATTATGGATGCATTAATGGTTTGATTTATTTTATATTTTTGATATTGATGGTTGGTGAATAAATAAAACATGAATTAGGGTTTTGACTAATGGGGATAGATATTATATAAATATACTCCCAAGAGATTCACCTTTAGTGCGATAGTCACATCATTACTAAGGAAAATTATGATTAGACATCCTCGTGATATGTACAAGTATGTTGTGACTCACAAAGTGGTGATAACCCTTATTAGTTCTTTTTACTTGTATAGTCTCCATCAATGAAACTCAAAGAAAGTAAATATTAAATATATGAGTATAATACTTATGAAGCTAAAAGTACAAATACTTATAAACCATATCAATTATTAGTTTTTATGACAATGAAGACTAGTGAATAAAAATGTGCATGTGAAGCAATATTCAAGAGTAATTAATTAAGTTTTTTAAAATGCATGAGACTATGAATTCCACATGTGCATGGATGAATTATTGTATTGATGGTAACATATTGAGAGGACAGCTATGGGGGAACTATCATTGTGAAAGGTTCAAAGTTGGCATCCACCTTGTATGCCATTAGAGTAGGGGTCTTTGCATAACACACTAAACTTTGATATATATCCAAAGTATAATATATGTCGATCAACCTAATAGTATCACAATAATTAAATAAATAAATATTGAAACTAAGATTGTTTAACAATTTGAGTATTTATTATACTAAAAATGGGTTATCTCTTATTAAATAGCCATATTATCGATATAATTTCTATGGGATTGCTTTCTATAAAAAAATCTATTATACTACTTGTATGAATCATATACTTATAGATCTTAGTAGATGAGATACCCTCATTAATGATATTTTGATACATCACCTAACTGATTAAATTAGATAGAGTAATAAAGTCACAATATGTTTCTAGCATCATTTTTGATGATTATTTTGTTTGGTTAGTCAACTTGAATTGACATAATTATTATGTAAAAGAATAATTCCTTTTTAGTAGTTTAGAGAGTTATATTTGAAAAATATTCTTGGATCTAAAAACTAAGTTGTGTTTACTTTTTTTAACCTTTGATGAGCTGAAGCTCTAGCATTGAGCTAAACACTTCGAACTTTGAAATTAAAAAAAACTAGAAGAATTATTGTCAAACAAATAGATGATAAAGACATCATGGAGAGAACCAAAAATAAAAGAGAGACCCAATGAGGTGATGGAAAAATTGTTTGATTGCTAATTCATTACCATAATTTGAGAGATTATTTGTGCCCCATTGTAATGCCCCAAAAATACCATAGTATTTTAAATAATATTTTTATTTTGTTTTTAGGGTATAAAATAAAATTTGTAAAAATATCAAATGAGGAGCCATGAGTCATAAATGAGAAGTATAAGTGCCAAAGTAATATTGAAATAAAATGAAACTTAAATGAAAGGGAAATGAAGTGTTAAAGTGCCAAAAATAAGAAATGGGAATTAATGTGTAGCCAAACAAGGCTTTGGGAATTGGAGACATAAAGACCTTATTTTGCATTGGAGAGACCTTCCTCTCATTTAAAAATTTTCATTTTAGAGAAAAAGGTAGAGAGCTAGGATTTGTAAATGAAGAGATTTGTAAATTTCTTTATAAAATCAAAGGCTAAAGTGATCAATAACAAGGAGGAACCTTAGTATTGAAGTTTGAAAGAGATTTGAGGTAAGAAATCAAACCCTAACCACCCTTTTATTGTGTTTGGGTTTGGAGAAAAACTCATGTTTTTGTTTTGACTATAGATTATGTTATAACCATCCAAATGAAGTGATTCCAATTGGTAAAGAATCATAAAAGATAGAGCTATAAATTAATAGAAGGAATCAATAGCAAATTATAGCAATAAGGGTCTCCCAAATATGGGCTTAAAGGTGGGTTATGGGTAGCTATAGTAATATGGGTGTAGTTGTAGTGTTTTGGTCATAAGTTGAGTTTCACTCATTCAAATCTGAGTGATTCAAAATTGTGGGTAAACTAGTATTCTAGAAGAATAATGTATTTAAAGTAATTTTGTGAAATTATAAACCTAAAGGACCTAGGAAATCAAGAATAACAGTAGATGATATAGTGAGCTAATTGATTTGGCATTAAAATGCAATAACTTGAGTTTTAGTTTATTAAGCTTTGAAAATCAATTCTAACCAAAATCACTAGCATACATTAATAATATTTTTTTAATTGTATTGGAATAGGGGATAGTGAAGAGGAAAGCCCAAACTGAAATTGAGATTTCCAAGGACTAGAGTCAAAGTACCAAATATTTTGGGTTTGTTCTACACTTTCTCTCATTATATCGAATCTCTATCTCCAAAATATTTGAATTGCATATTGAATTGTTTCAAATTGATTTGATGCAAATAAATTATGAAATGAATTGCAAGTTAATTTAAGTTAAGAAATTTGAGAAATTGATTGATTGCGAATTAAATGACATGAAATTTCATGAGTATTGAAAATGATTAGTTTTTATAAAAAAATGCATACTATATTATATTTTCCTATAAATGATTTGAATGCCCTTAATAAAATATTAACTTTTAAATTTGAGTTAAAGATAAGTTGGTATACCAATAAGAGACAAACAAACGTACTATTGTGACATACCGATTCATATCCTAATGGGATAGTATCGGTAGTGTACACCAATCAATTACATATTTTTTTGAAACTATTATTTTTACATCGGCCTTCAACACAACGGAATCGTACTTGTGATTCATTGTCCTATGCATCGAAAGCATAAGTTAAATTTGATAAGGGATAAAAGTGCATGAATTATGAATTGAATGATTATTAGACATGAAAATACATAGTTTGAGATGACTAATGAATTGTAATTGATTAAATGAAAATATATCTTTTATGTATAAATTGTACTGCATTGGTCATTTAAGAAAGTATGAAAGCATTGTCTTATAAAATTAAATGACTTGATTTAAATTGAAATAAAGAGAGAACTATACAGAACCACTAAGCATTAAAATACTTAGCCCATAGCTTTTGGCTATGCACGGGTACCTGGTGAACAAGAAAGAGAGAAAATATCAAGGAACATAGAGTAATTGAGAAAGCTGTGGAAAAGTACATACTTCGTCATATGCATCTATCCTATATTTTTTTATTATTTGATGTTTTGGGATCAAAAAGTTAAACTCTGAAACTAGCAGTATTATTTTGAATGGGCATGTAACACCTATATTTAATTTTTTTTTAAAATGCAATTACTTATGGGCCTACTGAATTGAAATAGTTTCAGCAAGATTTGTAAAGGCCTTTGTGCCTAATGAAATTAAATATTTCTGCATGTTTGAAATGTTTATATGAAATAGAATATCATCCTAAATGATATATTTTATTTTTTATAAGTTTTATTAAATGAAATGAATAACATCCCGAACTTGGTTTGGATCTGCCAATCGGGTCGGGCTAGAATGGGGTGTTACCCTTGTAGTGATAAAAAATTATTCAAGAATTCACTTATAATCAGTTGAAATCAATTATTTTGAGTTGAAGTCAAGTCTAAAACATATGGTTTACCATCACCAATATGGTGGAAGAACATCAGAGGACCCTGATGGACATATCATATTATTTTTGGAGCTATACGACATTCTGAAGATGAATAGAGTTGACCCATATGTAATAAGATTAATATTATTTTTGTTTTCAATAAGTGGTAAAGCACAAAGTTGATTCCAAAGTTTACCTCGGGCTCCACTAAGAGTTGAGGTGAATTATTAAAGCCTATAATCACTAAATTCTTCCCGCCACAAATTACTTCTTAAGTTTAGCATGAGATAAGTCAATTCTGGTAAGAGGATCTTGAGAACTTAAATGATGCTTAAGACCATTTTAAGGAGTTGTAAAGGAGATTTCTTCAGTATGGTTTTGAGTAATGGTTCCAAGCCCAATTCTTATACAATGGACTAAACTATAATATCAAGTTTATAGTTGATGCAACTAGTAAAGAATCTATTATGAAAAAAACTATTTGAGGAAGTGTATTATTTATTTAAGGAGTTAGTGAAAAATAACTATCAAACTCCAATGATTTTCTCATTTAGTAGAAGACAAGCCAGAGTGTTGGAGTTGGATAAATTCACCACCATTGGAGCAAATATGAAAGCCATATTGAGAAAGATGGATTCCCAAAAAGAAAAGAGAAGAATGTTAGAGAAGATCACCACATTATGTCCATGTAACTTGGTATAATTTGATCCTATTTATCAATTGGAAGGGGGAAATCAAATGTAGAAAAAAGGGTACATGTTTCGACTCAATAACAATGGCTCAATGTATTACCAACTAAACATGAGAAATCATGAAAATTTTTTGTATGGAAACTATGGGAGTGGGCTACAAAATATCGAGCAATCCTTGAGAAATATAAAGAATAATGTGGTGAAATACACTAATTAATGGAACTCTAGTTTTAATTATCAACCATCATGAAAGAAAAAAATCCAATTATAGATGATGAAGTGTAAATTATTATAGTATAACTTCAGAAGACAAATATTGACTAAGATAAAAGAATATGGACACTTGAAGTGAGGATGAACCATTGGTCAGTTGACATTATCAATAAAAGGAGGATAAGTGAATGAATTGTTAAGTGATACAAAGGTAACCCCAAAGAATTATTTCTCAATATTATTTAGAATTGAGAAAGAGCTATAGTGGCATTTTGAATAGAATTTTTTTGGAAATTTTGGAGGTGAAAATACCCCTACTTCTCGAAGAACATTGACTCCAAAGCTATAGGATGACTTCAAACAAAAGGATTCAAATGTTTTTTGGGTAACAAGGATGCGACTTCCTTAAAAACAATTGCTCAATCTAAAATTCTACAAGAAGTTGTGAGCTCAACTAAAGAGAACTAGAATTATGAAGCCATGACAAAAAATAAAGTAATGACTTTAAAAGATGAGCAAGACCAAGTTTTATCTGAAGATGAGAAAAAAGGTGAACAATCAAAGGAGAAAATAAAGGTTACCCAAGGCCATGAAGATAAAGAAATGGATTAGAAGGAAGTCAAAGGTAAGTTCGGATGAATCTTTCATTTCCATAATGATTTATGAAGAGGAAGTTGGATGAATACTTTAAAAAAAATTATAATATATTCTAGAAATTAGAAGTGATATACCATTTGTTGAAGCTCTAGCCCAAATATTAAATTATATTAAATTCATCAATGATTTAATGAGTAGTAAGAAGAAGTTGGAGACATAAGGGACAGAATATGATTAAAAAGTTTAGTACCATTAATCAAAAAAAATTTTTGAAGAAATTGAAAGACCCCAAGAGTTTGACAATACCTTGCACTATTGGAGAACACCTATTTCAGAAAATGGGTAATTTAGGATCTTGTGTCAACTTGATGCTCATGCCCATTATATGAATTTCAAATCTCAGCAAAATTACTCTAATATCTCTCTCACTCAAAATGAAATATCAGACAATCAAGCACCGAAATGAAATCACTGAATATGTATTTGTCAAGGTTAGTATTTTTATTTTTCCAGTGAATTTTATTGTTTTGGATATGGAAGAAGATCAATGTATGACATTAATTTTATGATGACTATTCTTGGCCATGAGACAAGCCCTTATCAATGTCAATAATGATGAGTTAAATCTCAATGTCATTGAGGGACAAATAAAATTTAATGTTTATAATTGCTTATGAGGTGTAGATGACTATGAAATGAGATGTCAGAGAATTGAAAATCTACTCTATATTGCATTGCAACAAAAAGTAGGATTTTGGTAGAAATACTTTGTAAAATACTACTGGTTGGATGAAGAAAAAATATATATATTGAAAGAAGAGATTTGGAATTATGAGAACAACAAAGTTTATGAAATAGAAGAACAAATATGAAATTGTGAGTGTGATATAAAATATGAAACAAAAGAATAACCTTAGAGTTGCGATACCGATAAAAATGAAGAATATGAAAAATTATATTGAGTTGAAAAAATGAGGAAACAGATGAAGATGACTGCTATGAGCTCGCTATATTCTTCGAAATCATGAACTATGAGGAGTCTTATGATGATAACTCTAAATAAAATGAGGCATTTAAAGAAAAATACAAAGTTGAGACAAAAATCATAGAAGAGCAAATCAAAGACAAAGTCATGGTTATGCCTAGTGCTGTGACTTTGCTGATACAGAATGAATTCATCTATCATGTTTTATTTAATCACCATCAATCAATATCCATAACACAAAATAAATCAAACTCATTCATTCTTAACTAAAAACTATTTCACATCAGATGTGTTCAAATTAGAAAAACTCTAGATGCATGCTAATTTGATAAAAATTCTCAAATCTACCCTAGAGATAAAAGGTCTAAGAGCCACATTCACAAACTCTAGGGATTTTAATAAGTCTCATGTCCCTTGCTTACTTGTGAAACTCATAGGAATAGTAAAATTTACTTTTAGGGTTTGGTAGTTGTTGTATTTTTGCTTGTTGCATGGAGAAAGAGTGAGAAGAATAAAAGAGATCCCTTGAAATTTTTTATCTTGGCTTTTATGCTCGGTCGATTTTTTATTACTACGAGTGGAAATTCATGATGATCAGAAGAAATTAATAATTTTGGCCTTCATCTCTTAAGCTTTAGATCATGACTCTAGGAAGTGACTGAAATGTTAGGCTACATTTTAATCTTTCTATAACACAAACTCAAAGTGTTGGAAATGTCCATGATTTGGATTGAATGTCTATGTTACATGAAGTCTCAACACTTGAAAATGGTCACACATGATGAAGGGCTTCTCATATTGATATATGGCTAGAGGTGTCAACTGAGCCGGCCCGACACGGTAAAATCCCATGCTGGGGTAAGGCACGACCCGTGTCGTGTCGTGCCGAGGCCAACCGGGCCTCGTGCCGTGCCTGACCCGGCACGGTTCAGTGTCTCGTGGCATGGCCCGTAGGCACGGTCGGGGTCACCTTTCACATCCAGCCCGGCGCCCGCACATGCTATCTCGCACCCTCACGAGTCATGGGTCACGGTGGGTTCACCGTAACTCAGGACACTTGGGCCAACGACAAGCCCTAAGATTCCAATTCCCCTTCCCGCAAAAAAGACTACGGGTTGGGTCCAATCAGACCCGACCCGATTCCCCCCCCCCCCCCCCAACGGGCAAAAAAATAAAATAAAATAAAAATTAAATTGTAGCCATTGGATCTCGTCTCCAACGGCTATGGGGTAGAATCCAACGGCCCTCATGATTCTGCCCCCTAAAAAATAAAAAAAATAAATAAAATGACTTTAAAAAAATATTTTCTTTAATCTATAAATTCCAATCCCCCTCTCTATAATATTTATGTTTTTCATAAACATTTTTTCTCTCAAATCTCACATTTTCTGTCTCAAAAATCTGTTCCTCTTTCTCGGGACTTAGAAAGTCGGGATTTCATCATTTAGCTTGGCTTTTCAGAGATTTCTACTTAGGTTTTGAATTTTGAGCTAGACTATGGTGCACCATGCATGTGAACAACCTCACTGCTTTACCGGGTAATTTATTTTAAGTTTTAGTTTTACTTTCTCTCTCTCTCTAGTCTCTCTCTCTAGACCTAAAATAGATAAATTTAAAATCTATAATCTAGTCTCTAAATAAGTGTCCTGATTAAAAAAAATCCTAAAAAATGACAAATACTAATGAAACATATTTTAATTTAGAAATGAAAATATTACACAGAGGTCTGAGGCTGCTGAAACTTTGGTTTCTCCAGTCGTCTCAACCCAAACTTCTAAAAAATAAAAAACTAGGAGGAATTCTATAGTTTGGACTTATTTTAATATAATAGAACAAAAAAAATGTTAGGGGGTGAGGAAGAAGAAATGACATAATGTAAATATTGTATGAGACTTTTAACATGTAAGAGTTCGTTTAGGACTGGGCACCTTAAGAGGCATGCCGAATTATGCACCAAAAAACATGGTCCATTAGATCTTAGGCAAACACAAATTGGCACTACATTTTTTTAGACTGGATTGAGTTAAGTCTCAAAGTTTACTCCCTTCATATACTCCAGTGAGTTGGGTAGGGACGACATGACCAGACTTATCACATTGATGAGTCTTCCGATCAAATTTTCAGAAGATCCAAGGGTAGTACGCATAATGCATACATATTTTTAGCATGCTTATCGTAGGATTCCTAGGTCCACATCTAGTAATGACATACTAAAATTGTATAAGTTAGAAAAACAAAAAATAATTAATGAATATATGACATATAGTGGAGTGGTGTCCGTGATGTCTGATATCTAGACAAGTCACGATTATTCATCTTATGCATATCTCACCAGCCACTATGTAGATTCTAACTGGACAATGAATAAAAAAATTTTAGGATTCTCTGAGATTCTTCATCCTCATGATGGCCAAGCCATTTTTGAGTGCATGATGAAAATCTTTAGGGAATATAAAATTCAAAATGAAATTTTTAGTATCACATTCGATAAGGCATCTAATAATGGAGTAGCGATTAACATGTTTGTTAGGAATATTAGAGACGCACCATTAAAAGAGAATTTTCATGTTAGATGCATGTGTCACGTGATTAACCTGATTGTTCAAGTGGGTATGAAGGTGTGTTCGTCCGCATTGGATAATATATGTAATGCACTAAACTATATTCACACTCCTCGTAGACAACAAGAGTTTGGTAGTCTCTATTTGTATGTGAATCTTGAGAAGAAAAAATTCCAATCGGATGTGACAGATCATTAGAATTACACGTACATGATGTTGGAATCATATGTTGGATACGAACACGTGATATCCAACTACGTCAATAGTAAGAGTGACGAACTTATTATTGAAAACACTGACTAGGGCTTCAGAAATTTCATTTATGAAATTCCTGAAAATTTTTTATGACACGACGAACATGTGTTCGTTGGTTTATACTCCCACGACTTGCATTGCACCCTGGTGCATATGCAACATTAGTAGCATGTTTAGGAAGTATCGAGCTGACCCGACACTTAGCCATATGATTGCAGAGATGGAAACCAAGTACTTGAAGTACTAGTCCATCGTTCAATCTCTTTATTGCCTCGTTGCATGCATGGACCCCAGGGTTAATGTGGAAGGGTTAGAAAACACCCTGACTTACATTTCCTCATGCATGAACCTGGACGAGCCACTTGAAGGGTTCATTCACGAGAAGTTGACTGACCTATTCACATACTACGATACTAGGTATTGAGGTGGTAGTAGAGAGACTGTGATTACGGACATGGATACCTTGTTCGGAGATGACGATTTTTCCATTCAGCTAGCAAGGGGGAAACGTAGGGGTGGACCATCACATAGGAGTGAGCTTTCTCGGTACTTAGATATCGATTACTGCTCAATCCTATCACATTCTGATATTAAGAATCTTGATATATTACAGTGGTAGAAATCATATGAGCACACCTTTCCCATGCTATCTAGGATGGCACGAAATCCACTGACTTCTCAGGTGTCGAGCATAGCATCAGAGTCTACTTTTTCTGTTGCAGTGAACGTGATTTCGGATAGGAGATCGAGATTACAACCAGATATTGTTGAGGCCTTGGCTTGTTTGAAGGATTGGGAGGAATCGAGGTTTAGCATCCATGATCGTGCTGGAGCGGGGACTGGGACAGGGACTGCAGCTGCATCTACTACGTAAGCGGAGGAGTTGATTGCTGATGATAATGATCCATATGATATTGATCTTGATGTTGCGGCTGATGATGCTCATGATATGCCGATTGACGATTGATGATGATCTACTGCTTTTTGATTTTGATGTTTTGTTTTTTATTGATTGTACGCTTTATTTATATGTTACGTTGAAACTTTTATTTGTTTGGTTCGGACATTCGGTATCTAATGGCTTATTGGTTATTATTCATTTGTTTTGCTTATATTTTTTTTTAATTTTAAATTTTTAATTTTTAATTTTTTTTAACAAAATTTATTGATTTATTTATTTTTTTTGTTTTATTTTTTCATTTAAAAATTTATAACTCTATTATATAATTCTAATATATTATAAACTAATTTTATTTTACATTATAAAAAAATTTTAAACTTTGTAAATTTAATAAATTTTAAACAATTTTCATTTTATAAATTTATTATATTATACATTATCTATAATTTTATATATAATTTAATATTTTATATAATTAAACTAAAATTTAAAACTATAAAATTAAAAAATATATATTTACCTGGCCCGTACGACCAGGTTAGGCCCGACCGGGCCTGGCTTTTATAAACCATGTTGGGCCAGGCACATCACGCTATAGTAACCGTGCCGTGCCTGGCCCGACACGAAAGCAATGCTGTGCTTTTAAAAAATGGGCCGGGCCGACCTAGCACGACCCGTTGATACCTTTATATATGGCTACAGAACTATGATAAAATTATGGCATTGGCATTGGTCATTCTTCATTATTATATAGGGGATAGTGTAGTAAAGGCGAAGTACTAAAAAGGTATTGTATATCTTATGGCCATGATGCTATGTAATGACTATGGTGATAAAATTTGTCCTTCATATATCTTTAAGAATTCACGACACAATGGGTTGTCATGGCACTGGTCTTTTATTTGTATATCATGTTGTTGTGCAATGGAAAGAATGCCGCAATACTAGTAATTAGCTCTAGAAAAAAAGTTGTGGCTTTGTTTCCTTTGAGAATAAGAGTCGTGACCTTAGAAATTGGTTAGACTTGAGTAATATCCTTAATAATTTTTAGTGTCACAAAATTCGTGACTCTAAATAATATCCATTATTTTTGACTTAGTTTTTTGACTTTATAATTTTTTATAGCTCAAAAGTTGTGACTTTGTAAAAATATTGTGACGCTAACTTGAAACAACATAATTATATTAAAGATAAAGTCACAACTCTTGGACTAGATCACGACCTTAAGCAATAGTAGTGTACTTGATTATTCCATTATTGAATTAATGTCATAGCCATTTAGATTTTATGAATAGGTATAGCGGCATCTCCATGATAATAAAGTAGCCACTAGGGACATATCACTTTGTCGAAGGATTGTTGTAATAAGTTTGTAGGGTAATGACATACAAAAATTTCCATAACCAGTTAGATAAAGTCTAGCCTAAGAATGGACATAGAAACTATGTAAGACTCATTATTCTACCACTTCTGCCAAACAACTCAAAAAAAAACTATTGATTTTATGACTATTCATCAAAATTCACCAAAACTCCAAATTCATGAAGTCAATCAAAATTTTCTTCATTCCATGCCTATAAAACATCATAAAGTAACTAAATACTATAAATATATGGTAGTTTGAACACCGAATAAGCTTTTATACTAAAACAATTACACACCCCTGAATAAAAAATTCCCCTCCAAAAAAAAACAGCATCAGACATCTCAAATTTATTCTATATATTGAGTATAGCATCATAATATGGAAATAAATAAAATAAATACAAATCATGGTAGTGATGGTGGTGGTTGGTATGATATCCTTTTAGAATTATACTTCTTAAAGGTTAAATCCAGCGTCGAGTGCTCAAATGATGGTAGAATAGTAGTTAGTCTTTCTAGATCTCCATTCTGTGTAGATAATCCATCCAATATCATCTCCAAAATTTCATAATGAGCTTCTTCACTTTTCCCAATCAAATTTTGTGCACCTTTGAAATATCTCATTGCAAATTAGAAATCATTTTTGTTTTTATTTCACTTTTTTATTTCTTCAATCCACTAGATCTCCTGATATGTTATTTTATTCTCATTTGCTTTATCTCTTTCCTCCATTTCTCTTTTCTAATGTACCAAGATTACTTCATATATTATTCCAAATAATTTAGTGCTCTTGTCAAACCAATATCTATGTGTCTCATTCCTTTTTTCAAGAGTTTATAGAAATAATCTTCAAAATTTTCTTGTGTTGTGATAAAAGCATCTATTTTTTATGAAATTATTTTTCCTATATCACATCATGTTTTCCAACCACTTCTACTCTTGTGGGTAGGGAACTGATCTCTCTCTTTGGCTCTTCTATAATGTTCTCTATATTCCACTAGGCATTTCCTACAATATGCAAAGCATTCATAACCACCACCATGTGAAACTAAAGAAAGCTCAATATAGGCTAGCTCATTTTCTCACATTCCTCCTCTTCTTTTTGACTCTTGCATATCAAATGCGGTGAAGAATGAGCTTCTTCATAAATTTGAGTCGGTCCTTCCCCTTTAAGCATTGGCTTCTTTCCTTTTTTATCTCTTCCTATTTCTTTTTTTATTTCTAACAATGTCAAGGGAGACACTATTGGAGATATTATATCGAGTTGTTCATTTATAGGGACTTCATTTGCTAGACATAGCAAAGTTATAAGAAAAAGATGAATTAGTTGGCAAAAAAAATGTACTCTCTAGAAACCCATGAATTGATTTCTCCAAAATCTTGCTCACATCAAAATGGTATCCAATAAGGATAACGTATAGCAAAATTGCTCTTTTCAAAATAATCAAAAAAATATAGAGAGTCATCAATATAAATGAGCATATAAAATATAATCAAATTTTACTCACCTTCTTGAGTTTTATTCTCATAAAATATTCATATGAGCTCTTTGACATCACCATTCATCTACTCTTTTCATTTATCGATATTTGAGGGATATCTAGAAAATATAGTTGCTTGAGTAGGGGTTTAAAATGAATGTTATCTTCAGTACCTAGGAACCTAAGTAGCACATTAATATTTCCTCTATCAAAGTAAAATCAAACTCATCTCATAAAGCACATCGTTTCCTACCTATCCTTTAAATTTACATAGGAAACCTTCATAATCGAGTCATTCTTCCATTATTTATGCATGCAAAATAATATCCAATTTTATTTTCTAATAATATATTCAAATGGAGGAATGAATTCCCTGAATCCCCTTTCTCAAATAAACCTCTCTTTGCACAACATGGAATTCATCCATCTCTGCCCAATGTATATAAAAAAAGTCACCAAGGCGGCCATGAATTCGGGTTATATTTCTAAGGTGCTAGATGTTTGTCTCTTCCCTTTCTCTTCATGGCTTGCTTCCATGAAAATTTTCTTCAATGTTCTTCTCCCTTCCATTGCTAAGTCAACAAACTAAAAGGATTTAGGGTGAATTATCTTGACATCACTAAAATTTTAGGGATTTTGTGTGGAGGAGAATTGAGGGTTCGGTATTTATAGTCATGACATGGTCATTGAAAGTCATCTCTATAAGTTTGTGTTTCCTCGATAAATGAAAAGTCCTATAACCATGGAAAGTAGTGCCTCCAAAGTTGTGGCATTATATCAAAGCCACAACTTTTGCAAATAACTACTATAATACTCTTTTTTCTGTAAGATAAAAGTTATGCCTATGAAAAACTATTGTGGCCTTTTCATGTAGCTTCTATGATTCATCTTCTTATATAGTACCAAGGTCACATCGATAAAAAAATATCATATATTTTTCATATAGCTTCTAATGGGTCATTTCTTTGTATAACACCAAAGTCATGACTAAAAAACTAACATTAGCTTTGAGAAAATATATATATATATATATATTCTTTTGTGTGTGTGATGGCCGTTTAAGGATAAAAATATATATATATATTATATGTGTGTGTGTGTGTGTAACTTTTATTCAGACATCAAATATGTTTCAACACACAAGTAGCAAAAATTAAGTTTTGGATTTTCTTCTAAGCAATACTAGATTTAATATCCATAGCTAGATCTTCAAATTTTTTTTTTGTCAATCAAAAATCTCTGCTATTCATACTAGCTTTTCAATATACTATCCTACTTTTTTCTTCCTTGTAATTTAAATATAAATAGTGAATACTAGATAATTAATTATCGTAATGCCCTCATCCAAAAAAAAATAGTTTGGATGGAGTTCCTTTTCTTTTGTTCTTTCTTACTTTGATATTTCCTACTATCTTAGCTTTTTAGCCTATTTTTCACACTCATCCACAACTTTTTCTATTTTAGCTACCAAAACTTTAGAATTCATTATACCTTTTTCTTTTTGAATAATTGAGGTCATATCCTATTCAATCTTTTCTACCAAAAATTTTTTCATATTAGCTGTAAAGATTTCAATGGTCACTTCATTCTCTTCTACTTGAATAATAGAGGCCATAAATATTTCCATATTAATCATGCAACTTTCATCAATTGCTTCAACTTCTCCTTAAAAAATTGAGGTCGTACTCATATCTTTGATTTTTTTTCAAGCTTTTCTATCACAAGTATTATCTATATAAATTTCATCAATCACTTTGTATTCTTCTCTTTAATATTTATGGTTATATCTTCAAGCTCTGCTTTTAGATTTTCGATCATACCATTTTTCATATTAGCTACAAATATTTTTGATGTATAACTTAATTTGGACTTAACTCAATCCTTGACTTTATCTTTCTCCCTATATTATCTCAACCATTCTTTATTAGCATGATTGCCTCTTATCAATTCTCCTAGTAATTCTTCATGTTCATATGGCCAATAAGAATTTGAATATAGTTGAGATTCAAAATATGTCATCTCTTCATGTCTTTTGTACCCCTAGTTTCTATAACTCTCTTTTAGCTGATAATAGGGTTGATGCTAGTTGTCATACGGTTCATAATAAAAGTTACTTATTTGAGCATGATAAGTCTCATTGTGATGATAGTTTAGGATATTTTCACTCAATTCTACTACACATTTCCCAAAATGAATCTCATTTGCTGCATTATGCTTTTGTATCTTTTTAAGATAGTTGCTTAGGTATTTATAGAAATATTGGCTATACATTCATACTTCACTAATTAGTGACAAAAAAAAGATACAAGTAAAAATCCAATTTACAACTTTCTACTTTTTATTAAGTTAACAAGACTTAGCAAATAAATCTGAGAATATTTATCAGACTTAATGTTATATAAACTACTAAAAAGAATTATCTTTTTCCAAGGATAATTATTTCAACTTACATTGATAAACTAAACTAAATAATTATCAACAATGATACCAAAAATATATTAAGACATTATTATACCACCTTGTTTTATCAGTTACCCAATGTCTCAAATTCTCATTAATAAGAATATCTCATCAATATAGATCTACAAGTGCATGATCATATAAGTAGTAAATGGGACTTTCATCTAGATATCAATCCCATATGAATTGTATTGGCAGTTCAATTATTTAATAGTGAGATTACTCATTTTTAGTAAAATTGATATTCATATTGTTAGATAATCTTAGGTCCATGAGTTTATTCATTTATCTATATGATGATGTTTAAATTTCTCACAAATATTATATTGGAAATAGAACAAAGATTAGGGTGTTGTAAACTGACACCTTGCCCAAGTGGCATAAAAGAAGGTTGTCACTTGTGATCCCTTCAAAATGATTGTCCCCTTGTAGATGTCCCCTTGGTACATCACCACTAAAACAATAATTTATCTTTGCTCAAAATTCATTCATAATCTAATACTTTTTAAAAAATTTATTAACTACCCTTGATAGTTGCTAAATTTGCACACTCATATTCTTTAATCTCATGTATCATATAGACCAATGATTAGTATGCTTTGTAATCATTTGCATGTTTGGTTTCATAAGTATCATACTCATCCAATTAACTTATGTTTCTCTCAAAGTTCAATAGTATAAACTACACAAACTAAAAATAACTCAAAAGGATTGTTAGTTGTCACCACTTTTTAAGTCGCCACACACTCATGCATATCCTAAGGAATGCTTGTCACCATCCTTTTTGGTGAAGAAGAAACTATCATAATAAAATTGAATTTTTTAGGAGAATGTTATATAAATATTCATCATAATTGAGAATTAATTCTGTTAAGACATGTATAATAAATTAACAAATAAGAGAATTTATATTTTTGGCTTCGTAAGTATCATACACCCAATGATTAACATACCCAAATTTTACAATGTTTAGATGAAAATTATAACTTTGATCTTAATCTATTAAGTTTGAGATCTCAACTTTAGGAAATAGTAGAGATTTTTGATTGCATCTCAATCTTTTTATAACATGAATTCATGGTGATATCAATGACCATGAAGTGGGTTGAATATCTCAATAAAACGACTCATTGCACTATGAAGTGAATAAAATTGCTTTCTTGTCTTTAATAAAGGATCATGACACTAAGAATTGGCCATGATGAGGTAAAGTGGTTCTTGTCTTGATATATGGTTGTGATACTAGGATGAAGTCATGACATTGGTATTGGTCTTTCTTGATTATTATATGGCTACGACATTGTGATAAATCCATGACACTAAGATGGTCGTGTATATTCTATGGGTGCAGCACTAGGAAATGACTACGACATTAAATTTTCCATTCAAATACCTTCAAGTGTATGTGGCAATGTGGGTGGCTAGGACACTGGCCTTCTCTTCTTTCGTATATCATGTTATTATGGCACTACAAGAATTTCATGACACTGAAAATTAGCCCAAGCATAAAAGTCATGGCTTTGCCTTTCTTTGATGATAAGTCATAGTATTAGTAAATGATTATGCTCGAGTAATATCCTCTATAATGCTTAGTGTCCCAAAAGTTATGATTCTAAATAGAGATATCAAATAGGCCATGCCGGTATGGTAAGACCCATTTTTTAAGGGTGTGGCCATGCCACTGAGCCATGCCATGCACCGCATGGTTAAATTGTCATGTTGTGACAAGAACGACACAATAGCAAGGTCCACCAGCCTAGCACAACATGGTGGGGGAAGCCAAGTGCATGGCAATGCTCAACCATGCTGAATGGTGAATATGCACAGATCATGCATCTTCATGGTACCTGACCATGGATGGTGGCATGACCTCCGGTCATGATGGCTGATGGTTGGCCAGCTTATGGCATGGCCAATTACAATCGACCATGTGCTTGATTGTTTTTTTAAAAAATGGACCACCCCATGAGTGGGGGGTCAAATTTTTTAAAACCTGTATGGCGATCACTCAGGCTAGTTTACCATGCCATGCTGGGTCGGGCACTACTGAACTGGGTCAAGCCATAAATCATGCCTAGACTTCCCGGCCGATTTGATACCTATAACTCTGAATAATAGTCATAGCTTGACTCGATTAGTTTTAACTCTATAATTTTCTATAACTCAAATGTTATGGCTTTGTAAAAATTCCATAGCTCGAAATTGAGACTACATAGCCATATTAAAAATAAAATTGTGCTAATTGGACCTATCCATGACCATGAGCACCGGTGAGATACTTGGGTTGCTATAATATAGAATTAATATTACAACCATTTGAATTTCATAAGATATGTATGAATTCAACTTTATGATAATAAAACAATAACTAAGAATATATCACATAGTAGAAAGATTGTGTTAACAAGTTGGCAGGGTCATAACATGTAATGATTTTCATGACCAATTGATAGATCTTATACCAAGAATGGATATCAAAACTATACAAGACTAATTATTCTACCTCCTCTTCTAAACATGCATGTTCAAAAACTTATTGATTTCAAGACTTTTCATCAAAAGTTGGCAAAACTTCAACATCATGAAATCAATCCAAACTTTATCTTATTCCATACCTACACAATATCATAAAATATCAAAATGACTATGAATATTTGGTAGTTTAGACACCAACCATGATTCAAGGATATATTCATGACCTTTAAGTAGAAGAATTATGACAATAGAATTATGATGATTAGTTGTGACTTTCTGATAATATCACAGTTACTAAGAATGTGTCATAAAGTAGAACAATTATGGCAATGAGTTGGTAGGATCATGAGGTATAAAGTTTGTGATAACCTTTTAAGTAGAATTTCAGTCAAGAATATATGTCAAAACTTCACAAGACTCCATGTTTTACCTTGTCCCTCTTCCCAACTAAACATCTCTAAAAACTTATCGATTTAATGACTATTCATCAAAATTCTCTAAAACTCCATAATCATGAAATTATTTCATATTCTCTCATTCAATGCCTACACATTATCATAAAGCATTAAAATAGCTATGAAAATTTAGTAGGTTGAACACCAAACATAATACTAGGAATGACCATGATATTAAAATTATTTTTTATATACATCATATTGTCACAACATTGGTGATGATTGCAGTGCACAATATTTTCTTTCATATATTATCTTATGACTCAAATGGTCATGGTACTAGAACTGGCCATAATGTTTGCATTGACTTCTCTCATATATTATCTTATCATGATATTGTAGCTACATGTGGCACTAGAAATTAACCCAAACATAAAAGTCATGAGTTTACCTTCTCTTAAGGACAATATTCATGGCATTGGAGAATGTTTATACTTGAGTAAATGTCTTATGTAATATTTCATATCTAAAAGTCACGAAGCTAGATAATTACCAAGTTTCTGGCATGAATTGGTTTGGCTTTGTAATTTTTTATAACTCAAAAATCATGGCTTTATAAAAAAGGTCATTGCTTTGATTTATAATTATCAATCCTTATTAAAATAAAATCTCAATGCTAGCATGTGGTTGTAATTTTTAGTACTAGTGGGATACTTTGTTACTATGATGTGAAATTAATGATTCAACCATTTAATTAGTGTGAGATATGTATAAATGTGGCCAGTGGGCAGGGAATCTTGGGCATGATATTTTAAGTAGGTCAAGACCTAGTAATGTTGAATGCTGAAAATTTTTAGCAAATTTTTTTAACGTTACTATTTTGATCTTTTTTTTCATTTTTTTTTATTTTTTCATTTGCACTACAGTTCAGTTTATAAATCTGTCTTCTCCTCCTCCTTTCTACACCACCACAAACCATGACCCTAACTCTCTTGTCATGATTAATTTAAGAGAGGAAATAGCAAATCAACTAGTTGTTCATTAATTTTTATTTTTATATTAAAAATTTGGATAGTTTTAAATAGTTTAGATTTTATTAGTTATTTTTTTAAAAATTTTTATTTCTTTTTTGGATTTATGATTTATTTATGGATATGTTTTTAGTGATTTTATTTTTTATAATAATTAATAATTGTAGTGAAAAAAAAAATTCATTATAAATTCTATTTATGTTGATTAATATGTAATACAATGATGATAAGGGTAAATATGTAAAATATGTCATTTTCATCATTCAGCATTTATAATTATCAAATAATATATGTATATTAAACATTCAATTAATAGTAATTTATCAAATAGTTTTTAAATAGAAATTCAACACTTATAAAATTTAGCACTTAATTTTTTAGTATTTATTTTTTAGTGCTTAATTTTTTTAGTTTTATCAAATGTGCCCTTAGCTTAGATGTTATAAGGTTACAACTTTTTCCTTTTTTTTTGAGACACATAGCATGAAACTTATTTTAGTGCTTATCTAGAGATTTAATTGAGAGTTTGGATAAACTTATACGGGCCTTTCCCATTAAATTCTTCTCACCTTAAAGCACCTCTCAACTAAGGGAATAGATAAGATAATTCGGATAAAAGGAACAAAAACTATATATGATGCTTGAGATCTCCTCAAAAAGTTTTTGAGGAGATGCCTACAATATAGATCTGAATTATAGTTTGAAGCTCAGACCTTTTATAATGGACTGAATTACATGACAATATGTACTATTGAAGTGGCCTCAGATGGTTCCATCATGAACAAGTCACATGTGGAAGTATATTTCTTATATAAAAAGCTAGCAAAGGTAAGTATCAAACTTCAAATAACTGAGTATTTGGAAGGAAGCAAATTGAAGTATTTGTGTTAGATAGTTCGATGGAAATGGAAGCTAAATTAGGCTCATTTTCAAATGATTTGAAGCCCAAAATGATAAGTGATCAAGTATGGGAGAAATGTTTATTTTAAAACAGCATATAATGACATTTTCAACTTTGTATATTAAGTGGAGGGAGCCAATGTTTTGCAAAATAAAGTGTATGTATTTTAACCTAAAAACAACACACTCATACAATCTCAACTAAATGTGAGAAATCACTAAAGTTTATCATATATGAGTTATGGGAATATGCAACACAACTTGAAAAAAAAATCATAAAAAAACAAGGAATGAGATATCGAATGTATGGAGCCTCGAGCTATAATTACAAACACTAGAAAAGAGTAAAAAAGTCATCACTAGAAGATAACATTCTTAGCTTACTCATGGAGACAAAAAAAAGTAATAATCCACAAAAGAACTAGATGGAAAATAGATTTAAATGAGGTTGGAACATATGAATATGGAAATAAAGATTATTGAGAATCAAC
Organism: Sapria himalayana; assembly: GCA_029783825.1. NCBI lineage: Eukaryota > Viridiplantae > Streptophyta > Magnoliopsida > Malpighiales > Rafflesiaceae > Sapria > Sapria himalayana. The sequence goes on along the minus strand of JAREIK010010552.1, from coordinate 811,819 downwards.
TTCGGACAACTAGCATTATTGATAAAGGAGAAAAGCATAAATGGATTACTAAATGATTATGAGGCAAATCCAAAGAAGTTCTTCTCCATGACACTCACAAGCATTAAAGGGTTAGAGGAACATCAAGAAGAAATAAATGCCAAAAGGGTTGCTAAAATAAAGAAGGAAGATGTGATTGTGAAATTGCTACTTTTCCAAATTCATGGCTCATGTTGCAATGACATTTCCTAAAGCTGTGATATTTTCAAATGTCATATCATCCATAAAATTAAGTTCCCAACTCATGTCCCTAACTGTAACTCATGAAGAAGTGAAGAAGTATGAGACCTTCTAGATTACATGAAGTAATGAATAGAAGCATGTGCCAGAAAATGGTTATGTAAATGGTAAACAAAAGCACCCACTTAACATTACTTTTCCATATTATTTTAGAAAGGCTAAACTTGATGAACAATTTAAAAGATTTTTCAATATCTTCTAAAAGTTGAATGTTAATATCACATTTAATAAGTCTTAGATGTCTAATTATGTAAAGTTCATGAAAGATATTAAGAGTATAAAGAAGAATTATTAACTTGGAATAGTGAACATGTATTTGGTATGTTAAATAATAAATATTCTAGTATATTTGGGTGATTTTTAATGATGTATAAGTATGGAAATATCTAATAAATAGAATAAATTCATGAAATTAGAATATTGATAGATTTTAATGGAAAGTAGTGAAATCATTGTGTTTTTAAAGGTAATTGTTGACTTGGTGATGTTTAGTTATATCTAGAAGTTTCAATACCCATTCTTGGCTAAAACTCTATATAATTAGTCGTGCTAATTTTTTTATGTCATGACTATACTACATCATTAGCAGAATCTTTTCATTGTGCAATACTTTTTTTGGCTACAATATTATTTAATAGTTAAAGTCACACTCATCTCATAATATTTAATTAGTTCAGATATTAGATTCATATCATAGTAATCAAGTATATCATTGGTTCTAAAAGTCACGACTTTTCTCTGGCATCATGGCTTTATTATTACCAATGTTTATAATCATAAGTCCAAAGTAGCGATCATTTTCTAGTGCTACATATATGGCCTCAAGAGAGTTAAAGAGGGTATTACTCAAGTCATGACCATTTATAAAGCCATGACTTTGTGGTCTAACAAGAAGGCAAAGTCATAGTCATATCCTAATATCATGACTATTATATATGAGCTAATTACTGAAGTTGTAGTTACTTCTCAGTGTTATGATTTTTGGGGTACATAAACTTAAAGGACTACTTTAGAGCCACAACAACTTTCTAGCATTGTGACCTCGAGCTCAAGAGACTAAAGTCCAAATTAATGATGCCATTCCAAAATTATGACTTTCTATATGAAAAATATCAAAGCATAAAGGAATGGTGAAAATGATGAGAAAAAAACTAGGAAAACTAGCCAACCTCTCACTTCTTCACCTTTAACTATGTGCAACAACCCTATGGATGTTTTTTGCACATCCTAGGGGGTCCACGGGTAAGTAAGGAATGCAAGATCAAGGCTAAATCCTAAATTTTGGAGGAATGACTTTCAATTTTCCCTTCCATGGTAGAATTCAGAAATGTAATTAAACTAGCATGGAAAATTAATTTTTGAATCTTAGATTCTAGATTTTAAGTCTTTAGTTAGTTTATTTTGATTTATGTTATGTATGGATATTTGATTATAAATATGATATTTAATTTATATTATGAAATAATTGTTGATGGAATTGGTTATTATATAGAACTGAAATTAGGGTTTGAATAAAAGTGAGTTTGTACATATTATCATGGTGGATGGTGATATGTAGATCATGACTCTCACTCACATATATGATAGGAAGGAAATGATATCCCTTTTGACTATAATTTTTAATACAAACTTATATGTCTATGCCCAAAATTAATGTATATTAATCATTATGAGTATAATGCTTGCAAAGCTAGAAGTACAAATGATTTTACATGTCAATCTATTATACATATTTTATAAGAATTTACCTCAGTTGATGTGAACATTTTATAGATTTTTTAAGGATTTCATCTCTATGATGTGAGTTGCAGTGTGATTATGGAGGATGATAATAGGTGATCCATAGGATGTGCTTGAGTGGTTGTGATTCATGAGGTAGTGACAACCATTTGAGTTGCTTTCTTTTGTATAGTTTCTATTGGTGAGATTCAAGAGAAAATATATGTCAATTATATAAATATAATATTAATGAACTAAAAGAATACATATTTTAAAGAGTACATCAATTCTAAGTGGTTAAGATACTCAGGCTAGAAAATGAGAGTGTACATTAACTATCAAGTGTAATTGATGAATTGCCTAAAGGGTATAGACTTGTGAATAAACTTGAGTAGAGATGATTTGTTTTCTTGGTTCTAAAGTATCAAGATAGATGTGTCAACTAGGACTACAACTCAGGCACAATATGAGGCATGACACCATTCAATCATGCAAAGCACAATATGACTTGGTTCAAATTCATTCCTAGACTAGCCTCATGCCAGCCCATGGCATAGCTTAGGCCATACTAGGCCAGTGTTCCTAGGATGGGAGGTATGGCATGGTAGTACCCAACATGATGACCCATGTAGGCTAGTTTTGGCTTGACTGGCTAAATAGGCTAGCATGGTTATGACCAAGGGTAGCTTAGTCCTGAACTAGGTTATCTTGGTCCTGACCTAGGCTAGCCTGGATCACTCCCAAGCTAGCCTGAACTATACCTAGACTAGCATGAAATAAACTAGGCTAACCTAGCTATGCCTAACATGAAATGGCGCATGACACAACACATTCCGACATTACCTAACCAAAAGGAGTGCCATTGGCCATGTCGAGCTTCCCATTTTTAGAGTTGTGTTGGCATGACATGGTTGCTTGGATGGGCCTAACAAAATGAGTCATTGAGATAACTATTAGGGGACCATCATTAGTATGTGCTCAATAATAATAATAATAATAATAATAATAATAATAATAATCTTGTATGTTATTAGGGAAAATGGGCACTCTAACAATAATTCAACTTTCAATTTATATCCAAACTCTACACAATGTCACAAACTAAACTATATAAACATGTATCATGTGAATAAAAATAGCTGAATCTTAGGATCTAAGATTCTACCTAAATCCTAAAATTATATTATCTACTAGAATAATATTATCTCATTATTGATTAATTGAACTGCCAATAATTCTAAGTAGGATTGATATCTAGATGAGAATACTTTTTACTACTTGTATAACTTATATACTTGCAAATAATTATTAATGAGATATCATCACCAACAAGATTTTAGAATATTATCTAGCTAATAAAATTGGATAGTATAATGAAGTCATAATAATCTTTTAGAATCATTGTTAGGAATTGATTAGTTTGGTTAGTCAATACAAGTTGACATATATCTTTTTGAAAGAAATAGTTTTGTTTTTAGTAATTTTGATAATGATATTTTGATTATTTTTTTGAATCTTCATTTCCTTGTCTTGCTATCTTATTTGGATTGTGAATTGGTTCTACTCTAGTATTATTTTTTTATCCATCACTTTATCAAAAGAAATCAAAATATCATGTATAGCCAAAGTTATCAACTTGAGTAAGTCCATCAGTTTCCATGCCATGAAGAGATTCTACAAGATAGACTTCATATTACTTCAAGCTCATCATTCGAGGATATCCTTTAGTATATTGCTTATGGAGATGAAGTTGACAAATGATGTAAAAAATTATCTCAACATACAAATTGATGGTCACATGCAAATATTTGAGATGAGAATGAGGGAAAAGAATCAATAAAAAACTATGCACATCACATTTGGGGCAATGAAGAATTGTATGGAGATAAAACCCAAATGAAAGGGTAAGAAATAATACTAGAAGAAACCTTGGTTTTTTCTATGGGTGCAGCAAAAGTAAAGTCTTTGAGATTTAAGGGAGGAGATCTTGATACATTAAAGAACAAAACTATGACATGGGAAATGAATGCCTTGGCCAACCTAAATGCTATAATGCTCGATAGATACAAAATACAAGACAACATCATGACTCTCAAGAAAGCTATGTATTTAGAAGGATAATGTCCAACTAAATTAGAAAATCCAAATGGACTAATTTTGAAGTCATTACCGAATCACCTTCATTATGCTTTTCTAGGAGAAGATAAAATAAAGTCAATTATCATCTCAATGGTGCTAATTGATGATATGGGAACCACAATTGTGAATCTCATAAAAAATATCTAGATACTATCATGTGGCACTAGACAATGTCAAAGGACTTAGTTGGTTAACATGTGTGAATGACATCCTTATGCATGAAGACATGAAGTAAATGATCAAGCACCAATGATTATTGAATCTAATCATGAAAGACATAAAAAAAGGAGATTCTAGAATGACTAAATATGAGTATTATTTATGCTGTATCCAATAATTCATGTGTGAGCTTAATCTATCTCGTGCCAAAGAAAGAATAATGATATTGTTAAAGATGCATAATGATAAAAATAATTCCATGCAAGGAACTACCAAATGGTGATTATGCATCAATTATAAGAAATTGAATAGGGGGATAAGAAAAGATCACTGCCCACTTCTCTTCATGAATCAAATATTAGATAGAATCTCCTCTCATACATTGTATTATGTTTTAGATGGATATTTATGATATTTCATTATCAAATTGATCCAGTGAATCAAGAAAAGATGATATTCACCTTCCCATATAGGATGTTTGTATTTAGGAGAATATCATTTGATCTTTGTAATACGGCAACCATTATTCAAAGATGCATGAATGTAATCTTTACCATTCTAATGATAAAATTATAGAAATATTTATGAATGATTATTTACTTTATTGAGATACTTGCATAACCTAGAAGTTATATTGAAAAATTCAAGAAGAAGAATTTCATCTTAAACTAGAAGAAATATTACTTCATGGCTATTGAGGGTAAAATATTAGGACATTTAATCTCAACTAGAGGATTTGAGGTTGATGATGAAAAAGTATAAAATCGTCAAAACCCTGCCATACCTTATGATAGTCAAATGAGTGAGGCATTTTCTATGGTACATAGGGTTTTATAGGTTATTCATCACAAAGCTTTTGAAAATGGTGAAACTACTGTGCGAATAATTGGATAAAGATGCAATATTTGCCTTTGATCAAAAATGCATTCATACTTTAGAAGAATTGAAAAAAAAAATAGCTGAAAGTTCAATTTTGGTTATACCATGATGGGAAGAGTCATTTCTTGTTATGTGTAATGCAAATGCATATTCCTTAGTAGTCATATTGAGATAAAAGTGAGATAAAATCTTTAGAGTAATCCCATATGTCAGTTAAACTTGAATGAAGCCCAGTTAAATTATACAATGATAAAAAATAAAATATTAGCTGTAGTTTTCTCGGGTAAGAAATTCTATCCATACATTCTTTGAGCAAATATAGTAATTTATATGGATCACATAGTAGTTCATTACTTGATGACAAAAAAAAAAGTTGAGCTGAGATTGATAAGATGGATATTTCTTCTCTAAATAATTGGATCTCAAAATCAGTGATAAAAAGATTAGTGATAATGTAATAGTTGACTATTTATTGAATATGAAACCTGAGGATAAAAAAATTGGATCTAAAATTTTAGAAAGCTTCTCCAATGAGCAAGTTTTGATAGTAGAGACTCAATTCTTCTTGTATATTGGTTTTGCTAACTATCTAGTATGTAGTATCTTATCCCTTTTTATTATGTCACGTTAAAAAAATTTATCCATAATGTAATAATTTATTTTTGGGATGATTCTCTTTTTTTCAAAAAATGCACTAATCAAATAATAAGGAAACATGTTCATGAAAATGGGCAACTGATGATTATCCTCAAATACTACTATTCTCCATATGGAGGGCATTTTGGAGGAAACAAAATCACTCAATAGATATTACAATTTAGTTTTTTTGGCAATTATTATTTTGAGATTTCCAAAATATGACACAACGGTGTCATTTAAGCCAAAGATTTGGGAACATATCTAGGTGACATGAAATGATGTTAAACTTTATCTTAGAAGTGGAAATCTTTGATGTATAGGGTATTTACTTCATGAGTCCTTTTCCATAATCTTGTGTAAAATAGATATATTCTATTAGCGGTGAATTATATATCAAAATGAGTGGGACCAATAGCAGCATAGAAAAAGGATGTGAAGGTAGTTGTGAGTTACATGTTTGGGGCATAAGTGATGGAGAAGATTAATCTTCATCTTATGCAAAAATATTTTTACCCAAACAGAGCACCATGTTGTATCATAAGTGATGGAGGGAGTTACATGTTTGGGGCATGCTTGGTAAAGCATGGAATTATGCATAAAAAAGTACTTGTATATCATCCTAAAATGAATGGGCAAGCTGAAATCTCAAATAGAAAGATAAAAAAAATTTGGAGAAGATGAATAATCTCTCTAGGAAAGATTAGCCTCAATGTTTTGAAGAGACACTATGGGCCTATAAAAATAATTTTAAGAAACCATTGAGAATGTCCCCTTATCAACTTATCTTTAAAAAAAATTACCACTTGTTGTTTGAACTTTAACATAAAGTATAATAGGCTATAAAAAATGATCGATGATTAGAAAGGATACAAAGGAAATGTGGGTTCTACAAATGAGTGATTTGAAAAAGTTAAGATATTAAAACATATAACAACTCATGGATTTTTAAAGATAAATCAAAATAATGGCATGATAAAAATCTGTAGAAGAGAATTCAAAGTTGTAAAAAAAGTATTGGTATTTAATTATATGATGAAGTTGTTCTTAGAAGTTGAAAATTTGATGGTATGGCACTTTTGAAATTATAGCCTTGACATTCTATGTGGCAATCACAATTAATTCAAAAAATGAAGTAGAATTTAAAGTAAATGGGCAAAGGGTAGAGCATTACATAGTGGAGATAGAAATTCTAGAGGATTCATAAGAAGGCAAAGATGAAATAGTGACAAAAATGAAAGCCACGGTAGTGCACAAAGTCATGAATTTGATATTACATAAAGAAATTTTCACTCATGAATTCAATGATAAAGCCATGACAGTGCCAAGTACCCCAACTTTATTATTATAGAAAGAAATTATTACTTAGAAGTTCCATGACAGTGCCAAGTGCCTAGTACAATTAGTTTGGTGTTACATAAAGAAAATGACTAAAATAATCTTAATCACAAAGTTGAGACCATTCTCTTTGTCGAAACTTTAAGGTTATAGAAAAAAAAATTATTAGGCTAGAATCGAATGAGAAGCCATGAAATTCCTCAAAGTCATGGCATTCAAAAAGGAAATGCCCAAATAAGGAAATCTAAATGGTATGATACTGAAAGAAGATAGAAGAAGAAAGGAAGTAAAGATATATATTAAAAAGCTATCATGGGCTGTAGAGATGATCAATGGAGATAAGAAATTATTCATGGTCTAACTAGGGATATTAAACATGGTACTGAAGATGTCAAATAGTTTGCGTCGTTATAGCACGACCCATTTTTTTAGGCATGTCCAATCCACCATGCCATGTTAAGGCATGTCATGGTTTTAGCATGGGTTGTGCCATGTCGGCACCACTCTAAAAATGGGCATCCTAGGATAGCCCATTGACACACCTTTTGTCAAATTCATATTGGATCATATCGAGTCATGTAAAGCCAGGTTAGGTATGGCCAAGCTAGTCTAGTTCATTCTAGGATAGCATGATTCATTCTAGTCTAGCATTGTTCATTCAAGGCTAGCTTGGGTTTAGTTCAGGTTAGACTAGTTCATTCTATGCTAGCCTGGGTGCAGTCCAAGCTAGCCAATTTCAGAACTAAGCTTGCCTATTTGGAAGGTCAAGCCACAACTAGCCTTCAGAGACCAATGTGTGTGGTCATGCCATGATGCACCTCCCATGCCAGGAACTCTAATAAAAAGGCTCAAGCCATGCCATGGGCTAGCATCTACCAGCATCAAGTTGCTCCATGCATATCTCTAAGCCTAGTCATGGCATGCCAAACATAGTTAAATCATGTTGTGCCCTATTTCATGTATGGGCTATCTAACCTAGTTAATACCTTTATAAAGTACTACTTGGGAGGCAATCCAAAGAATTTTTTTTTACACATAGTGTGATATAATAAATAAAATGTATTCATCACATGAATCATTATATAAAGTTAATTTACCCATAACTATAGTTGATGAACTTGAATTTCACCATTACTCATAATATGTCAACAATAAGTTGTTTCACTATCTTGCGATACAATGCTACTCAAACCTAGTTATAGAAAAAAAATACATATTGTTTGTGAGGATGTGGAATGTAATTCTTTATTTTATATAGTGGGAAGTCTTTTTTTTTGTGGACTAGAAATAATTTTAGTATTAAGGTCTTGCTAGGTAAATTATATACTAAATATTATAGTATATTTTGATAGTTTTTGATGAAGTGTAAGTATGAATATATGTAATAAATAAAATAATTTCACCAAATTATAATTTTGATGGATTATGAGGAATATTAATGAAATCATTGTATTATTGAAGGTAATTATTGACTTGCTGATTGCTAATCCTATTGAGTAGTTATGTCATTTATTATTGGCTGAAACTTTATATAATTAGTTATAATAATCTGTTTTATGTCATAGCTTTGCCATATCATTAACATTATTATTTTATTATGCAAGATATTCTTTTTGGTTGTGACATTATCTTGGAGTTGTAGTCATACTTATATAATAAAATACAATTTAATATGTATACAATATAATTCTCTAATTAAATGAACTAAAAGTAAGACACAAATAAAAATTTAATATAAAAAAATTTTTAAATAGACAAGTTAAAGTATAAATGAAATTCTACTATATAACCTAATGTTAGAAATAGTTAATCACTATTTAATTTTAAACAAAAAAAAATTAATTTTAGTTTTGACACACATATAGACACAAATTTTCTTTTACTCCTAAACCCATATGAACTAAGACTAAGACCAAATAGGGATTTAATATAAATAAGTTTTTAAATAGACAAGTTAATGTATAAATGAAATTCTACTATATAAACCTATTGTTAGAACTATTAATCAATATTTAATTTAAAACAAAAAAAAATAATTTGGGTTTTAACAAACATATACTGACAAATTTTCCTTGACTCCTAACATAGTTGAACACATGCTATCAAAATGAATTAAGATAAAATATATAAAAATAAAAAATATTCCTTGACTACAAATATCAAAATTCAGTCCACAATACATTATTCCAACACATGCAACTGAAGCATGATATAATTTAACATACATATAGACACACACTCATGCACACACGCATGCATGCACACATATATTATTGTATGTATGTATGTATGTTTGTATACATAGACACACATACAAACACACACACACACACACACACGAATAATATGCATGTGTCTCAAAATAATACTACATTGAATCAAGAATGATACTTGCCTAATGTTTCCATTTCTTCAAGTAGCCATCTTCAGCTTGTGGCACCAAAAATTTAATGAACTAATAAGTGTGATGTGGAGGAAAGGTTAAACAAAAAAACTAAATATGATCAAGAGTTAGTTTCAAGACTTATAAATATTACCTTCTGAATTTATGAGTTATTAATGTTCATGTAAAACAACAAATATATAGTTCATCCAAAACCTATCCAAATTAAGTTAATCAGCCAATTTAGTCAATGAATGTAGATTTGATTGGTGGTTTGGTTCATTAAATAAAATCTACAAATTAAATTCAATCATCCAACTAACAGTATGATAGTTCAATTGACATATAAGCAATACCATCCAACACTGGGTATAGGAATTCAATTCCCAAGATGCCAGATATGCTATCCAATCATTCTATTCATACTACTAAAACATAAGGCTTACCTACTCCAACTCCGGGGGTCAAAACCCCATATATAAGGGCAAAGAGATAATATGGGATATGTTATTGAGGGAGGAGGGGGAATAAAAAAAAATTCAATTTACTAGGTTTTATTTGGCTGGTTTAGAGTTTCTTATAATAGAAGAAATGGGCACAAGAAAAATGATGATTTTGGAGATAAAACTATAAATATAACCTTATTTCCATTGTTTGGCCATCGTGTGCCATAGCCATTAGAAATATTTATCTCAAAGATGATTCCATGTCGTTTTGTGAAATGTATGTTCAACCATCGACATAAATATACTAAGTGCAAGAGAATATCAATAGTATACTTATTGTTAATAAAATCTATGAGGAAAGCAAAAAACAAAAGACTTGCATCTTTTCCAATGTATGAAAAAATTGTTGTGCATAATCAAGATGATGTGCACTAATAAAAGGTTGGAAACTCACCACTTCCACTAATAACACCCAAGTGTTTACTGTCACTTCTTCCAACATGTTTTGTCCAAGCCCTTGCTCCATTAGTCAAGGCGCTACTTTTGATCTCAAAAAAAAAAACAAAGAATTTAGGGAAAAACAAAGCAATGCATTATAAAAATAGCACTTAAAAGATTTTGTTGTAATTTTCATTTTTAGAAATGTGCCTCTAATGCATTAAACTATTCCAAAAAAGACCCAAAAAATATATAAAAACATAATCATGCACAATACACAACACTCTTGCTTAGTGCAAGGGTTGAGAATCGACAATTTTATCCAAAAAAATCAAACAATTGTGTATGATAAGTCTTGAAGCCAAGACTAACAACTCTTAAATAAAAACAATTTTCATAGTACCAATGCACGAATAAAAAAGAATATAAATAATTTTACAAAGGCACACGATTATTGAAGATAAATAATTTGATAATTTCTTTAAAATTACATATTACTGAAATTAAACAACAAAAATAAATAAATAACAATTAAAACTCACACGAAGTAATAGGTACGAAAATATGCCTTTATATAAAAATAAAAATGAATATGACATCCAACATTTCAAGTATTCTTATCCATAATAAAATAAAAAACAAAAAACATGTGCTTATAGATCTAGGACATCAAAATTACAAAAAAGAAATATAAGGTGAATTCACTCCAAAGTGTTAGTGGATAAGTTTGTTATTCCAAAGAGAAATTCCTTCGATCACAAACATTTTGCAACCATGACTTTGTGTTCCAGAAAAAATTACCTTAATCATGACATTCTTGGCATCACCACTATGTGCTCATTAGTGAAACTTCTTTATTTATGATATTTTTTAATATCATGACTTTATGTTTTAGATATAAATTACCTCAATCACATCATTCTTATTGCCATGATCATATCAATGATGAATTATTCTATTGTGGCATTTCTTTGTCACATTTATTTTGTGTTCCATAGAAAATTTAAAGAGCACACAGAGCCATGATCTAACCCTAAAGTTATAATTCTTAACTTGAATATTCATACAATAACTCAAATGAAACTTTAATGATATAAAATATAGATTTATGGGGGTTTCAAGAGAGAGCTAGGACATTCAGAAATCAAGATTGGGAACACTCATACCAACAGGTGAGCAAAATTCAACTCATAATTAGGAATAAATTCAAACCAAACAGAAGCAAAGATAGATTGAAAACCAAATTTGAGACCTAAATCCTAATACTGGTAGTTATTGGGAACCCTTAATTTATAGAGATAATACTTTAATCCTCTCACATTGATTAATGTATATGTATATGATAATAATAAATTTATAATATTTGAATGTGAAATTATTGTGTCTCATATTTTAATAGATATAGATATTAATTAAAATAGAGATTAAATATTCACACCAAATATATTTATGTATATTGATTATGGTGGATAATTAGAAATAAGTCATGAAACATACTCATAAGATTAAATTCAAAAAAGCGGCAATATTCTTTTTATTCTTATCTCATGAAATAAACTTATATGCGAAAATCATAAATTTATATAAGTTTAAATGATATGAGTATTGTGCTCATATAACTGAAAACACAAATGAAACGATAATCATTACATTGTATATATTTTAGAAGAATTTGTAATCAAATGATATAAATTTATGTATAACATTTAACCTAAGAATTTAACCCTAATGTGAGAGTTGTGTGTTGGTTGTGGTAACTTGGTAACATACAAATCATTAGATAGTGACAATCTTGTGATCATTTTCACTTTTATGATGTCCATAAGTGAAATTGATACGAAGATGTATGTTAATTAATACTAGTATAGTGCTTGCGAATAAAAAGCTCAAGCACAATTATTATAATGTATAATACTATATTACTTAAATAATTAATACTAAATCATTTCATGTCTTTTATGATAACTGAGCTCAAAAAATAAAAATACATTATCAAAATAATTATTAATGATAGTTAACATATTACTTAAATAGTATTGAAGTGTAGATGACTCACAAACAAAGTAAGTATAATTTCAATGATAAAATACCAAAGATATAACTACAAAGAGATAATTATAATTATTATTGGTAGTGATAGTCTAAGATTCACAACCACTTTATATGCAAAGAAGGCAAAAAAAATTATATTATCCTACCCTTCATTCAATAATCATGAATAATATTGTCTCAATGATAAAAAAATGCATCATACACAAGAAAATAAATCAATCTTAGATTCTAATTTTCAAATCAGAGACCCAAGTTTATTTTTTCAAGTTGAGGAGCAATTAATTAATTGTTGGTTGGCCAAACCACTCATACAATCCATGCGAGGTCAAAATTTAAACTTATGTTCGTTGTATGAATGACCCATATACTTGCAATTTTTTGTTAGACATATTCAATCATCCAACAAAATTTTAATGTCATGCTCTAAATAAGACTAGCCGTTGTAATAATATCATAATAACTTTTTGATGTCATTGGCAAAATTATTTTTAATTTAATTGGTAAACTCAAATTGACATAATTATCTTTTAAAATAAAAAGTAGATTAGATATTTATTTTTGTTTAGTGTTTGATTTTGTACTTGTAGCTTGTTTATTAATTTTTCATTTTATAGCCACAACAATTTATGAACCAAAGATATGAGATTGAGCCAATACTTTGGATTAATAAATTGATTGACCAAAAATACACATGATTAGATAGAGAGTTGAAAGAGCAAGTATGGAAGAAAATAACAACGATCAAAAAAAATCAAGATGGTGTAGAACAAGCTATTTAATAGCTCATTCTTTACCAAACTTAAAAAAATTCTTGGAAATCAATATTAATTGAAAACTATAATTAGGTTCAATTGTAACCATTACATGTAAATAATTTTTGAGTTGAAACCTAATATTATAGTCATAGTGTAACAATATTAGTATGATAGATGATTTTTGAGAGACAATACAAAGAGTTTGTTCTAGTATTTGTTTAGAAAATTCAATGAGAGGAAGGATTAACTGATACAAATTTTCTAATCAAATTCTTTTCATCTCAAATTATATCATAACTAAGAGGAAAGATAAGTAAATCTAGATAAATGAGCAGTAGACTTTATATGATATTTGAGATTGAATCCAAGATTTACAAAGAAAATATTCATAAGATTTGAATTATGATTTCATGCTCAAATATTTTATAATTATTTGAACTACATGATAAGATGCACAATTAATACAATATCAGATAATTATATCATGAACAAGTCACCCGGGGAGACTGATCATTTTTTATTTAAAGAACTAACTAAAAATAATTATTAAACTTCGAACAAAAGAACAAGTAAAAGGAAGAAAACTGGAGTATTAGAGTTAGATAGACTAAAAACAATGGGGATGAAACTTGATGCATTTTTCATAAAATTTAAAATCAACATGACAAAAGGCCTAGTGTATGAGAAATAATTATTTTATAACAATAAGTTAACAATTTCGACCCAAATAATTTATCAAGTTGAAAAAACAAACATTCTACAAAATAGAGGGTACATGTTTATAGACTCACTAATAATGTCCCTAAACATTATCATCCGAATATAAGAAATCACAAAATTTTATCATATGAAAGTCAAATAATATACAACATAACATGAGACAATATCAAAAGAACTATGAAAGTAATTCGACAAGATATCAAATACAAGGAGTTTCAAGTTCCAACTATACCAATTTGAATAGAGCAAGAATCATCATTTTAGGTGAGCATTATTGTGCTACTCATAGAGATAAAGAAAATAAATGATATACAAAAAAAAATTGAATGGAATGAATGAAAACAATACTAGATCATATGGATTTCATGATGAAGACTATTGATAATCAAATTGGACAACTAACATTAATAATGAAAGAGAATATCAGAATGAATTACCTAGAGATACTAGGATATATCTAAAGAAAAGTATTTTCATAACACTCATAAGCGATAAAGAATTAGATTGATAAAAAATACAAAAGAAATCAAAAGGAGATACTGATAGTGATAAGGAAGTTGTGACTGACAAAGTTGCAAAATTAGAAGTCATACCGCCCAAAACCACGACAATCCTTTCCATGACATTTTTAAAAGTCAAGGCACTACCAAATTTCACTACCCAACTTATGCCACCAACTATCATACATAAATAAGTAAAAATAAAGGTGAAAATGTAAATGAACTGAAGCAACAAATAGAAAGATTTTGTGCCAAATAATAATTATGTAGATAATACACAAACTCTCTAACAAGAACTATCTTTTTTGCATTAGTTTAGAAAATAGAAGTTGGATGAGCAATTTGATCGATTCCTCATCATCTTCAAAAAATTAGAAGTCAACATACCCTTTACGGAAGCATTATCACATATGTCATATTATGTAAAATTTATAAAGAATATCATGCAAGAAAAAATTATAGATCTATGAAATGGTGAACATGAGCAAGAAGTGTATCACAATTATTCAACATAAACCCCTCGATAAAATGCAAAGAATTGAGAAGTTTATGATTCCTTATGTAACCTTTCTCGTCCTTTTGGCTAAGATCAAGTGTAGTTATGATTCCTTATGTCATTAGTGAACAGATATTCAAAAATATTATGCAATTTGAGAAAAAAGATTAATTTGATTTTTTTATTATTAATGTGAAGAATGAATCTTAGTGAGATAATTATAATTTCTCTATCGATATGGATGGGTAGACCAATCATCAAGTTTCTAAAGAAAATTATCAAAGATAAGCTAGTCAAAGTTAAAAACTATATTATTTTTGCTGACTTTGAAATGTTGGAGATGAAAAAAAAAACTCATATGCTATATTAATCTTGGGATAATCATTCTTGCTGGTTGGTATTGATTGATATAAAAAAAGAATTTATATTCCATGTGGATGAAGAGAAAGTAACGTTCAATATATATAAATCATTCAAATTCAGGAAAATGATGAAAAACTATTAGAAAATAAATAACCTCATACACAGTTAAAAGCCAAAATGTTAATTTCAAATGAAAAAATTTCTCAAATAACTATGGGCCCACTTTAAATGAAGAAATTAATAAATTAGTAGAAAATATAAAAAAGGAAAGATTATTATAGGCCTTGATGAAAAAAACTATTTTGAAGTCGTGATTAATCTCATAGTCACGACAGAAGAAAAACCAAAGAGAAGTTACTTTGAAATAGTAAAAGAAGTGGTTGATATCACAAAATTTATTATTGAGGGGACTCTTGTGATGATATAAAATTTGCAAGAGGAAGAAAGTTCACTACTGATAGATGATGTACTAGGAGGGAATGACAAAATTGACATCATTATTAATAATGATTAGAAGAAAAAAAAAGGTCCAATTTGTTGTGTAGAAAGAAGTTACAACTTAAAAAAATCACTACTACACACGTGGGATCGAAGAAAGAAGAAGTCTCAACAAAAGAAAAAGTCATGACTTTGACAAACAAAAACTAAAATAGGAAGTTATAATATATTCCATAGTCATGACACAGCTACTCCAAATAACAAAATTTAATATTGCAACTTTACATAAAGTCATGATATTAATGAAGGATATCGCACTCAACAATACCACAACAATTAATAAACTTATGACATATACTAAAAAACATCTCAGAAGGATGAACCAGATAGATAGCCCAATGTTGAAGAAAAATTTAAAAAGACATAAAAATAAAAATATTATAAAAAAGATAGCATGGACTGCTAAAGTTACTAATTGTGAATAAAGATCAAAAAAATAGTTTAGCTAAGAATTTTAAGCATAAAACTTCTTGGAAAACAACCCAAATGGTTATTTTTAGATTAGAGAATAATTATCTAATGATGAAAAATTCATCATTAGATAAAATTCATAGATATGAGAATAATTATCTAATGATGAATATTTACATGACATTCAAATCAAATCATGATATTGCTTGCTTTTTACTATTTCATACTTCCTTCTTATTATATTAAATAGAGCTTCGTATAATCTCACAAAGATTGTATGAATAATTTGATCGATCAATAATGAATTACAATTGCTCGAATTGAGAAGATAAACTTGAATCTCAGATTAATACTCATGCTCTAAGATTAGTTTCCTTTCTTATTTATAATAAATTTTCTTTACTATTAAAATAATTTTATATTTGATTGTTAGACAAAAGATAAGATGTTGTAGATTTCCTCGTTTACCCCCTTGGCATGAAAGGTTGTTGTTAACATTACACTATCACTACCAAGAATAATTTCTTTGAAATTGTTTCTTTGATATTTTACCATCAAAATCACACTACTTTGTTCGTGGGTCATATATATTTTACTCCTTTTAAGCAATACAAAAAAATAGTATAGATACTTATTTTCAGTATATATTTTTATTTTTCAAACTTAAATAGTCATACAAGATAGAAAATAATATGGCATAAATTATGTTTAAGCCTTTAATTTTGTAACATCATATTCGTATTAATTAACATATATTTTCTAATGATTTCACTTATAAAAGAAATATAAGAGAAAATGATCGCAAGGTTGTCAACACCTTGCAAAGCATATCTTCTTGTAGGTGTCCCATGATTGATAATTATCACTATTCACCACAACCAACACAAGAATCTCACATGATCAAAGTTTCATTTGTGATTTTAACTTCATAAACATCATACTCACATCAAATAAAATTATATAAATTTATGATGTCCACATATAGGTCCATCTCACGAGAATGAGGTAAGCAAAAATGAGTTAACAATTCCTTTGAATCCAATCTCAAGAATGTCCCATGACTTACCTTCCACCATTCGTTATGGCTAACAATCATAAATTGATTTGATGTAAAATCCTAAATTTTTTTTTCTAAAAACTTTGTTATTCATCAATATTCAAAATATAATAATTCAATAATTATACATTACAATTTTATAATTATGATGCACATATACAAAAATTAATATTAGATCTCTAATCAGTTTAACATTGAGAAAGATTTTGTATTAAAATTTTTGAACTCGAATTGAGGATTTCCAAAGATAGCTGACACAAGGATCTAGGTCTAAAATTTAATTTCTAATCTACCCTTACTTGTATCTGACTTGAATTTGATTTTCCCCTAATTGAAAGTTAAATTTTACTTCCATATTGGTGTGAGTGTTCTTGACCTCTATTTCCAAACCCCATGCTCTCTCTCAAAAATTTGTAAGTCACCATTTTATATCATATGCATTCCATCTAGTGGTGTGCAAATCTTCAAGTTGGCAGTCATGACTTTAGGTTTAGTTTGTGACCCTTGGTGCTCTTTGAATCCCCTTTGGAGTACAAAATCATGATGATAAATAAATACAATCATCAAGATAATTCTTCTTTGGAGCACATAATCATGATGGCAAGAATGTCACAATTGAAGTAATTCTTTCCTGAAACACAAAATCATGACGACAAAAAATATCATAATTGAGAGAGTTATTCCATAAAGCGCATGGTTATGGAGACAAGAATATCATGACAAAGGTAATTCTCCTCTATAACACAAAGTCATGATTACTAAATGATCACGGTTGAAGAAATTCATCTCTATTAAAAATAGTTGTAACAAAAAAGTATGCCCATGGTTTGATATAATTTTAGCTCTGTAACAAATAAATTATACTGATAAAAAATTTTCATGATTGCTAGAACTCATTTTTCCCTTGGTTGACATGATACAAAAATAATGGCATACCCAAATTTATGTTTTAGAATTAATAAAGCCATGACTCCAAAATAATATCATAATCATCAAATATGTTCCACAATAAAAGATAATGACAATTGAGCGATAGAATCATGACATACAAAGATTATTACACCTTATATGTAGAGTCATGACTAAAAAACACTACCGTACCTTCTCAATAAATATATACTAGTGTAAACAAGTTATAACATTAGAAATATCATAATTTTCCCTTATTCCACTCTTCATTTTAGTTTTCCACCAAATTCACTACTCATAGCTAATTTATATTTGATTTTATCATCTGATTTCATAAAAATCATGATTCAATAAAATTTTTGCATTTAATACCCACATTTTGTATGACCACGTCATAAAAACAATAGAAAACAATCACAATATATCAAATCTAAAAATACCAAATATCTAATAACTAATATGTTGTCTGAATATAAATTATAGTAATTCTCTCATCATAAATTTTCTTTCTAAGAATAAAATAATTCACCTCCATATATTTTATCTACTAATGATATATTGAATCAGAGGCTAGGTTTTGGCATGCCAATATGTCATTGTACATCTTACGTAGTGGGTATGTGATATAGAAATGAGGGAGGTGAAAGGTGCACACTTTATCTGGCACACCTTCTATGTGCAGACAAAATTTCTAGAGTTTGGTATCATATGTGTTTTTTTTTCAACAAGGGATAGCACACACACATGTATTGTGATGTTACATTGCACGTGTTCTCTCTTTATAGTAACAATAGGGTTTATACTTCCTTAGATTTTAGCTCTACTAAAAACAAGCCACAAAACAACCAATAGAGTAATATGAGTATACTTTAGTTCAGGTTTTCGATGAGCTAGAGAATAGAAACTTGATGATCCATAACTTTAAGTATATTTAAGGAAAAAAAAGACATGCATTGTTTGTAATTATCAGATACAAGTCTATCAAGTAGTTATATGATCATGCAGTCAATTCCTCCTGCCTTAACCTTATGATCACCCTTTTAGAGGTATCAAATAAGTTATGTTAGGCTGGCACAACAAGTATTGTGTCGCATGACTGCCTTTTCCAACCAAACATAATGAGTCATGTTGGTTTAGACCAATTCAAGCTAGGTCATGCATGGTAGGATTGATAGTGGCATGGCCTTAGCCCATGAGCAGTAGCAATGCCCACTACCACTAGTGGCTAGCCTGGAATGGCATGGGCCCAGGCTAGCTAGCTAGCATAAAATTTAGCTAATCCAATTCAAGTTCAATCCAAAGGCCCATCGTCACTCCACTGGGCAATGTAGTGCATCATTATACTTGTTTTTATCTTTAATATAAAATTTTTAATTTTAAAAAATAAAACTATATTTCATTGTAAATAATAATTATAGTAAAATCTTTAGAACTCATAAAAAATATATTTAATTCACAATTTTAGTTTAATGACGATATCACAAATAATGATAAATTAGCAAAATTTTTATGCATGACATGACATGGACAATACACAACACTACAAAATGCAGCATGCACATCAATCCTCTAATATCTATAATTAGGCTCTGCCTATAATATAGTTCAGATCATCACCTCTAATTCTAAAACTAGCAGCTATGCTAGTCTCAATATCTTTGATATCACATAAGTCATCACCCGCTAATAGCTCATTTACGTTATCTTGAAGACCCATTATTAAATTCTCTCAACTCTTTAAACATGAAAATATTTCTATGATATTTGGTTGTTGTTTGGATCTTATATCTAAAATATTATTTACAACCAAAGCAAATCTAGACTTCAATACTATGTTAAATACTAGATGGATCAATAGATCACATGTCATCATAGATAGCTTATGATAAATAGATTTATATGATTTTTCATCAATTCTATATATTTAAATTCGTATTATTATTATGTGATAAAATAAAATAATAATCATTATCTAAGTATCAAGATAGCTCACTCATATTCAATGAACTACCTTTTTATTTTTTCTAGCTAATTGAATGATAAATTCATTATTTTCAAATATAATATCCATGTTCTACTTAGATGCTCACCAAAATATCATATTTTTAGTATCATAATATTTAAACATGTTATCTAAATATTTGTGAATCCTTCCATATGATTCTTTTACTTAATTTATGCATATGAATATTTATTATAATATATTTTCTCTCTTTCACTTTAGCATTAAAATTCATACAAGCAACCATGTAATAAAGATATTGAATGAATGACTAGTATTTTAAATACTTCAATCTCAATAGTCATAATACTAAAATCAATATATCTTCTTTACTTGCTAAACATACTAATAATCTCACATATCCACCCATGTAAAATGCATGTGAAGAGAGTGTACAGAAATTAATACATGTTTTTTATATCATAAAAAAATTATAGAATTTCAAATATAAAATTTGTCTTGCAGTCTGAATCATCAATAATAAATTCATTATTTTTACTAGTAGCATTGTCAGATGCCACATGTTTATAGCCAACACATGAATCTAATATTATGTAAATATCATTCAAATTATATCTAACATTTATTTAGAATTTTTCAAAAAACTATTAATGAACATAGAGTATAAAACTCTTATTGTCTATTAAATGTCTTAAATATTTTAGTAAATTTTATATATTTTCTAATGCAAGAAAAACTATTTTCTTGCTTACACTATTAAATTAATTATGTGACAAAAACATATAACATGAAATATATCAATTAAGTATATATCTTTAATAGTTATAACAAACATGTTATCACGATAATGTTATTTTAAGCAGTATGAAATATTATATTAAAAATTTTATTTTGAATATTTATTTCTTAAATATCCTTATCAAACACTTATATACAATGAGATCATCATGAGAATGAATGATTTCAAGATATCCTATTATTTTTATATTTAGTTTTCACTTAGAATCGATATAGTGGGCAGTGACACAAATGAGTATCATCGCGACTTATCCAAATGTCAAACATCATGGAAATTATTTCATTGTACTTCCTAAGTTCATTTATTACTATTTATTTTTCTAATTTAAAATATTTTATTATTTCATTCCTATTGATCAACAATAAAATTTAATGATAACCAGATTGAGAGTAAGTTTTCATCATATGAATTAGTTTAGGTTCCTCCAAAAATATAATTGAAAAATTCATACTAGCTATTAATTTTATCATACATTCACTCACAAACTCATTTTGATAAATAAGGATGATTAATGAACCTAAAATTAATCTAACTTTAAAGACTCCACTACTAAGTTGGGTTTCCTTGTGGTCCATTTTACCCTATTTTTAGTGCGTTGATTGATATATCTCTTAAGTTAATCAGTGTCAAGTATACACCTACATGCATATAATTTTTATATTATATATATTGTGTAGAATTTTCTTGTATATACCTAGCATTTTTATTTTTAATTATGTCAAAGCATATCCACACTACTAAAATTTGCCTATTTTTATATTTTTTTATGCACTTGGATGAAGACTATGGAAAAAGACCTAATTTCAATATCATACCTTTTGGTCAATTTGTTATTATCGATATCTAAGTTTTATTCATTTTCATAACTTTTATTATTTATCATTTTTTTCACGTATGTGAAAGCACTAGAAGTATGAGGAGATAAATGTGTTAATTAGGATGAGAAACCAAGTTCAAAACAATATCAAAATATGTCACAGGCCAGTCCATGGCAAAGCACGACCCTTGCTGGACCAAAGTTCCTAGTAACAGCCTGACACAGTAGCTCATGCGAGCCAATTTTAGACTGGTTGGCCAAACAAGCTAGCCTTGAACAAATTAAGCTAGCCTAGAATTAATCTGATTAGCCT
The DNA here is from genome assembly GCA_029783825.1 of Sapria himalayana. NCBI lineage: Eukaryota > Viridiplantae > Streptophyta > Magnoliopsida > Malpighiales > Rafflesiaceae > Sapria > Sapria himalayana. The sequence continues at coordinate 789,750 of JAREIK010010552.1, read as the reverse complement.
AATTAGGTGAGACCAAGCTTAGCATGACATAGTGCTACTTGGTACTACTTGGGAAAAAGACACGCCAACTGGTATGCCTTGCTACCCATTTTTAGATTTGTGTGGACAAAAAAAGGCTTGTGCTAAAATCTATGATGTACTAACCATGACACACTAGCTTGAACGAGCCTAAAAAATGGATCATTTCATGTCAACATAGCCCATTTGACACCTCTACAAGGATAACAATGTTTTTTAAATTTTTTACTTATTATTAAATTATTTAATTATCTAAAAATTAAAAAATAAATAAAAAAATTTAACATAATGTATACCTTAATTTTGTGTGCAACAAATACTTTAAAGACTCTGCCTCATATTGTTGTACCAGAAAGTTGTAGCTTCTCACCAAAATAAAATTATAAATAATGCATTATGGCAATATCAAACTCAGAAGATGATAAAAATAAAGAATTGTTGAGAAAATATTATAAATAAACTATGAAAAATAAAATATATCAATATGCTATTTATAAATGTTTTTTTATTAAATATATAATTTTTATTTTTAATATTTTTTATTTAAATATATAACAAATTGAAATATATAACAAATTTAAATAAATATGAACAACCATAAATTTTTTGCTTTGAAGCCTTGGGATGTAATCCACTTCTAAAAAATGAAAAAAAAATAAATAAGGCCAAGAGAACTGGTGTATATAGTTTATTTTGATAAACTATTTTGTATAATCAAAATGTTTTCTATTTTTATATTCTGTTAGTACATGAAATAAAATATTGAAAATTGGAAATATATCAATAGCACAATAATGGGGATCCCGCTGTCTGGTCAGTAGGTCGAAGAAAATTTTGAAGCACAACCCAATTCATCCAAGTGATTTGACCTGCTCCATTATTAATATCGAGAAACTATATAATATATATATTTTTGTTTTTGTTACTGCCATTTTTTCTGTGGGACTGCTCATTTTCATCTATCATCTCTGCATGATTTTCTTTGTGACTGCTACAACAAACTGTAAGAATATTATTTTTGGTTATAATTTGTAAATACATAAGCATTTTTCTAGTGGATATAGCTAGTCGTGCTGAATGATTAGTGAACCACGTTATTTTCTGTGTTTCTACTGTGGTTTGATTTTCTATCGTGGTTTGTTGGATTGTGGATTGATAAACTGTGATTGTGAATATATCTTTTGTTGTTCTCTTCTTTTTCTTCTAATCCATGAAATTACAAATGTTGGAAGCAGAATGCCTAACAAGAATACTAACAAGCACTATCGTATTAGTGTGATGTCAATAAGGACAACATGAAAAGCAATCATTAAATGACTACTTTTTAAAAATTATGGTCATGCCAAATTTTGTGTCAATGTTCCAGGCAAGAGCCAAGATCGCATGGCCTTGGCCCAGCACAACATGATTCATGCCATGAGCCAGAATGAATATGGTCTAGGCATGATTTTGGAGTGTGTCATGTCAAGCTTAGCATGGCTAAATCAAGTTGTGCCTTGAGTCATACATGAACCACCTATTTCATTTGACACCTCTATACTCTCTAAATGGAATAAAATAGTTCTATTTAGCACATGATCTCATAAATTTTGTCATACTCACATTTTTTTCTATTATTTATTTACTACTACTCTTAAATATTCTAGGACATTCAAATCTTTTACTTATAACCCAAAATGCATCATATCATATTAGAAGAGATAGATATCCTCTACTCCAATGAATTTTGTGAACTAGTATTATAAATTTTAGAAATATTTATTATTGATTACATATGAATTTTCATTATGAAGATAAACCTAGATGAAAAAATAGATAACAGTAAAAAAATTATAACGATAAAGCTTACTCAGATATTTAATCTTAATAACCATAATATTTTCTCTCTGGTGATCAATTTGAAACCTATACAAATTCTTATTTCACTAGTGACATATTATAAATAAAGGATACATCAACAAGATGTAAATGATATATTAATGCATATAAACCCTAAAGAGCAAGTGTACATAGAACATTCACCAGAGTTTTAAATATCACAGTCAGACATAGCCTATAAGTTGTAAAAAAAATTATATGATTTGGAGCAATCAACTTGATTTGAGATTTTTTCATAAGCAATCACCTCATTTAGCTTACATAGTTATGTTATAGATTGTTTTTTCTATGTAAAATTTGATTTCTGGATTATTTTACTATGTATGAATATGATATTTTTATTATAGAAGACAGTGAGTTGAAAATCACCCAATTAAAAAAGTTTTTTCAATCACAGTTACTAATAAAAGATCTTATAAAACATAGATACTTCCTTGGGATATAGATTACTTCCTCCCAAAGAGACATCATATTTATTGAGGAGGTATGCAATTGATATACTCATATAAATTCATTTGTTTGATTGTACTCCAATGAATATTTTGATTTGATCAAGGTATTAATTTCTTTTTTGATGTGACTCATCCATAAAAATTTATTACTTTCATGAAAATCATAAACAAATTAAGTATCTGACCATTAGTAGCCCATATATAAAATCTCTTTTAGGAATCATAAAGACTTACAATTAACAAATTATTCAAATTTGAGTTGGATACCAGCTTGCATAGATATGAGATCCACTACTAGCATTTTTATTTTTTTATAGACAATTTCATTTCCTAAAAAGATAAAGAGAAACAAACACATCAAAATTCAATATAAATGAAAGAGTTCAGGATGATGATAATGATTATAAGCAAGATACTTTGGATTTGATACTGACCCAAAAGGTCAAGAATTTACTTTCTTCTCTAATTACTCTTACTTTGACAGTCATACAACAAGGCACATAGCACCCAAAATGACACTCCACTAGAAAATAAAGCACATAATGGTTGATTACTTATTCCTCAAAGAAAATATTCAAAATGAGATTATTATTATTATTATTATTATTATTATTATTATTATTATTATTATTATTATTATTATTATTATTATAACATATTCAGTCAATGAACAATTTCACAGAGGCCTTGAAGATGCTTCAACTTATCTTTATTGTTTTCAAACTTGGTGTTCTGTATTGAAGATTCTTCAATCCATTAATTCATTGGGTAACTACATCACATGTATGTTTCCTTTGTTAGTTATTGGATGTTTCGCGTTATTGGCTTAGTATCAAATAAGACCATCAAAAATCGAAATAAAAAGTCATAATAAAATCAAACATTAGTTAAATTTGCATAAAAATTTATAAGAACATTATATTGATTAGAAAACTAATACCCACATGATTAATCTAAATAATATTGAGAATATATTATGATGATAACTTTCATGTAGACAACTAATCTTTCTATAGTCAAAACAAAAAAAAAGAATCGTCATTGAAAATTGTAGAAACATACATTTGAGTTGTTTGGCCACATAAAATATGAAAAAAGAAATGATCTCAATGGGGGAATGGCATCAATAATTGTACCTAATGTATGAACAAGACCAAAAAAGGCATTGAATTCCTCCTTAACTCAATCTCTAAATCAAACAATAAAGAAATTAGCATCCCAAGATAATAATATGTTCAAGTTTCTCCAATATACAAAAAATCATATCTCAAAGGCAAATAATGTCATTCAAAAGAATTATTTCTAAAAAAATGTCATCAATATAGTTAAAAAAACAAATAAGAAAGCAAAGACCAAGTATAAATCCATCTATAATTAAAAAATAAGAAAGTTATCTAGAGTAGTGAATAACTTACTGATAGAATTTTAGCTATGGGCATGTATGGCTTCTCAGAAACTTTATAAAAATGGATAGCCAGCGAGCCACATGACCTTTCCCTTTCTTGAGAATTAAATTTCCTATAGATTTTTTCACCTTATATTTATAGACATCTTTATGTTTGAGAAATGAGATCTCACATCAAGATACACCACGATCATTTTTATATTTTGAACAATAACATATATGAATATGTAAATATAAATTTGATATATCTAATAGATACACATAAAGATTAGAAAACATACTAAGTGAACAACACTCCCATTTTATTATGATTTTTGGAAAAGATTAATATCTAAACATTCTTATTTCTGAAAGTGAAAGTGCATATGATGAATCTCGAACCCAAATTTTTATGCCATTGGACAGAGACACTTGTCGTTGTGCCAAACCTTGACCTTTAATAGATGCATGCAACATAAAAACTACTTAGGTGATCAGTCATTCTAATATTATTCTCAACTAAACTCATTGACTTTTTTAGAATTTTTATGAAATCCGATGTATATGTATTTATGTAATCACGCACACACACACACATATTTTACTAATAGATACATATATAAATATAAAAATATATAGATACACAAATACATACATACATACATACATATATATATATATATATATACAAGTGGATTATGGTAAAAAATGGAATCAATTATGTAGAATAAAAATGTAAAATGAATAAGTATACAATGTCATAGTTTTAACAGTAGGAAGAACTTTGTCAAGACAATTAGCTTCCAACATCTCTAAAAAGGAAGAATATTTTTGAACATCCTATGATTGATGAAAATGGTTGTGAAAGCCACTACAATAGAATGGATTGGTCACATAGTATGGTCTCACTTCAATTTCAAGCAACAAACTTTTATTGATAAGAATCAAGTATTTTGGAATTACTATGAACAAAAACATGAAACAAGAAGTAGATAAAAAAGAATTAAAGAAATATCATTGTGTACATGATGAAACATACTAATAAAAACTATAATTAAATCATACTTCTATTGAAATCATCATTACTAAGGCATAACCTCAAGCTATTTAGAAAAATTAGTTTACATTTTTATTCTCTATTCAATTCTACTATGTAAAAAAAATTCTCAAATACGTTTAATGATCAAATGTTCTAACCAATTTTGCTAATATATTAAGCATTTAGTTTCTAAAGTTTTTTTTTATCTTTTGTTGCTTAAAAAGATATTTGTTTTCCATATACCAAGAGAAATTATACTAAGAAGTTATTATTAATATTTATGTGATTTGATATTGATATTGTTGAGATTTACCTAACTAACTTACATGAGAAAAGAGTTAGCCCAAAGCATTTGTACTAAAGAATAAATAAGGATCATGCAGATACCTGATGTAATTCCCATCAGCACATCTTCTTTCAATTGTCTTCATCCATCTATGTGCAATCAAGAGTATCAAAGCTGACAAAAAATTATGGCTAGATGTTTTGTTGATTCACAAATGAACGAAACAAAGGACATTTGATCCATAAAATGATGGATTACTATTTAGAAATGAAAAAATGGCTCCTGAACATGAAGGTCATAAAATATTGTCTTCAAAATATAATTGACACATCGATATAGAGTACATGACAGTTTCATGAAAAATAATAACATGTACTTATAACTATTTTTATATAAATATAGGTGTGTATATATATATATATAAGTGTGTGTGTATAAGTATATATAAAGAGATATAAAAATTGTTATATATAAGTATATATGTTTAAATAACTATAAATAAGTATATATGCAATATTTGTTTATATGTGTGTGTGTGTGTGTGTGTGTGTGTGTGTGTGTGCGTGTGTGCGTGTGTGCATGTGTGTGTGTGTGTGTGTTATATACATCTATGTGTGTGTGTGTGTGTGTTGAAACTGATCTATACTAAAAGTCATTATAATTATTTTCTTGATTTGTATCTTCTTGTTATTAAAAAAAAGATTTTATAATGAGCTAAATTTGTAAAAATGCATGTCTATTATTCTACATTATAGGTGATTTAGTTCATATAGATTAGCTTATGTATAAAAGATTGAATCATCAGTTCTTATAGAATATAAGTTTATTGTTCACAATCTATATAAAGTTGAACAACCTATCGACAAGATTGCAGCAATAGACATATCCTACAATCTCTATGAGCTTTTTAAAAAGCTATTATTTTCATCTTCTTTTTAAAGTGTGGGAAGAAATTTGGTTTTATGCTTTTGAGTGAATCAAAAATTAATAATTTTATATTTTGATGTTTTTTTTTTAATTTTTAAAAAATTCATTTTTTTAATTATTTTGTGTTTGGTGCATAGAATTTTAAATCTCCCTTAAAATGGAATATCAACGTACCAAGTTATACAAAAAAGTGATGTTATGCATGACAAGGCTAATTTGCTAAAAATGTTACAATATTATCCATGATAAAGACTAGAGAGTTACAAAAAAACAAGTGTAATTATCATTTTGATGAGATGAAAAATACAAATAAAAAAAAGGAATGATAAATTTGAGACAATAAATTATTGTACTATGAAATAGAAAAAAAATAGAGAGAAAAAGAGATTGAGAGATTGAGAAGATCAAAGAAATAATATTTTTTTTTTACTCAGGATGATCATTATATAATGGATGATATATATGCAAAGGATATAAAAGTTTTTTATAGGATTTAGGAATGATATGTCATTACTCATATTTAAATATGAATAATTAAAAGCTGATAAAAAAACTTAAATGGTAATTATTTTCACTTCATTATTTATAATGGTGGTCATTTGTTTATCATCTTGTTTATACAATTTTAATGATCATTACTGAATGAAACATCTAAAAATTATTAGTACTATTTTATTAAGAACCTTATCAATAAATCTCATTGGGATAAAACTTGGATGAAGAAAAAAAAGTATAGTATACTAACATTTTTAATAATACTTATATTAGTAGTGGCATGACTATTTTATCTCCAATACTTCACTCTAAAGATCTTTTAGCTCATGCATACAAATTTGGCATACCAAATTGCTAAAAGTTGTATTATGCAAGGCTTTGTGTGATATTATTAATTTGTTACATGTTGATTTCATTTGACTTAGGCAAATGAAATCATAGGTGGAGGGAATGCTTCTAGAACTAATAAAGAGGCTTTACTAGATCAATAATAAGGAATGATAGTAATAACCTCTCTCTCAAAATAATATCAATATTGTGTCCATCATTCCTTCCATCTATATTGTGCCTATGATTTCCAAACTAAACCTTGACATGGTATTCTCATGCAAAGACTTTTTTATTGAAAAACCTAGGTGGTCTAAATACGATTATGGTTTGAAAATTCGAAGAGTTAGAGAAGTGGAGAAAGTTGTTATTAAAATTCACCTGCCATTTATCCTTAGATGGAGAAGAGGAAGATTCACCCCGATCAAGATATAATTGAGGCAAAGACATTTCCCACCTTACGGCTAGCACAATAGTGTTTGTGTGTAATAAGATGGTTGAAACTAGTGATCAACCTTGTTTTCCTCCTACAATAGCTTCTAGATGCAACCAATATAATTTGTCTCTTTCTGGTGAGGTGGTAGATGAATCTAAGATGGCAATGTTGGATGCTCTCAATTCTTTCCAATGTGCTCTACGAGCCTCCATCCCTATTATTATAATGTGCACACCTGCCCACCATGGAGTGATTTAAGTCCAAGATTTCCACGAACAAGCAACTCTATGTGATGAACCTAAGAAAATTTGTCCACCTCGATCAGCCTTTTAAACTCAGTCACTTCCACTATGATCCTTGACTCAAATGAGATGATAAGGGTCGGAATCTTTTAACATTGGATATTGTTTAATCAATTAGATGACACCTTTTTTAAGATGAGGAAGCTATATATGGTTTCTAGGTGGATGGAGGTCTACATAGGTCAGGATGTGTACTATGCCCAAGTTTATATTCATCCTCCTACTGAATCTTAAGACCACATGCTACAGAATGGTCTTTATGTGTGTAATTTTAACATCAAATGAGTTTGCTAAGCTGGTAAGAAAACCTTTTACTAGTTACTTGATTGCGTGTTCAACTAGATGAGATCAAAAATAATTTATAAATTAAGCATTTCACTAAGAGTAGTTTATGTATGATTAATAATTATCTAATATAAACTTTTACTTCATAGTGATTTAATATCATCCAAGGAGATAAATTGTTTTAGTGTGTAAGCTAGGGAAGAACCAAATAGAAATGCAATTAAATTTGATCGGTATTCGAGCTGTTGATTAATTTTCAATGGCTAGCAAAATTCTTTGGATAGTCGAAAGAAAAAGATATGCTATTGATAAGGATTTTAGGAATTGGTATTTAGTAGACCTAATTTTCATGGCTAATTAAAAATGAACTTACGAAATTTGTTAAGTGATTTCCAAAATCTAACTCAATAATCCATAATTTTTATTTTGGCAAACTTAAAAATGAAATCTCTAAATTAATTTGTCGAAAAAAAATGGATTTAGTGATACATTCCTAGTATCTTAATAGTATGGAAAATAACAATCATCTAAGGTAATTCGAGAAAGAGAACTAGAGAGTTGAAAAGTAACCATGAAAAATCATAAACCATGCAAGTATAAATTCATAATCGTAAATTGCCAAAGATCTTACATATAAGTGCTTCCTTTGAAAAGAAAATGCAAGATTTTTCAATACATTTCAGGTATTATCATCTCCATAGGTTTTTTAGCTATGCTTCTAATGATGTGCGATGGGTAGAAAAAAAAATTTGAAAAAATAATTTATTTTCTAAAAAAAGACCAAAGCCTATAAAGGGGATTGAGCTTCCATTTTATCATTTTGGTATAATCATGTTGGGTATGCTCGGGTTGGGCAGACTGAGTATTTAATAATTAAATATTAATTTAATTATTTAGTAAATTTAAATTTAATGTATGAGTGGTGTAATGTTTTTGTGTGTGTTTTTATTTAATTAAGATGTCACAAGTTAATTTATTTTGAAAGTGGAATGTTGGAGTTTTCATATCAAAATAAGATGTTCATAATATTGTTTAAATAAAATGAAAAAAATAGTTTTTTTGTGATAAAAAATAAATAAGGCATTCTCTTCATTAATGGGGATGGCAAGTGAGACTCAGTGAAAAGAGAAAATAGTAGAATGAAAGAAAGAGAGAAAATGGGATTGACCATTTTTCTAAAAGGGGAGGGATTTCATGGATCAAAGTATGCATAAGAAGTAGAAATTATCGTGGACTTAGTTTTATCTCAAAATCCTCTATAACATGGCTATTTTTGTAGGCTAGGGTGGGGTAGAAGAAAATTTACTAAACAATCAAAAGAAGAGAGGGTTAGCTTTAGTAACTCTTAAGACTTTTTGATTTCTTCAAGTGATTGAGTTTTGAAATAGAATTTTTGGAAAACAATTATTCTCCAAAGACTAATTTGCATTGCCTATCTTATTCTCTTTTAATTTGGATTGTACTAGTGAATTGTATGGAGGATTGTGCAGAGATTCATGTTGTGGCATTTAGTGGGAAGCATGGTGGACATGCTATGCTTGGGAACTTGGAATTTCACCAAAACAAGAGGAACACAAATCTCATTCTTCTTGGAATATAATTCAACTCTTTGAATAGTAATATGTTTTTTCTACTACAAGTTACTATTTTTGCATAATTAATGGATTATAATTGTATTAGAATTTCTTTATTAAGAGTTTGTATGTGGTTTCAATTATATTTGTTTCTATATTTTGCCAAGTGTGGGTAGGATAAGATTTGGGTATATTGGGATGTATTATCAAAATAATTCTGATAATTATTTCCCAAGTTATTTTCACTTTGTGAATTTTGCAGCATTTACTTCCCAAATTCACATCACTTAGCAAATTTCTTAAAGCTTGTGAATTCATTTCTAGTTTGATTTTCATACTCTTCTAGTTATGTTTAATGACAATGTACTTTCATGATCTTTTAAGTGTTGGGGAACCTAGGATTCAAAAAATCCATCATCATGATAATGCACATAGGATGAGATTATATAGTTAGTTGATATCATTGTTTTAATAAGAATAACATAGCGCAATAAAGTATGTATCAATGGCAGAGTCATCTCCCATATTCCTCTTGCAGCCTCTCGACAAAGAAGACAATGTCATAGTGGAGTACACAACATCTTTGCCATGTTTTTTTATTAAAAATAACAAATAAAAGAATAATAAAACTATATATGTCACATTAGCTTTTAAAAGTTGACGTGACATATAATTTTACTCTTTTATTTATTTTTATTTCTTTTAAAAATGTAATTAAAGATATATTTATATAGATATGTGTGTGTGTTTGTGTGTGTGGGTGTAAAATCTAATTAATTCAATATAAATAAAATAATTAGATTTAACAATTCAATTAATTTGCTTTCAATTAAATTAGTTACTTTAGTTATATATACAACCATACATATTCCATATAAATAAAATCTATAATATATTTTCATGGTACTAGACAAAGATACATAAGGGACACTGGCCTGAATAAGATTTTAGATTCCTAATATAAATTATTTAGCACAATAATTTATATCAACTACAATTCATATCATTACAGAATTATATATATACTCCCTCACTTCTTCATAAAAGTTTATGCCTATTATTATTTAGCACATATTAAAGTCTCTATGTTTAGAATATGGATGCCTATTGATTGAATTAAATACTAGCAATCTAATTTAATTGATCTGCTATAATTTCCTCAAATTTTTTCACTTAACTTATTTGATATGTCAGATTAAAATCTCTTATAGAGGTAAACAATATCAAAACTTATAAGTTTTCTCAAAAGAATATATTTAATCCTTCCAATAGACATAAATTCTAATAGTAATCAATATTTACCATACAATTAATAAAGTTATCTAATTCATAGACTTTATAAATATATTTCTAGATCCTACACTTTATGAATCAAAAAATTATTGATAAGTGAACAAGAGTATTAACTACTTCAAGATTAAGAATAACAATGTTTACAATAATAATGATATATATTATTTTACATGTCAGTACAAAATGATCACATTGTGGTGGTTTCATTCAAATTAGACAAGTGTACTAGAACTATAAGTTAGAACTCCATAATTCTTCATAATCAAAATAGACCTACTATAATATTGTGCTATAATCTCATTGATAGATCATTCAGTTCTCTCTAGATCTTAAACAATAAACTTATATTCTACAAGAACTAATCCAACTCATTGCAAATCATATACTATGCTAGAAGATATAATATGCTAAATAAAGGATATATGTATTTTTACAAATCCAGCTCATTGCAAATTTGTTCATTAAAATAAAAAAAAAATAATTCAAACCAGTCAAAAAAAATAACAATAAATATCTTTGAGAATAAAATAGTTCTAATAATTTTCCACTTAGACATAAAATAATGGTCACATGTGTTCCACTTGTATTTTAAAAGTTTTAGCTAGAAGAACCTTAATAAAAGGGTTTGCTGAGTTGTTTGTCAATGTCACTTGTGTCACCACTATATCTTTTTTTACAATATATTATTAGTTGGTATGTTACATTCATTGTGTTTCACCTCCTTGTGGGTTGTATGTTCTTTTGAGTTAGCAATTGCTCCGCTATTATCATAATAAATTGTGAAAGGTAGTTATAGAAAAGGAATGACTCTTAAATTCTTCAAAAAGTTCCTAAGTCATATAGCCTCTGAAGCTGCCACATACTCAACTTCCATTGTTGAATCAACAATAAAATATTTCTTGATATTCCTCCAACTTATGGATCCACTTTCCAAGGTAAACACATAACCCAATTTGGACTTTATCAAATCCTTATCTAATTGGAGATATAAGTCTGTATACCCAATAGATACAAGATTTTCTACTTGTTACACCAACATATAATCTCTAATCATGTTTATGTGTTTGATAATAAGTTCTATTATTGTCTAATCTTTTGTCAGAAGTTAGAATGATATCTATTGACCATTTCTACAACAAATATATATCATATTTGGGGTAATGTAGAGGTGTAAAATGGGTTGTGTCATGTTGGCATGACCCATTTTTTGGTGGCCTAGTCGAGCGATCATGTCATGCCGGGGATGACTCGGTATGGTAGTCGTGCCTTGCCTAGCATGGCACGACTAGATTATGGCTGGCCAGACATGAGCTATTTGGCCTGAGTTTGGGTAGATTTGGGCTAGGTCATGCCTGGTCGTGTTGAGCTAGGCAGTATCAGGCCGAGTAATGCCTAGTCGAGCTGGGTTGGGCCTAGAGATGCCAACTTTGGTTTAATGATTTTAAAAAATGTTAAAGTTACTCATTATTAGTTATGACTTGCGAGTATGACTTAATATTATTTATTTATTTTACATAAATCAAAAAAATAAATAAATTCATTAACACAAATAACAAAGTTTAATAATCAAAATTTTAAAAAAACATATATCCATCAATATTCAATCATCATCTAATCCAATCCAAAAAAAAAGAACACAAAGTCATAATAACATAAAATAAAAATTTATCGATCATAATAATGCGATACAGCATGCAAGCTAAATCTCAATGCCAATCAGTGTAACTATGCAACTGATCATCATCATAAAGCATCTGTTAGTATCACTAGCAGTGGGCTCAACCTCAACATCTTCAAAGTCTCACAAGTCATCATTTGTTAGTAACTCCTCTACTCTTGCAGCATGATCCTGGATGCTCAACCTCGAATCTTTCCAATCTTTTATGCATGATATTGCCTCAATGATATCTAGCCATAATCTCAATCTCATATCTAAAATGACATTGACTACAATAGAAAAAGTAGACTTCAACATTATGCTCAACACTATAAAAGTCAGTAGATCCTATGTCATCTTAGACAGCATGAAATAGGTGGACTCATATAATTTTCACCATTATAAAATATTTAAATTTTTGTTAACATTATGTGATATGATTGAGTAGTAATTGGTATCTAAGTACCGAGATAGCTCGCTCCTGTTTGATGGTTCACCCCATTATTTCACTCTCGATAACTAAATGGAGAAGTGATCATCTATGAATATAGTGTCTATATCTATACTCGGAGTCTCGCTAAAACTACTATTATACCTAGTATCATAGTATGTAAATTACTCAGTCAACTTTTTGTGAATGAACCCTTCAAGTTGGTTTTCCTAGTTCATGCATGTAGATATGTATGTAAAAATATTATTCATCCCTTCGACCATAACCCTAGGATCCATGTAGACAGCTAGCCAAAAAAGAGATGGAATGATAGAATGGTACTTTAAGTATTTGGTTTCCATCTCAATGGCCATGTCACTAAATATCGAGTCATCTCTAAACTTACTAAATATGACACTAATATTGCATATGCACCTGAGCACAATGTATGTGGTAAGTGTGTAAATTGACAAATATATGTTTGTCGTGTCATAAAAAATCTTCAAGAATTTTATAAATAAAATTCATGTATCTCAGTCTTTGTCAACAATAATAAGTTCGTCACTCTTACTATTGACATGGTTAGATATCATATGTTCATATCCAATACATGACTCCAACATTAAGTATAATTCCAATGGTGTCTCACATCTATTTGGAATTTCTTATTCTTTAGACTCATAGACAAACAGAGACTATCAAATTTTTATTGCATGCTAGGCATCCAAAGATATTATAGTTCAAGCACCCACATGTGCCTGGGTCATGCCACATAGATGTACCCAACCAACCACATGGCGAGTTTATTTAAAAAACTTGCCATGTGTACCAAGCAGGGCAAGTAGATTTTTAAGAATAAAATAATAATAATAAAATAGGCAGGGTGGGTGCAGTCCTATTATACCACGCCCAATACCTTGTCCACGTTTTGTGGCATGGTACCCATGCTACTGAACTATGCCTATGGGCTAGAGGCATCAAAGTCATGCCTAGCCCAACATGAGGCCCGACTTTGCCTAGTCCAGCATGTCATGAGCTATGCCTTGGTCCGGCACGACCCGTGTCCAGGCATAGTTCTGGACCTAGCCTTGTTGGATCAAGCATGGCTTAGTCAGGCCAAGACTTGACCTTTTTGACACTTCTAGTGTAAAGTATTACATATATCACACTTTCTATAAGTGATACATAAGGAATTATCTTTATTTTTTCTATCTCACTTTGCAATTTGGAAAACTAATCTTTTGATGAACAACTTCCAAGTCTAAAAGGAAGAAAACCTTTCTTGGAATCTTGTATGCTAAAACGAGTCAATATATAATCAATATAAATAGCTAGAGACAAGCCTAATGTTCTTTGCTTATAGTCTCGTAAAAGCTTAATCTCAAGAATATGAGGAGTTTCTCCTAACTCATAAGTCTTTCATATCAAATTGATCAAATAGTAGACCTTAATAGAAGATGACAAGCTCACATCATTACCAATAAGCAATATGTAATCAATGTATAACATCAAGAACACCACCATGTCCATGCATCACTTCATATACACAATATTACTCATCATGACATTGATGAAAGCCATAAAACTTAATGGCTTGATCAAAATGAATATTTTAAGATCTAGATACTTATTTTAGTCTATAAATGGACTTCTTTGATTTACACAACATGTGCTATTTTCCCTTCTCTATGAAACCATCATGCTACATCATATATATACATTCTTTAATATGCCCATTTATTAAAACACTTTTTACGTTAATCTGCAAAATCTCGTAGTCATAATAAGTTTTAATAGACAATAGAATTCGGATTGAATTTAGCATGACTACAAGAAAAAAGGTTTCTTCATAATCTAATTCCTTCTTTCTAAGTAAAACCCTTTGCAATAAGCCTAGCCTTATCAGTCTCAACATTACCATCTATTTCTTTTTTTTTCTTATAGATTTATGTGCACTTGATGGGTTTTATCTCTTCAGGTGGTTCCATAAGATTTTAGACATAATTGTAGGACATAGACTACATCCTTGATTTAATAGCCTTTTTCTAATGTTCTACATCTTTATCTTTAAGAATTTTGTCATAACTTCTAGTATTAGTATTTATCTCATCATGGATTCTAACATAAGACAATCCCAAGAGTGTATATCATGTGATTGATGAATAACTCTCTCACTACAGTGAGACAATCCTCCTAGTTACATACTTTCAATGATATACTGCCCAAATACTAATCCTTTTGAACCATTATGATGATCATTCTCTAGTTATGCAAATGGCATATTAATGATAGGTTAATAAGGTCTAGTATCAAAACCATCATCATCAGTTTTCCCATTAAGATGAGGAAATGAGGTATCTAGATTGTTACCTTGCAATGTCTCTTTTAGAACCACTAGTAATGAAAGAGTTTGGAGTTCTATCAATACTTTCATAAAAATTCTACTTCTGGGCTTATGGTTTGTTAAATAGTATTCTTGTAGAAATTGGGCATTAGTGCTAACAATGACCTTGTGATCCTTTGGACTATAAAATAAAAAATCATTAGTTCCTTTATGATATCCCATGAAGAAATAAACTTCAATTGTTGATTCCAACTTATCTATTTTCTCTTTAAGCACATGTGTTAGGTTATCCCACAAGTGACTATGTTTCAAACTAGGATTATGTCTAGTTCACAATTCAATTGGAGTAGCACATACTGACTTAGATGGGACCAAGTTCAAAATATAAGTTACTATTTCTAATGGATATCCTTTAAAGGAATCAGATATATCTAACTAACTCATCATCAATCTTAGCATGTCTATAAGTACCTTACTCCTTTCTACCACATTATCCTACTATGGAATGCTAGGTGCAGATAACTTTGATATAATTTCTTGATCCATTAAGTAGTCACTAAACTCTCTCAAGAGGTACTCACCATCATGATTAGATTGTAGTATCTTGAGATATTTATCCTAAAGCTTTTTTGTTTCTATCCCATACACTTTGAATTTCTTAAAAGGCATCGGACTTATAACATATCAAATAAAAATATCCATACTTGAGTAATTAATAATAAATTTGATGTACTCAAAACTACCACTTGCTTGGATAGTCATGGGTCCACATAAATCAGCATGAACTAGGTTCAATTGCTTTTGGCTCTATATCTCTTAGCCACACAGGGTTACTTGATCATCTTTCTTTCTATACATGATTCACATGCTAGAAGTATTTCCACCTTTAATGAATCCCAAGGTCGATCTTTAACTAGTCTCAAAATTTGTTTTAGATTTATACGACCTAGGCATAAGTACCAGAGATAAGTCTAATTCATATCAGAAGGAAGTTTTTTTTTTATATGTTAAGGCATTAATATCGTTTGACTCATACCATTCTAGTGGAGTAGATAAAATATTAAAAATATGAAGGTTTTCTTTTAATGCACTCGAATATATAAACTTCTTATTTTAGAGAATTATGATAAAATAATTGAACAAAATGGAAAATTCATCCATAATCAAACTAGAAACAAAAATCAAATTTTATCAGATTGAAAGTACATTAAGGTAATCTTTCAAAAATAAATTAATATCTCTTGAAATTGAATTAAACAATCTCTCTCTGCAATAGTCATTACCTTTGTAGTATTTTTCATGTGAAGATCAATCTCTCTATCACATAGTTGTGTAATTTTCAAGAATAATTGCAAAGAATTACAAAGATAATTAAAGGAACCCATTGCTACACATCAGGTATCCATAGAAACTACTACTAAATATGTTTTAAATACCATTACTTTAGATTTACTTTTATTATTCACCTTGTAAAGATAAATTAGACACTACTTTTTCTAGTATATTAATTGCTTTTAATGAAAATATCTTCTCTTTAGTTTTTTTATTTTCACTTATGATTTAGAAACTATCTATGGAACATGAGCACATTTTTAGAATTTCTTCCACTTCTCACCTTTCTATTTAGAAGTAATCCTTTTAGCCACAAATACTCTAGATGGTTTCATGGTAATACTTTTAGCTTATATCAATTTTTTAAGTAATTGGGTCAAAGTCTAATCAAGTTTTTTCATAGTATAGTTTAGGAAGAATTACTTATAAGATTTTTGGTAGTTACTAGATATTAATATCAATCTGAGAATCCACATCTATCTCAGCTCCAAAGAATTTTAGTTTAGTTAGAAAACTAATCATCTAGAGAACTTGATCCCTCTAGACCAATCCTCTCTATTTTAGTCATAATTCTATGCTCCAAGGATGGCTTTCTGTCTAGTAGAAGAAGCATGATTCTATAATATTTTTTTGAGATTAGATATCATATCAAATGTAATAACCATGGTGTGAAGCTCATGTTATAGTATATTTGGCATAGAAGCCAAAATATAATACATCAACATTTCATTAGACTTTACCCATTTTTCATAAGGCTTGGATTCCTCATCAATTACCTTTTCATGAGGTTTATTTGGCATAGAATTGTGAGTACAAATTTATAGTTCTCAACGGTCAGGATAATATCAATATTTCTTTTCCCATCTATGTAATTTGATTCATTGAGTTTATTTTCTTTAAAATTATGAGGAGTGGGTTGAATGATATTTTCTATAAAATTTATAATGAACATATTAAGTTGAAATCTATCACAAGAATTGGTTCTCTCCACAAATTCTTGAATGAATTCATCATCAGCCTGTATGCCAAGAAGGGAGAATATTTACTATTCATTATTTATTTAGACAGATCTATTCCTATTAATCTTGTTATCTAGGTAGTAGGTCATGCCAAACAACATTAAACTGATAACTTATCTTCAATCTTACAAGTAATAGTTGTAACTCAGATAGAGAGAAAGTTATTCTTCATAGCTAAGTATAAACCATCATCCAAACCTAAACTGATTGATCATTAAATGAATCTTTTGAATGGAGAAGTGATTCATTTAAATAATCCATAGAAATACCTTATGGTAGTTTATGCTAAGTATACTTACAAGCCAATTAGTCTAATATGGGAAAGGTACCAAGACCAACACACTAACTAACTTGCATAATCTTTAAAACCAATAATGAAGACTATGAGATTCATTCTTGATAAACTTCCTCGCTCACTCAAATATTTTAAAATTAAGGGTTTTTATTTTCATCCTTTTTAAAATAAAATAAGTATTTATATTTGAAATTATTATGGCATAGTGAAACATTTAAGTACGAAGGTTATGCAAACTCATTATTTTTAGGACACAACTATCACACAAGTTGTTATAATTATATATATGCATTAATCAAATCATGTCATTACAACCACAATGACATGCATATATTCAAAATAAACAAAATCTATAATACATTTTCATGGCACTAGACAAAACTATGGAAGGGACCCTAGCTTGAACAAGAACTCGGGCTCCCAATATTAATTATTTAGCATCATAATTTATATTAATTATAATTCATACTTCTACAGAATTACAACAACGCTCCTTTGCTTATTCATAATAATTTATACAAATTATTATTTAATACTTTTTAAACTTTTTTTACTAAGACCACGGATCTCATCGATTGAATTAAATTATTAACAATCAATTCAATCAATATACAATAATTTTTCTAAGATTTTCAACTTAACTTGTTCAATATGCATATTCAAAATCAATATACAAGGTTTGGCAATATTGAAATGTATAAGATTCCTAAAAGAGGTGTAATTACTCATTCTAATAGGACATAGATTCTATAAATAATAAATATTGATCATACAGTTAATAAAATTATCTAATTCATAGAGTTTTAAAATCTATTTCTAGATCATAGTCTTTATGAATTAAAATTACTTAGAGGTGTCAACTGGGCCGGGCTGGCCTGGCCTGGCATGGCATGGCCCGTGGCACGGCACACCGGCACGGGTTCTTCCCGTGCCGGTTTTATGCGGCCCCGCGTGGGCGTAACCCGGCCCCTCCCGAAAAAAAGACCACGGGTCGGGTCAGATTGGACCCGACCCACGGTCCCGACTCCCAACCCAATCCCAACGAGAAAAAAAAATATTCAAATAGTATTAATCTCAGCCGTTGGATTCGCCTCCAACGGCTAGGGGGCAGAATCCAAAGGTCCACATGATTCTGTCCCCCTAAATAATTATTAAAAATTCAATAAAATATAAAAAAAATATTTTTTTTTATAAAAAATTAATATCTTTAATTTATAAATTCTACTCCCTCCCTATAACATTTATGTTTTTCAAAAACATATATCCTCCCAAATCATTCTCTTTCTCTCACATAAACCGTGCATCTCTCTCTCGGGCCTCGGGATTTTGCTTTCGGCTTGGATTTTCGTGAAACTCGACTTGAGTTTTGAACATTAGAGCTTGTTGTGGTGCACCGTGCACGTGACCGACCTCACTGCTTTTATCGGGTAATTTATTTTATGCTTTTTATACTTTCTCTCTCTATAGTTTCTCTCTCTAGAAAAAAATTAGGAAAAAATAAAAATCATAAAAAATGACAAATACACCTGACACGTATTTAAATTTTGAAAATAAAAATATTACACAGAGGTCTGAGGATGCTGAAACTTTGGTTTCTCCAGTCGTCTCAACCCAAAGTTCTAAAAAACAAAAAACTAAGAGGACTTCTATAGTTTAGACTCATTTTAAAATCATTACACAAAAAAATGTTAGGGGTGAGGAACAAGAAATGGCACAGTGCAAATATTGTATGGGACTATTAACATGCAAGAGTTCATTTAGGATTGGGTACCTTAAGAAGCATGCCAAATTATGCACCAAAAAACATTGACCCTTAGATCCTAAGCAAACCCAACTTGGCACTACATTTTTTGAGACTGGATCGAGTTCAGTCTCAAAGTTTAATCCCTTCATATACTCCAGCAAGTTGGGTCGGGACGGCATGGCCAGGCTCATCACATTGATGGGTCTTCCAATCAAATTTTCGGAAGATCCAAGGGTAGTGCGCATCATGCAGACTTATTTTCAGCCTTCCTATTGTAGGATTCCTAGGTCCACATCTAGGAATGACATACTAAAGATATATAAGTTAGAAAAACAAAAAATAATTAAGGAATTTATGGCATATAGTGGAGTGGTGTCCGTGACGTCCGATATATGGACAAGTCACGATGATTCTTCTTATGCATGTCTCACGAGTCACTATGTAGATTCTAACTAGACAATCAATAAAAAAAATTTTAGGATTCACTGAGATTCTTCATCCTCATGATGGCCCGGCCATTTTTGAGTGTATGATGAAAATCTTTAGGGAATATAAAATTCAAATAAAATTTTGTGTCACATTCGATAACGCTTCTAATAATGGAGTAGCGATCAATATGTTTGTTAGGAATATTAGAGACGCACCATTAGGAGAGATCTTTCATGTCAGATGCATGTGTCACGTGATTACCCTGATTTTTCAAGCGGGTATGAAGGTGTGTTCCCCCGCGTTGGATAATATACGTAATGCACTAAAGTATATTCGCACACCTCGTAGACAACAAGAGTTTGGTAGTCTCTGTTTGTCTGTGAATCTTAAGAAGAAGAAATTCCAATCGGATGTGAGACATTGTTGGAATTACACGTACCTGATGTTGGAATCATGTGTTGGATACGAACACATGATATCCGACTACGTCAATAGTAAGAGTGACGAACTTATTATTGACGATACTGACTGGGCTTCAAAAATTTCATTTATGAAATTTATGAATATATTTTATGACACGATGAACATGTGTTCGTCGGTTTATACGTCCACCACTTGCATTGCACTCTAGTGCATATGCAACATTAGTAGCATGTTTAGGAAGTATCGAGCTGACCCGACGCTTAGCCATATGGTTGTAGAGATGGAGACCAAGTACTTGAAGTACTGGTCCACCGTTCCATCTCTTTATTGCCTCGCTGCATGCATGGACCCTAGGGTTAAGGTGGAAGGGGTAGAAAACACCCTGACTTTCATTTCCTCGTGCATGAACATGGAAAAGCCACCTGAAGGGTTCATTCACGAGAAGTTGACTGACCTATTCACATACTACGATACTAAGTATGGTGGTGGTGGTAGTGAGACTGTGATTACGGACATTGATACCTTGTTCGGAGATGACGATTTTTCCATTCAGCTAGCGAGGGGGAAACGTAGGGGTGGACCATCACATAGGAGCGAGCTGTCTCGGTACTTAGATACCGATTACTGCTCAATCCTATCACATTCTGATACTAAGAATCTTGATTTATTACAGTGGTGGAAATCATATGAGTCCACCTTTCCCGTGCTATCTAGGATGGCACGGGATCTACTGACTCCTCCGGTGTCGAGCGTAGCATCGGAGTCTACTTTTTCTGTTGCAGTGAACGTGATTTCGGATAGGAGATCGAGATTACGTCCAGATATGGTTGAGACCTTGGCATGTTTGAAGGATTGGGAGGAATCGAGGTTTAGCATCCATGATCGTGCTGGAGCTGGGACTGGGACAGACACTATAGTCGCATCCACATCCACTACGATAGCGGAGGAGTTGATTGCCGATGATGATGATCCATATCATATTGATCTTGATGATGCGGCTGATGATTCTCATGATTTGCCGATTGGTGATTGATGATGATCTGCTATTTTTTGTTTTCGATGTTTTTTTTATTGATTATATTTGTACGCTTTGTTTGTATGTTGTGTTGAAACTGATACTTATTTTGTTCGGACCTTCGGTTTCAAATGGATGATTGGTAATTTTTCATTTGTGTTGTTTTATTTTTTTTTATTTTTTTTTTTACTAACATAATGTATCGATTTATTTTTTTTACGATTTAAATTTTATTTTAAAAATTAATAACTTTAATATATAATTAATAAATATAATAAAAGTTAAACTAATTTGAATTTGATAAAAAAAAATTTCTAAACTTTGTTTTTTTATTTAATTTTTATTTTTAACATTTTTAAAAATATTTATATTTAATACTGTACACTTAAGCATTACAATATATAAAATTTTAAAAAAAAACAAAAATTTTCTGCCTGTCTCTCGAGTCTCGGGTCTGCCTCTACCCTGGCCTGTATGGCCAGGCCGGGCCCGACTATTTTTAAACCGTGCCGGGCCGGGCACCGCACGGTACAGTAACCGTGTCGTGCCCGGCCCGACACGGTAGCATGATTGTGCCCTAATAAAATGGGTCGGGCTGTGCCGGCCCGGACCATTTGACACCTCTAAAATAACTATAACAAGTGTATGTAAGTATTAACTTCTTCAAGATTAAAAGTAACAATATTTATAATAATAATGATATATTTTATTTTACATGTTAGTATAAAATAATCACACCATGGTAGTCTCATTTAATACATTCTATTGTACTAGTATACTATGTTAGAACTTCACAATTCTCTATAGCTAAGATAGTCGACCTACTAAAATCTTGTACTACAATTTTTTTGATAGATCATCTAGTTTAATATAGGTGAATAATAAAATTATATTTTATAAGAACTGATGATTTGATCTTCTGTGTATTAGCCAAACTTGTACCAAATCATCTGCAATGAAGAATAAATTATGCATGCTTTTTCACAAATTCAACTCTTTGCAAATTTGTTCATTAAAACAAAAAAAAATGATTTAAACAAACAAAAAAAACAACAATAATTGGCTTTAAGTATAAAATATTTTTAACAAAAAGCTCATTTCAAACATTAAAACACTCCAAAAATACTAAAAAGTAATACAAAATACATTTATTGCAATCAATGACCCTAGCATTTAAATTAGGGTAATGATAAATAATGACTACTCAAATTTTATTTTGTCAAGAGTAAGTTTTTCTCTAAATGTACACTTCCAAATAATAATAATTCTTTCTAATGTATACAATGTCAATCATAGCAATGAAAAAAAAACTAGAATATTAAATTCCCATTTTTTATAATTTTCTTTTTTTTTTCTTTTTTCTTTTTTGTCATTTAATTTTTCTCTTTTTCTACTTTTTTTCAGACTTACTATATGCATAGAACAAATAAGAAATAAAGTATAATCATCTTCCATCTTTTCTTCCCCCTAATCCAATTTATTATTGTGCTTTACATTGTGTAAACAAATAGAAATGTAATGTAAGATAACATAATGGAACATACAATATGTTAATAAGATCATACTAAAATCCTAGTAATAGCTTCGGAGTTCGGTCCTTAAAATATATACTATTATCTTGAAATAGAAAATACTCATCTTTCATTGGGATTCTCCTCATGATCTCAGAAAAAGTAATTGATAGTTAGCTACTTGTTATAGATTCTTCACAAACAATTTCTAATCAAATTAAAATAAGAAATCCTTAACAAGATCTCCACAGTAAAACCATTATCTCTCAGCTATCAATAATAGTGCATTTAGGATATCATTAGTATGATATGTTATTTATTGTCAAGGTTAATAATTGAACCGAAGTTTTGTAGTATGCCTATAAGATCAATCATGAGAGGATTGTAAAGTACATATTTATCATCTTTCTTAAATGCAATTCTAATATTATGATTATTTTCATATTTGTATAAATATGAATATCAATAGCAAAATCCTTAGAATATAATAATTTAGCATTTATATTATTCTTATGATGTTCAATGGTTGAGTGTTATTTTTGATAAGGATAATAAGAAATAAATTCAAAACTAGTATGAGTTTGGATAGATGATAAAATATTATGGATATATATTTAAAAGTCGATACATGGGTACATTTTGAAGAATATGCATTGAAATGACTTGGCATGAGATTGTCACATGAATTATTGTATGAACATCAAAAGTAATTATCATATTTATATTGGCGTAATAAATTCTTGAACTTGATATCACAATGATTTCCTACATTGCAAATTATTTACTTTAACATAGTCAATTGTCATATGTAGTATGATGAACTATAATGGTTGTGATTAGGTATGCCTTACATCATTAAAAAAAAGTGATCAAGATAAGATGTGTCCCTCTTACAAAACATGAGAGATTCCTTGTGTCAACGTAACTATTTTAATCTAGGCATCCATATCCCAGTGCTTTTTTATAATCTAGATATTAAGAAAAAATGAATTTAAACTATACAATAAAATCATAGATAAGGTGCTGTTAAACCATGATATTTTTATAATTGGGGTGGTAATAATGTATTGTGAATTATTTCTCATTGCTTGTAATAATAAATTAGTTTTAATATTACTATTAATGTTGTAAGAACTTATTAGGTGACACTAATATACCATAAAAGAAATAGAATTTAAGTGTTTTAGTATATAAGGGTCATTATTTAATTATTTGGTTGAAATATTTGGTTCATGATAATTAAAAGATGGAGTTAGACTTCAAAATAAACATGTATACTTATTAAAAGAATCTAGTGAACTCCAAAATAAATAGGGGGAATTATGTTTTGGGGTGCTTTCCCATAAATTTTTAGAAATTAGAAACTAATTTTTAATATTTTAAAAAATGTCACAAAACTATAAATAAATTAAAAATAAGGGCACTCGAATCTATAAGTACTAAACTACCCTCACCCCTCACCTTTCGCCCCTTGCCTTTCTGCCCTCACCCCTTGCCCCTCGCCCCTTGCCCCTCGCCCCTTGCCCCTCGCCCCCCGCCCCTCAATCTTCATCATCGATGGAGCTCCACGAAGGAGCTCGTCGAGCTCTAATGAGCTCAAAGCAAAGCTCCTTTGTGGAGCTTGACAGAGCTCCATGAGCTCTACGAAGGAGCTCACTAGAGCTTCGTCAAGCTCTAGTGAGCTCGACGTGGAGATCACTAGAGCTTGACAAGCTCCTTCGAGCTTCACAATAGATCTCAAGTAGCTCCGGTAAGCTCCTTCATGGAGCTCAACGGAGCACCACATGCTCCACAAAGGATCTCACCGGAGCTCTACAAGCTCCTTCGAGCTCCACGTTGGAGCTCGAGGAGCTCCTTCATTGAACTTGCCGAAGCTCCATGAGCTCCACGAAGGAGCTCACTAGAGCTCCTCTAGCTTCATGAAGGAGAACACTGAAGCTCATCGAGCTCCATCGCGGATCTCTGTTGAGCTCCAGTTAGCTCGATGTGGAGCTTCGTCGAGCTCCGACTATCTCAACATGGTGCTCATGGAGAGACGTGGGGGGGGGGGGGGGGGGGGGGGGGTGCAGGGGGTGAGGGCAGTTTAGTACTTACGAATTCGAGTGTCCTTATTTTTAATTTATTTATAGTTTTGTGACTTTTTTTTAAATATTAAAATTTTAGTTTCTAATTTTTAAAAATTTTTGGGGAAGCACCCTGAAACATAATTCCCCCAAATAAATAAGTAAATATATTTATGAAAAAGGAGTTGATGTGCTCCAATATTTAGTGCTCTAATATGAAACTCATGAATTATAAATGCTTAATATGGAGTGCTCATATATGAAGTGCATGAAGTAATTTCAATAATTATATATATAAATATTGTTTTTGACTTCCTTGTCTCACTTCTTTTTTCCCTTGCATATTACATAAAAAATCCAAACATCCACTTTCAATAGGTGGTTAGCTACCAAAGGTATATATTTTTCCATAATTCAACTCTATTTTTGTTTCAAATGGGTACCATTTTAGGTGTGATGTGTAATGGTTATACATGTATTTTTTACTATATACAATAAAAATTAGTTTAAACTTTAAACTATAACATGAAGAACAAGGTCCATAGAAAATGAGGACAAAGGTAAGTTTATTTTTTAAGGATAGTGTTTCCTTTGAGATAGTGGTTCCTTTGAAATTTTATAGCCACTAGAGATAGTGTTTCCACCATTTCCGAGGCTATGAACATTTATTTTAAGTAGTATAAAATTAAATGTAAAATTAATGAAGGTTATGATATTTCATATTGTCTTATAAAAATCCTAGAAAATGTGTTATGTCATGGAAATAACATGTTCTTGGATGCAAAAAAATACTACAAAAAATTATTCATGAATAAACAAATTACATCACATGTTGTTAAGTACGCCTCAAAAGCTCTAAAATCATAGAGAAATTCATCTTGTATTATCTTTGAATGAAAATGAGTGTTGGAGTGTATATGGTCTACTCCATTAATAACTCTATTTAATGTAACAATGATAGGTAGATTTGGGTCAAAAGTAATATACATCAATGGCTTGGTTATTATGAGCATTGAATGAATAGTACAAAAAATTTTAATATTTAATAGTTTTCATAAAATAGTAGAATTAAATTAGTGCTTATGGTATCTTTGTGGTTGTACCTCTAATTGTTGCGGTAATATTGAATTAGATGACTTGTCGCTAATAACTTGTAATGTTTAGCAAGGTGTTTTCACTTGAATCCACATGATTTTGTCCATGGTTATGAGATGGAAAAAAGGATTGGATTTACTAATTTGTTGGGGTTATGTTTGGAAGAAATTTTTGATATTCACATGGTGGATCAAAAAACTGAAAAAGAAATACAAAAAAAAAAGAGAGAGAATTTAAGAAGTTACACAAAAACTTGTGAAAATCAGAAATATTAACTTCCAAAATTCTTCTGGTTTCTACAAGTGCTTACAGAAAATATGATGGCAAAAAACTTCCATTATACTTTTATAACTATTGATGAGAATTCTTCTACAACAAACTTTTAGATGCTTATAAATGTTCTTGCAAAATCTTCACAACTTCATTATTTGCAAAATTCTCCAGTGTTGTAGAAGACTTCTTCTTTTCTCAAGAGCTTGCAAAAAAGTCTTATATGCCATAGTTCTCAAAGGTTTTTCCATTTCACAAAAGCTTGCAAAATATCTTTAGTGACAAAGTTCCAGAAAACTTATCCATTTTGTAAGTGTTTGCAAGATTTTGCATGAAAATGTCTGACATATAGAATTAGATTTATATTTGCAATGACTAAGGAAATTATCTTAAAAACTATAAAACATCCAAAGTGCTCTTTTTTGTAGCTGCTTGCAAATTCTATCAAAGCAAAGTCATGTTTTTTATAACTTTCAAACTTCACCAAATCAGATGAATACAATGTATTCCACAGATTTTATTCTCAATCACCAAACATATTCATAAATAAACATTTCCATTTTCCATCTTTTTTCTATTTTTACCCTTTTCTTTCTTGTTTTTTTTTTTGCATTTTGATTGTTTGTTGTTTATTTATTGTGTTATGTTATCCTACTATTTTTCACAATTTTATGTACCAACAATTGAAACCACATAATAAGAAAAAGGATGAACTCATTATAATAGAAAGATTCAGTCAATCACTATAGCATCAATTTTTTAAGTGGAGGATGAATGGTTGATAATTTCTCCTTCTCTTGAGAAAAATAATCTCTATAAAATATTAACCACTACCCAGTCATTCTAAATAGTTTTTCTAAGCTTGTATCATCTTTCTCCTCCATACAAAATTATGGATATGTTTACTATACCAAGTAGGTTCATTTTCAACTAGATTTCAATTTACATAGAAAAATGTGAAGTTTAATATAACATAGTAAAACTTATTTTCCTATTCTTAGATTCTTCTTCAATACCAACTTGTCATATCATCATTTTTTAATTTTTATGTCACAATTTTTGCTTTGAAATATGCTTCATGTCACAACATACCCAACTTATTAAGGTCTAGAAATACTTACATTCCAGCCTCTTTTATAATAATGTTTAGCTTTTATGTTGCCAACTAAGCTTTGTATCATAACTCTGAGTAAGTGACAAAATTTTTCATAGAGCAATCACTATTAGCACATCTGCAAAATAGTTTTGAAAGTTATTTGGTAAGCTTATATGTGCTCCATTAGATTTAATGCTCGATCCTTCTTGTTATTTCAAACTTTCATAAATATACTCTTCACTTAGCTAATTCAACTAGTCCATTTATTTGTGAATAGTATGTGATTAATTTTTTTTTTATGATTCACGTCATACTTGGAAGAAAATACTTGGATAACTAATTAGAAAAATATCTTCCTCCAATATTTATAAATACTTTGGGCATTCCGATCATGAAAGTATATTTTGTTTCAAATATTTTATCACATCTTGGTGGTCATCCACCTTGTAAAAGATATATTCAATCCGCTCTGACACATAGTCAACCCGTATTAAAATCTAAGTAGGACTAAATCATTTGGAAAATGGTCTTATCAAGTTTATTCTCCATGCATCAAAAACTTTAACCTCCAAAATAAGACTTATGTGCAGGATATGTATTCTAAATTATTTCATGTGTCAATAGATCTACACCAAGCATTTGCTTCTGTAAATAAATATGGACAATAAAATCTTGCTTGCAAGATTTCTATTTTAGTTTTTTTTTGCAATGTGATATGACTTCTTCATGAATAACTATGATAATGAGAGAAAATATGTGTTTGCTATTTTTTTAGGAATAGAGTTCTTCTAAAAAATTTGATGAAAATAATATTTATAAAGGAAAGATTCTTCCCAATGATAAGTACAATATTTGCTATGAAGAACATCCTTTTGTTCTCCTTGATCAAATTAGTGTTGCAATAATGTCATGGTACTAGCATTTAAATTATATACAATATGTGGACTTTTCCTTCCTTTGAGGAAGAGTCAATACATTGTGCAATGGTCATACTCTAGTAATGTCCTCGATAACATTTAGTATCCAAAAACTTATGATACTTTATAATTGTTATGGCTTTAGTCTAAGTAGTTTTGGTTCTATAACTTTCTGTAGTTCAAAAATCATGAATATATAAAAAGGTTAGTTAGTTATGGTGTTTGTACTTAACCATGACCCTGAGCACTAGTGGGCTACTTAGTTACTACGATGTAGAAATTAATGTAGTAACTTTTAAAATTTTATTAAATAAACATGGATGTGACTTCATGATAAAATCATAGTCACTAAGAATATATTACACGTTGAAAAGATAATACTAATAATTTTGTAGGGTTATCACATATAAGAATTCTCAAAACCAATTAGGCATAATTTTGGCCACTAATAGAAGCAAAGCTGTGAAAGAACCCATATTCTACCCCTTCTATTAAATACCTTCAAAAAATCTATTGATTGTATAATTATTCATTAAAACTCACAAAAATATCAAAGTCATGAAATCTTTCCATATTTTTTTCTTGTTCATCCCTACATATCATCATAAATTACCAAAATATATAAGAATGTTTGGTAGTTTAAACACCGAACATGGAACATGAGAAAATATCAAAAGAACTTTGGAAGCTGCTTGATAGAATATCAAATGCAAGAGCTTTAATTTCCAAATACAATAAGACAAATGGAGCAAAAAAAGTATCATTTGAAGAGAGAATTCTTGTGATACTAATGGAGATAGAGAATGAACATGTGCAAGAAAACTAAATAAAATGAATGGAAATAATACTAGATCAAATAGATATCACGATGAAGCCTATTGAGAATCAAATTGGGCAAATAATAATAATGATAAAGGAGAGAATATTTAATGGATTACCAAGTGATACTTAGGAGAATCCAAAGAGATGCAATTTATATAATACATAGAAGTGGTAAAGATTTATAAGAACTGAAAATATGAGAGAGGTCCAATAGAAAGGCTGATGCAAAAAATGAAATGACCGATAAAGTTGTGCCATCTGAAATCATGCCACTAAATGCCAAGCCATATGATACTGTTACATTTTTCAAAATCACGTCACAACCAAATCTTACTACCCAACTTATGCCACTAGCTATCACACATGAAGAAATAAAATTAGAGGAGATGCAGATGAATTGAAGTAATGAATAGAATTATGATATGCCAAATAATGTTTATAGAGATGGTAAACAATACTTTTCAACCTAATCTTTCTATTCTATAGTAGTTTTGAAAAGAGAAATTGGATGAGTAGTTCAATCAATTCCTCAATAACTTTGGAAAGTAAGAAGTCAATATATCCTTCACTAAAGCATTATCAAAGATACCCCATTACATACAATTTATAAAGAATATTATAATTAGTAAGAAAGAATTGAAGATGAATGAAATAGTGAGCATGACTGAGAAGCACAATATGATCATTCAGCATTAACTTTCAAGAGCTCAAATGTATGGAGAGTTTTACAATTATATGTGTTATTAGTGAGCAAACTTTATAGAAGACATTATGTAATTTAGGGGCAAGTGTCAACTTAATAACATTCCTCATATTGTCGAGATTGAATCGTAGTGACATAACTCCAACTTTGCTCTCACTATAATGGTAGACCAATCAATCAAATTTTTGAGAAGGATTAACGAAGATTTGCTAATCAAAGCTAGAAAATTTATTTTCCCTATTGATTTTGTAGTGTTGGACATAAAGGACTCATACGCCTTATT
Source organism: Sapria himalayana (assembly GCA_029783825.1). Lineage (NCBI taxonomy): Eukaryota > Viridiplantae > Streptophyta > Magnoliopsida > Malpighiales > Rafflesiaceae > Sapria > Sapria himalayana. The sequence goes on along the minus strand of JAREIK010010552.1, from coordinate 759,606 downwards.
AGAGGTGTCAAACTGGTCATGTCATGTCGGCACGACCCTTTTTTTGGCATGGCCAACTATGTCGTGCATTCGTGCCATCCCAAGCACGACAAGGTGCATGGTCCACCGGCCCAACACAGCACAGTGAGAACGGCAAAGTGCAGGGCTAATGCCTACCATGTCAAATAGAAAAAAAATTGGCCACATGGTCGGCCAATTACAATCAGCCACATGGCCAATTTTTTTTTAAAAAATGGATAGCCCCATGGTTGAGCGGTCAAATTAAAAAAAAAAATAAAACCACTTAGGTGACTGCCCGATGTGGATCCTTTCGTGCGGTCACCTGGACTGGTTTACCATGCCTAGCCCAGCACAAGGCATAGCTCATGCCAGCCTAGCATTGCATGAATCATGCCAAGGAGCAGCCCTGCCCAGCCCAAGGCACAATTCCAAACCGTGTCGTGCTGGGTTAGGCACTGTTGAACCGGGTCGGGCCATGGACCCTACCCTAGTTGCCCAGACCATTTGACACCTTTATGCGTCATTGACCTTGAGAATACCATTCTTAGTGACTAGACATGCATTGATTGATGTGATGAACAAGTAATTTTTTACTTTGTTTGGGTAAAGAATAAAAAAAATTATAATGTATAAAAGCATGTAAGTTTTAGATAATGATGAATAAAATTATTGGAGAATAGATAGTCTCATAATCATAGTCAAAAGACAAGATGTGGATTTCAAATGGAAGGATTTTTTGTATCATGATTGGCCCAAAGATGGAGAAGGTTGATAAATTAGAAAAAAGTCTAGAAATAGTGGATGAAGAAAACTATTTGGAAGTCATGACATTTCTCAAAGTCACTACAGAAGAAGAACCAAAGGCACGTTACTCTCAAGTTGTGAAAGAAATGGCTGATACTGCAAAATTTCCAAATGTATTAAATGAATAAATCATTAAGAGGATTCTTGAGATGAGAAAAATTATAAGAGATGAAAAGTGCATTGCTGATTGATTATGTTTTGGGTCAGAAATACAAAGTAAAGATAATTATTAATGATGATTAGAAGGGAAAAAGGCTAAAATTATTGTGTAAAAGAAACAAAAGACTTGAAAAAGTTATGATCATACAAGTGTGATTGATGAATAAAAAAAAGTCATGATAAAAGAAAAAATAATGATTTTGATGAATTAGAAGCTACAGGTAGAGGTCGTGACATATTTCATATCCATGACTAAAGAAAAAATCACATAAAGTTATGAATTTAGTGAATGTTAATACCCTCAATGATGTAATGATAATTTATAAAGTCGTAATATCTGCCAAAGAAGATCCTAAAGAAAGGAACAAAATAGATGAATATATGTTGAAGGAGAAGTTTTGAAGACTCACATTAGACAAAATTATATGGAGAAGATTGTATGTCTATTGGAGTTATTGATTGAGAAGAAGATCAAACAATTAGTCTTGCTAAGAAAATAAAACATAATGCTACTTGAGAGGAAACCTAAAGTTTATTTTTGTGTGAGTGTACTATTTTTTTTTATTCTATAAACATTTCATGAAACCAAACACTTATACATGCACCAAAGTAAAGGTATAACACTCAAACCTAGTCATAACTTTTTTTTCACAAGAAATTGAGTCACAACACTTGAACCCCACCACAAGTATATTTTTTAAAGAAAAGTCATGATATTGAAAAGCTCATGTCTATTTTTTAGTGGCCGTGACTAAAACCCTAACACTATAAGTTATCACAAACCCTACTTTTTTGCTAAGATTCTTCTTCTTCTCCCACTACCGACCAAAATTGTTGTTACATCAAATTTTTATGATTCAATGCCAAAATGGATGAAGAAACTCTGATTTCTGTGCTTAGGGATAGAAAAAAGAAAAAAGAACCGAGTCACCAAGATAAAGGAAAGTAATAGAAGCCAATTGCTATCAAGGCTTCCTCCCAAATCTCAATGCTCAGACCTATGTTTTTGATAGAAAGGGAGAGAAGACGGAGGATGTCTACCCTAGCAAACAAAACTTTTGTGAGTGAGCAGAGATTTGGAGAAATTATCTTACCTTTCTAACCAATTATTGAGATGAAAAATTAGGATAAATTCTGTTAATACATAAAAATGGCAATGTGACATTTATGACAAGGTTTTACTTCAATCTTGAAGGCATGCAAGATTAGTTGTTCTATGAGAAATTTGGATACATTTTGATAAGAGATTTATACATTAAATTTTTGGATTGCAAAGGGTTGTTAATGATTCAACCTTCAAAACACTAAAAAAGTAACTAGACTACAAAGCCATCATTAATACTTAAAAGGATGGTAAATGAAGTTGGAGAGAGTCATCAAAAAGTCTCTTTGGATACCTAATGAGAAGAGAATTGATTAAAAAGAGCAAATTTTAGTGAAATTTTTTTGTGTTTTATTTTGTACCTGACTCTCCACCTCTCTATCATCATAAAAAATAGGGTGATCTTGTTTTTTCCTATAGCAAGATGATACAAAATTCAAGTTGGTATGATTTTGGAGAAATCAATTCTTAACTTCAAAGAATGAGAATTTTTTGGTGATATAATTCACACAACCTTTATTATTATATTATGTCATGGTAAAGAAGCCCCAACTTTTGAAGGAAAAGATGAATGGTGATTATGTATATCCTACATGATATTGGTGAGTATGAAGAGAGGTCTTGGGGAAGATAAGAAGAGAAAGTTGGCTCTTTTAGGAAAAAAAATCAATCAATATGGGGCAAGAAATGTCAGCCTTTTCTGAAGTTGACATAGATGAAAAGGAAAGATTTGAAAAAATATTTTGAGGAAGAATCATCACTTAAATATTAGTTTCTAATGGATAATTGTGAAAGAGACTTGGAAGAAATCCTCAGCTTGCTAAATAATATGAAGTTGGAAACTAATGAAATGGAGATTCAATTGGAGATAACTAATAAGGATGCATAGTTCTTTAGTGATAGAATTGAAAAAAAGTGATAGAAAGCGAGAGAAATATGTGAAAAAAAAATGAAGAGGAAGACAAAGCCAAGATGAAGAAAATGATGCATTGTGGGAAATATATCTCAACAAGAAAAAGCGCAAATTCATTTTCACCCAAGAAAAGTTCGAGGATTAAGTCATAGAGATCTTAGAAGATATAATAAAAAGAGTGGAGATCAAAATAATGGGAAACATTGAATCCTTTAGTAAGCTATATGAATCCATCACAAATGAGTGGAAAAGAATGATATAGGGCATAGATAAAAAGATAGATGACAATATGATCTTTAGAGAGTAATAGTAGATAAATGACTTGGAGAAATACAATGAAAACTAGAAAAATATGTATTATACATAGGGTTCTTTAGATGATACACTCAACTCTATTAGGAGAAGACAAGATGCACTATGCAAATAAATTCAATGATAATTGATTGGACAACAAGAGCAACAAGGGAGATGTGGAGACTTCCACATCCAGATCATGCCCTTTAGAGTGAAATTCCCACTAAAGGAGCCTGATACAAAGGACCAACCACTATGTCAACCTTTTTCTCCATGTTGATGCATTGTGTGATTACTCTTTTTATTATTTTCCATTCTACCTACTTGTTGTTCCATATAGAGCTTCACAGATAGATAGAGAATCTTTGCATGAGGATGAGCAAATAATTTGTGTGTGAGTTTGTTTAGTACTCAAGCTATTGACATTTTGTGGGTATTTTGTATTGTTTTATAATGTGATAATACTAAATTTAGGTTTTAAATACAAAGATTTTACTAAATGATAATTTTTATAGAACTAGATGAATGATAGTGAAATCAGATATAAATTAGATATGAATAGTGAACTTGGTGGAAAACCAAAATAGAGGATAGAACAGTAAGTAAAGTCATGGCATTTTTTATGTCATGACTTATTTACAATAACATATTCACATTGAGAAGTTATGATACCCTTTCTTGGTCAAGACATTATTAATAAGTTGAGATAATCTTTATATGTCACTACTCTACCACCTAATTTTCATAATATTTTATGGTATAATATATTCTTTGTAGCTGTGATATTATCTTTTAGTTATGACCACATTAATTCGATAACACAAATTTAGTCACAAATTTTTTTATGATATGACAACCAAGTACCAAATGGGTACTAGAAGTTGCAACATTTTCTAGTACTATGACATATTTGTTATGTAGCAACATGCAATGTAGATTTCAGCCATTGTGACTCATTAATATTTTAATAAAATATTAATGAATTTTGATTACGTATATGTTGAGATTTAGAGAATTAGCTTGTTGAAGAAGATAAATGAATTTTGATGGAAGAAGCAAAAATGGCAAGAAGCTAAATTATATTACCCTAATCCTTGATCTCCAATTAATTGTAGATCTTAGCCCCACCTTTTTATTTACTATTTTAATACAAATTTCATATTATCATAAAAAGTATCCATGTTTCCTTGATATTTATTCATGGAAACATTAATTAAAAATTCCTCCATGTGGATCCACAAATCAATAATTATAGATAGTGAATTATCAAAATGTAAAATATGTATGAGCATAGATTATAATTTGAACTAGTGGAGGGAGAAATAGAAATAAAATATATAAAATTAGTAATACATAATAGATAAGATAATAATTAGTGCCAAAAGGAATAATTAGTGCTAATGAAATAAATTACATTTGTGCCTCTCTCTAGTTTTTTGTAGCTCTCATGTTACTTGGTTCCTTGTGAAAGTCACTCACAAGGCAAGTTTTGAACTAGGTCTATCTACTCTCTCTCTCTCTCCGTCCCCCTCCCTCCCTCCCTCTCTCTCTCTCTCTCTCCTCTCTCTCACCCTCCCTCTATCTCACAGAATTGAAAAATTCTAGCTTTTCGATGTAACTATGAAATATATTTACATAAAATCATCTAAAAAATTGTTGCTTTCTAGCATAACATGACATAACCTAAAATTAGTTCACAAATGTTATGGTTATCACAATGAAGACAAACATGAGGCATGCAATGCAACAATAACCATTCTAAATTAAGAAATTCTTCCATCTCGTAATTAACTCACAAGAACATTACATCATATTTCATTTAAACATAGTAAATATCCCAAGATGGTGAGAGAAATCTTTATTTCTCAACAAATTTATCATTTCATAATATGTTATCGAGTATTTATATGTAAAATAAAATTTATTGGAGCACATAAATGATGAGAGAAACTTATTTGAGTTTTATTGAAACTCTAATACTATAGTATCACTTATAATTAGTAGAGAAGCTACTTGAGTCGAGTCAATTTGTGAAACACCAAATTCAATTCAAAAAAAAACTTAAGTTTGGTTTAGGGTCATAAGTCAAGTCAGGTCAACCTGAGTAACACGAATCCAACCTAAAAAAATTAGGTTCGAGTTGAAATTTTGCAACTTGATAAAATTTCAAGTTGAGCTCTAACCTAACCCAACTCACTAGATTAATCGATTTGCTCTTGCATCCCTAAACTCGAGCATGTTGACTCTACCGATATGAGTAAGTTATAAACTTAAAATATTGATTACAATATTTTTTTTTCAAGAGAGATTTGTGTTTTGTGCACTAAAACCTAAGTAATTAAAAAAGAATTTTATTTTTCAAATTTAAAAATAATATTCCAAACTTGAAAATAATCAAATACTGTTACACTAAAATGCATCAATCCTAGTTTATTTGAGTTTTATTGAAACTCAAATACTATCGTATCATGTATACTTATTAGGAAAGCTAGTTGAGTGGGTCAATTCTTGAAACCCAAATCTGATTAAAAAAAACTCAAGTTTGGGTTAGGGTCATCAGTTAAGTCAGGTCAGCATGAATAACTCGAACCCAACCCAAAAAAATTTAGTTCAAGTTGAAATTTTGCAATCGAGCAAATTTAAAGTTGAGCTCTAAACTAACCCAACTCAATCAATTAATCAATTTGCCCTTGCATCCTTAAACTTGAACATGTTGACTCTAACTATAAGAATAAGTTATAAATTTAAAATACTGATTGCAGTATTTTTTTTTCAAGAAAGATTTGTGTTTTGTGCACTAAAACCAAAGTAATTAAAAAATAAATTTTATTTTTCAAATTTTAAAAAAATACACCAAACTTGAAAATAATCAAATTTTGATGCACTAAAATGCATCAATCCTAATTTACCCCTAGAGCATTCAAAGTAATTAACTAATATTTGGAGATCAGTTTTCCGATTGTGAAAAGAATTTTTTTTTACACAAAATTTATAAACTTAAGTTTGACAAGCTTGTGGGTCAGTCCCATGTCATTGAACACATAAAAAAGCCATTAGTCATACAAACACACAATAAATCAATTTATTTTGGGATAAATAAGCATAAATGGTGATATAAATTAATATATATATATATATATATATATATATATATATATATATATATATTATTTATTTATTTATTTACTTATATATGTTTATGTAGATTTATATATATATATCTACATAAACATATATATAAATAAATTAATTAATTAATATATATATGTATGTATGTGTATGTATATATTTTTATTAATTTATTTTTAATTTATTTATTTATTTATGTTTATGTAGATTTGTGTGTGTGTGTGTGTGTGTGTGTGTGTGTGTGTGTGTGTGTGTGTGTGTGTGTGTGTGTGTGTGTGTGTGTGTGTGTGTGTGTGTGTGTGTGTGTGTGTGTGTGTGTGTGTGTGTGTGTGTGTGTGTGTGTGTGTCTACATAAATATAAGCATGACCAAGACAAGAATTCCATAGAGTAAGGGAAGAGGTACTCATTCCTGACATGCTTGAAGTAGAAAGATGAGAGGATGGTAGATGAAGACAGATGAGCTCAAACAAGCTTCCAACCTTACGAGCAGTCCCAAAGATCTATCTCGTCTGAAAATCCTACACAATAATACCAGCATAAGAGAAGGTTAAAGAAAAACCAAGCTTAGTAAGTTGTCCAATAGATAAAAGATTATGAATAAGTTGAAAAAATTAAAAAATATTGGAAATAGACAATTCAAGTGTAGAGATATTACCAAGATGAGATACTTTTATAGGAGAACCATTTGTAGTATATATGATAAGGAAAGAAGTAGTGTTGTAGAAAGAGCAGCATTGGATGCATTGGAAGATGAAAAATGAATCTGATAGACCATATCTTGCATATCTATGATAGTGAGAGATGAAGCATGCCCAGACTAAGAGTGAGGTTCCTTAGGAGATAATTCAAATTTAGTCAAGGTCAAAGTATTTTGAAGAATATGCTGATCAATGTAGTAGTATTTAATAGAGTGACCTTTGTTCTTATAGAAATTGTGAATAAGAATAGGTTTCTTATTGTTATGTCATTAGGAAGTATTCCCAAATACCTTTGGAAACCTAGGATGCAGCAGGCTGGGAAATAGTGGATGAAGTAGCAAGAACCATAGATTACTAGAAATATGATCAGTCTAAAAGTGTGTCTTATCATCAACTAACTTATGAATGGCTTGGGATACTATTGATAGTGGATCTTGATGAATAACATGATTTCTTGCTAATTCAAACTCATCTTGGAGTCACATTGAAAATTAAAATGGTTTTCTATATTCATGATGAACATTAATCAATATGGCATCAATATAATTGAAAAGAACTAGTTTAGATGTAATTAATTGATCCCAAGTGAATTTCAATCGACTAAGATACATAGTAATCTGCTCACTTGGGTACTAGCAAATTTGATAGAGTTTGTAGATCAATTGAAAGTTTCGAGCACTACTTGATCTAACACATCAAGCAATAAGTAAGTCTCATACTTTTTTGGCACTATCCAAGTTTCCAAATATATCAATAATGGATGGAATAGCGGTATTGTGAAACCAAGTGATAATTTGATGATTTATACTTTTCAATCCTCAATTCAAATGGCATAAGTAGAGATAGTTTCTTTTTCTATCTTTTTTGGAAGAGGATGGTCACTAGAGAGATAAAGCTACAACTTACAGCCTTTAAGATAACTGCACATGTCTTAAGACGATTGAACATAATTATCTCTATCAAAAATAATATGAATTGAATAAGAAATCTTATCACTAGGCATAACTTTGGGTGGCCTGAAACTTCAGTTTAAGGCTCATGAAGATAAGTATAAGGGTAAATAGTTAATCATCAGTAAATGAGACGAGGCTGATTTTGCTGAAAAGAAAAAATATATATTATTTGACAGGTATTGTAACACCCGGAGAGAGAAGTAACAAAAAATTCAGAGAAACCTCACTCTAAACCATAAATAAATCAAGTGAGGAATGAAAAAAACAAGTAAAGTTTCTCTATTAACTGTTATATGTTGAATGTAGAGTTTTATATAGAGTTATATAGAAGACTTGTATAGAGTAAACAAAAGAAAATAGGGAAGAGAATAAGGAGTGACCATTTATGAGAGGAACAAGTAGACGAATTTAAGGGGAAAAGCATTTAAACAATATCTATTCACTTCAATGGCAGAAAAACTAGATTTGTGGAAGAGTACGAGGCATCTTTAGGAATCATCCAAGTATCATTCCAAAGGGTATTATTTTGAAGAATCAGAAGCTCATACCCATAACTTCAGTTTCTTCTTTCTCAATTAAATTTGTAGGATTTTCTTGACTTTCATTACTTCTATGTTATTAAAATTTAAAATGATAACGATGCTATTTGGAATTGTGTCTGATTCATAACTAGAAATTGTTGATTGGGTTCTTTGATTCGGTTGGTTTGGGTTTCTTGGTGAAATTACTAATATGTCCTTACTCATATTTGATAAATGAATGAGTACTATTTGTTATAAAGTTTGGTTTACTATTCTGTGTATTATTAAGTATTAAGCCCAATGTATAAGCTGCATTTTTTTACTTTGTAAATATATGGGACACATTTTTTTAACTATTAGCTATTTTGTTTTCTCTCTACTGCCGCTCTCGGAATTATTTTTTCTTCTTCCTTAAAGCTCTTCTTCTTCTTCATTATTCTACTCTTTAAAATCCTTGTTATACAAGGATTTGTTGTTGTAAAACAACAATCTGGTATCAGAGCGAAGCTTCTATCTGAGATTGAATATTTTTTTGAACAATTGTTCGAAAACAACTTCTCTAGAATAGACGATCATTTTTGACCTAACTTTTCTTCATGATTTCTTTAGATCCAGCACAAATATGACCAGATCTGTTTAAACTATATTTTCTACAAAATCTCCAAATTCTGTTTGAATATTTTTTTTCAAATTTTTTCAAATTAACATGTTTTCCAGAAATCAAAGTTCATCAAATTCGGGGTTAATTCTTATACCCCTGTTTGATGGTAAAAATTTTGACAACTAGCTTGTTAAAATGAGAACACTATTTATCTCACAAGATATTTGAGAGATTATGGTCACTGGATATGTAGGAGTACCTAATTTCTCTACTCTAAAAGGAAAAGAATTGATAAAAGAGAGAGAGCTAAGGAAATTAAATGCTAAAACATTAATGTTCATCCAATAGGGAGTCAGTAATGCAATATTTCCTCAATTACTTGGATGTACTCAAGCCAAAGAGGCTTGGGACCTCATAATTGAAGAATATCAAGAAGATAAGAAGGCTCGAGGAGCCCTTCTAAACTCCTTGAGAAAAGATTTTGAGAATCTTAGTATGAATAACTCAAACTCTCTCACTGAGTTCTCAACTCAGTTTCTGGACATAGTTAATCAACTCAAATTACATGGTGAAAACATCTCTGAGACTAGACTAGTTGAAACATTATTAATATGTATGCCTGACAAGTTCAATATCATTGTGGCAGTGATAGAAGAGACTAAAGACCTTTCAAAGCTCACCATTCAACAAGTCATGAGCTCACTGAAGTCATATGAAAGTAGATTGCTCAAAAGAGCTGAAGTTTTTGAAGAGATGGCAATGCAATTGAGATGGAAGAATAGCCAACAAAAGAAGATAATCAAGCAAGAGAGACAAGAAATTGAAGACAAAATATGAGGTATGTTCCTAAAAAAATAGATACAAAAATAAAATCAGTTCTTTAGTTGCCTCACATAAGAACCCACACATCTCTTGCAACATATGTAAGAGATCAAACCACACTGCTATAAAGTATTGATTTCGAAAACAAAACTAGTGCCTGAACTGTAAAATGTTTATGCATACTTTGAAGGACTGTAAAATAAACCTCACACAGTATGCTGGTTGTGCAGAGCAAGTAGTCTCACCAGAACACTTGTTTTATGCAAGTGAATCAAGAAATCAACCATCAATCAATACATGGTTTCTGGACAGTGGCTGCTCAAACCACATGTCTGGTAACAAAAAAAAAATATTTGTGGATTTACCTCCAGTATTAAATTCACAAGTGAAATTAGGTAATGGAGACTTAGTCGAGACAAAGCCAAAGGCAAAGTGCCTGTACCTACTTCCACAAGAGTCAAGCTTATAAGTGATGTACTCCTGGTTCCAGCATTGGAGCAAAACCTACTAAGCATGGAGAAATTAATGGAAAGAAGATATAGACTGGTGTTTAAAAATAATACATGTGATATATTTGATCAAGGATGTGATCAACCTTCATGGATAGTGAAAATGTCCAGTGGAATGAGTTTTCCACTGACATTTAATCAAAAAATAGACAAGGCATTGATTATGAATATCGAGTCTGAAGTCTCACTATGGCATAAAAGGTCTGGGCACCTAAATTATTTCAGCCTAAAAAATAATTTTCAAAAACAACTAGTAAATGGAGCGCCCTCAAACCTTGTCATTCCCACCACTATATGTGAAGAATGCTCACTGGGAAAACAAACTAGATAGAGTTTTCCTAAACATTCTACTTGGAGAGCCTCTAAACCACTGGAATTAATACATGCTGATATTTGTGGACCTATGTTTATCCAATCTTTAGGCAATAGTAGCTACTTTCTACTATTTTTCGATGACTGTGCAAGGTATATGTGGGTTTACTTCTTGAAGCACAAGTCTGAAGCACTTGACTGCTTCAGGAAATTCCTTTTTCTTACTGAAAGATAGTCTGGACTAAGTGTGAAGACACTTAGAATAGATAGAAGGGATGAGTTCCTCTCACAGAAATTCATTGATTTCTATGAATTAAAAGGAATAAATAGACACTTGATCACTTCTTACTCACCTTAACAGAATGGTGTTGTGGAGAGAAAGAATAGAATAGTAATGGAAATGGCTAGTAGTATTCTGAATGAAAAATGTCTACCTAAAGTTTATTGGGCAAAAAGTAGTGAACACTTTAGTGTGTCTGCTCAATAGATGCCCTACTAAAGCACTGGATAATCTCACTCTAGTGTAAGCTTGGAGTGGGAAAAAACCTAGTGTTAAACACCTAAGAGTATTCAAGAGTGTTTGCTACTCCCACATACCGAATGCCTGTAGAACCAAGTTAGACTCTAAGAGTCTAAAATACATATTAGTATGTTACAGTCTATAATTCAAAAGTTATAGACTATATTTACCAGAAACCAACTCATTTTTGGTGAGTAGAGATATAATCATTGATGAAAATAGCAAGTTGAATGAAAACATCAATGAAAATGAAGCTGCAAATAAAGTAGGCTGTAGCATTGATGTTACAGCAAGCAATAAATAGGAATGCTCTCCAAGGTACGAATTCTACTCCCCTTCTAAATCTAAATCTAAATCTTAATCTGAATCTAAGTCTGTATTAGAGGAATCAAATGAAATAACCACACCTGTCAAATGCAAAACTCTATCTGACAAATACCAGAGATGTAATTTCACCTCAGTTGAGTCACTCAACTATGAAGAGACTGTAAAACATCAAGTCTGGATAAATGCAATGAAGACAGAAATGTCTATCATTGAAAAGAATCAAACCTGGACTCTAGTAGACCTGCCCCCAAATAAACACAGTATAGAAGTCAAATGGATTTTTAGGATTAAAACTCGACTTAATACCAATTAGCCTATTTATAAGGCTTGATTAGTGGCCAAAGGCTATTCTCAAAAGCCTAGAACAGATTACCTAGACACCTTTGCTCCAGTAGCAAGGTTAGAAACAATATGGTTATTAATAGCCTTAGTTGGACAAAAGGGTTGGAATCTATTTCAACTGGATATAAAGTCCACCTTCTTGAATGGAGAACTCAATGAGGAGATTTATGTAGAACAACCCCTTGGGCTTGTGAAATAAGGGAGTGAACAATGTGTTTATAAATTAAACAAGGTTCTATATGGGTTGAAACAAGCTCCTCGTGCTTGGTATCAACAAATAAACACTTATTGAATCAAGGATTCAAACGAAGTAAGAATGAGTCTATACTGTACATTAAGAAAGTTAAGAATCTTGGTATCTTAATTATATCTATATATGTGGATGAAATAATTTTAATAGTAATAAAATAGAATTAATAAATGATTTTAGAAGAGAAATGGAGACTAAGTATGAAATATCAGACTTGGGTAACTTGAAACATTTCTTAGGACTGGAAATATATCAAGACACAAGTGGTGTGTCTATCTTTCAAACTGCATATATAAAATTTGTATTAAAAACTTTGGAATGAGTGATTTTAAACATGTCTCCATCCCTTGTTGTATGCATCTGCAAAAAGACCATATATAATATATTCTGTTCATTTATTGTCTTGATTCATGCATGCACCTAATCACATATACCTTAGTGCTACCAAAAGAGTATTGAGATATCTCAAAGGAACTATATACTTAAGTCTGAAATGCATTAGGAACAACCACACTAAAATATCTAGATACTATGATAATGACTGGGGTGGATGCCCAAAAAATTACAAAAGTACCTCTGGATATGTATTCAATTTAGGAGCTACGGTTGTTTCTTGGCAGTCCAAGAAACAATCCACAGTTGCCTTGTCCATCTCTAAAGCTGAATATGTTTCAGTCTCAGTAGTTATATCTCAAGCCTTATGGATGAGAAAGCTGCTGACCTTTTGGATAACCATTAAACTATCTAACGAATATACTTTGTGACAACCAATCGACTATATCCATTGCAAGTGATGGGGTTATGCATAGTCGAACAAAACACATAGGTCTCAAATATCACTTTATTAAAGATGTCATCGAGACTGATAAAATCAATTTGCTGTTTTGCAAAACATAAGAACAAGTGGTTGATATTTTCACAAAGCCTTTACCTAGAGAGAAGCTTGTCAATTTTCGGAAAAAGCTTGGACTTACACCAACTACATCAAATGGGGGAGATAATTGATTGGGCTCTTTAATTCTGTTGGTTTTGGCTTCTTGGTGAAATTACCAATTTGCCCTTACTGTTATTTGATAAATGAACGAGTGCTATTTACTGTAAAGTTCAAATTTCTCTTCTGTTCATTATTAATTATCAAGCCCAGTATTTAAGTTGCATTTTTTTACTTTGTAAATATATGGGACACATTTTTTCAATTATTGGTTATTTGGTTTTCTCTTTGCTGCTGCCACTCTCGAGATTATTTCTTCTTCATCCTCAAAGCTCTTCTTCTTCTCCACTATTCTACTCTTTGAAATCCTTATTAGGCAAGTATTTGTTGTTGTGAAACAATAGAAATCTCATTTCATTTTTCATAGGTGGTATTGTTCGAATGGTGGCTCATGAGAGTGCTTGATGATTCCATTGTTGTTGCAGGATTCACCGAGAGAGTGTAATAAAGATGTGATTCTGCCTTCAACTTTTTTGGTAGGAAAACATATTACATTCCATAGATCCATGCTTCAATCATGAACATAAGTTTTCTGTTGTGACTGGTGTATATGTATTTGAAAGATTGTGTGGGCAAATAGTTGTATTGTATCATAGTTAGGTTCTATTGTTAGTCATCTACTCACTTTCCTCTCTATATAAAATTGTCATCCATATCATGCGTCTGTATAATAAATGCTTTTCATTTTACACCTCATTTTACTTTTTTTCCGTCTATATTTGATCGTCCACATATCCATACTTCAAATTTTTAATTTTTTTTTTTGGGGAATTATGTTTTAGGGTGCTCCGCCAGAAAAATTTAAGAAAATAAAACTTATATTTTTTAGTTTCACAAAAAGTCACCAAAATCTTAAAATATTTAAATATAGTGCACTCTATTACGTTTATATTAAACTACCCTCACCCTCTCTCATTGGGCCCCGCCCTTTCCCATTGGCCCTCGCCCTCTCCTATCGAGCTCGATGGAGCTCGACCACAAGCTCCATCGATCTCCTAGAGCCCATGGTCGAGCTCCATGAGCTCTTGATCGAGCTCAAGGAGCTCTTAGTGGAGCTCCAGGAGCTCAGCGTCAAGCTCCTTCGAGCTCTAGGAGCTCTGCGTCAAGCTCCTTCGAGCTTCGAGAGCTCGGCGTCAAGCTCCAGGAGCTCGACTGAGAGCAACGCCGAGCTCCTAGAGCTCGGCGATGAGCTCGATGGAGCTCTCGGTCGAGCTCCTAGAGCTCGGCGATGAGCTCGATGGAGCTCTCGGTCGAGCTCCTTCGAGCTCCAGTAGCTCGACCAAGAGCTCGACGACGACTCCACAAAGGAGCTCGTGGAGACGAGCGGGGGAGAGGGGTGGGAAGAGAGGGGCGAGAGGTGATGGCAGACGAGCTAGGGAAGATGGACAAGGGCGAGGGGCGAGGGCATGGGCAAGGGTAGTTTAGGACTTATGAATTTGGGTGCACTTATTTTTAATTTATTTTTAGTTTTGTGACTTTTTAAAAAATATCAAAATTTTAGTTTCTAAATCATAAAAATTTCTGGGGAAATACCTCAAAACATAATTCTCCCTTTTTTTTCCTATTCAAGAAAGTTATTAACACCTTTTCAATTCACTATAGTACAAGTACAATTGATTTTCATTTTCTATCATTTTTCAATTTATACTCAACTTCGTAATTTCGTTTTTTTTTTTTTGCTTTTCAATTTCTCTTGTTTCAATTATATTTGAAAATAAAAAAAAATTATCTAATGAAAAATAATAAAATTATGTTAATTAATTAGGTTTTTTATATACATTATATTATTTATAATTAGAAACATGAATACTAGTTATGATCATATATTAGTTTATATTTTTTTATTGTCTTGTTGACTTGTGGATGAGGGCATCCAATATGTGGATTAATTTAATTTAATTAACTTTTTATATAGAAATTACAATTGTACATGATTTCTACTTGAAATTTTATGATGTTTATTGTTTGAATTTCTTTACTTGGTGTTATAGTCAAATACTAGTTAGGGAAATTTAAAAAGTGTATGGTTTTTAGGGAGGGACTTACACTCTAAAAACATTATTGATGCATGCACATAAGTGTAATAGTGCACATGTGTGAATTGTTAACATGCATCTATATTTAATGCCCAATGCTGTGTATGATGGTTGACATTGATGCTCACTACCTCAGCATCTATGGTGTATGTGGATGCCATGTGTGCAGCATGTGCATCATGTGGTAGAATGTGTATACATGTGTATTGTGTATCGTTTATGCATAATCGATGTAATGAGGTGCTTATTGGTGTAGTAAAGGTTCATTAGTGGTTCTATCAAAGTGATGCACTTTATGCAATATTTTTTAACAGTTAACAATATTATTATATTTATTTCAAACAACACAAATATGTGATGCGGTTTCATAATTTATTTGTTTGTGATTAGAGGAACCCATAGTGCCTCAATAGGTTATTACTGATTATATCTATTTTACATAGCTTGTTACATTATTCTTGGAGGCTATGCTAACACTTGTTGATATAATTGAGAGAGAAAAATAGATGAATTGTTTTTTAGCATGATATTGATGTCCTTAATATCATATAGTTTTTTATGATTTTGTAACCATCTTTGAATGATTGAGAATTTCCTATCAAACCAAATATACACTATTTGTTCATTCAATATATATGAGATAGATTGATATCAATTGTTGAGACATCTCATTCAACATGTACTGGAAGTCGATGAAATATCAATCATAGTAGAGGAAAAGAATGGAGAGTATCATTTTTGTGTTTATACTATAAAAGGATAAGTTATATTAGAAAGAGTTGTTGAGAGTTATTTCTAAAAAGGAGATTGAGAGTACTAATGATAATTAAGAGGAACTATTTGACTACTAGAGTCATTCGAAGGTTCTCATATATTTCTCCCTCCATTACCCTTACTAGGGAAAAATATTCAATATTTCTTTTCAGTAATTAATGATATAACAAATACTTTTTGATCTTTAATTATTATTTGTTTTGTGACTGTTTGGTTTGTTAAATACTAAATAATAGTAGTTATTTGAGTAATTATGTATGATATATTTGCATGTGAAAGAGTTTTAAATTGAATTATTTTACAAAGTTATAATATTGACAGATTTTGATGAATAATAGTTAAATTAGTTATTTTTTGTGTGAAATATAAGACTTAGTGGATTTATTGACAAGAATGGGAGCGAAAATTTTAATAAAGTCATAGTATTCATTATGTTATGATATTGTTATATCTCGATAAGTTTATATGTTATTTTCATTATTCTTTTTTGGTTGAAGCTCAATATAAATAGTTATGATAATATTTGTATGATATGACTCTATTACCTTGATGACACAATCATGTTATTGTGCAATATAATTTTTTTGGCTGTGAAACTTTTTTAGACTCGTAAATGTACTAGTTCATAATATTTTTTATGGATATAATATTAATTTTACTTTGCAACAACTAAGTATCTCTCTAGAAGTAAAAGCTATGATATTCTTTAGTGCTGACTTTTTCATAATATTTTTTAATATAGAGCTACTAATACTTTTTCATTAATTGTTGTCTTTCTAGTGCTGCAAGATCTGCCATCTTCATTGTCAAATTTTGCAACAACCTTTGATGCTTCCACCATTGGCTATGTCAACCGCCACATGCCTTCGCCAGCTTGAATATAATCTCTAGTATGGTGATTGGCCTAGAAAATCTCTGTAGTGACCATCACCAGCAACTAAAAATGTCACCAACACTACCATTGGTCATGGCTACTTCTATTGTGGCCATCATCGACAACTGTAAATATCACCTGTACTCAGATGTTGTCCGGATAGAATACTATAGAAAAATTAGTTTGTCCTTATTGCATTAAGGACTTAGATATATTTTATTTGAGCAAAGAAAGAAAGACTTCTTGGTTTGATAATCATCATAAATTCTTATATGTGGAACATCCATTCGGTCTTCCGGATGAATATTAATGCATTAAGAAAGGTCATAAAGTCGTTAAAATGGCACTACCTTTAAGGTCAGGTGATGAAATTTTAGAAGTAATTGAAAGATATGGATGTTGATGCAGATTATCTTAATGCACAAATTTTAAATATTTATCACTATGGTTGGAAGAAAAAAAGTATATTTTGAGATTTTCTATATTGAAAAATAAATCTTATTAGCCACAATTTAGATGTGATGTATATTGAGGAGAATTTTTTTGATTATATTTTTAATATTATAATGAATATGGAAGGAAAAAGAAGATAATGTCAAATCAGGAGATAATTTTAAAGTGTTATGTTCACGTCTAGATTTGCACATGGACGAGTCAACAAATAAATTCTTTAAGGCTTCTTATTCTTGAAAATGATAAAAAGGAAGCTTTGTGCAAATGATAAATGGAGCTCAAGTTCCCTAATAGTTATGCATCTAACATGGGAAGATGTGTTGATATGAAGAAGTATGAGTTATTTGGAATTAAAAGTCATGCCTGACATGTGTTCATGCAGAGACTATCCATAGCATTTCGTGAATTACTTCTACAAAATATTTGGGAAGTATTGACTAAAATAAGTATTTTGTTTAAGAATCTCATTTGTAATATCGTAAGAAAAGAAGAAATAAAGCAATTACAAAAATGACATCTCCATTATTTTATGCAAACTTGAGTGTATTTATTATCCTAACTTTTTTGATTCCATGGAACATCTCCTAGCCCACTTACCTTACGAATCCATGATAGTAGGTCCTGTGCAATGCAGATGTATGTATCTATTTGAAAGGTAAAGCAATATCGAGATATTTTTGTGCACGCTACTTTTGGCTACTATTATATTATCAGAAAAAAATATTGTCACCAAAGAATGGATATGGTATGGAGGATGGATCAGACAAAAATAATATGATTTCTATTTTCAGACTAGGGGGCAGATCATATGGTAAAGCAATATCGAGATATTTTTTGGATGCCCTAGGGTATCATGTTATGTACACATATATTTTGTTAAACTGTGAGAAAGTTATACCTTATACTGAGTAAGATTTATAATAGTTTCATATTCTTATTTATTTATCATTGTATGCGATATAACATTTTAAGTAATCAAAATATCTTAAATTTTGTTTTTGAAGAATACTTGCTCAGGAATTAAGGCAAAGAGAACCTCATATTGATGATGATTTAATTGATGCAAAGCTTGAAAATTATTTTGTAAATTGGTATGAAAAATACATCAGTATTTAACTTATCATTTGTGATTCTAAATAGTTATGTGCAATATTATATGTATGAATTTATCCTTTATCATTTTGTAGGTACAATTTTTTTCATTAAATAAATGTAACAAACAAATGAAGTATCTTACAAAAGGACCATTATGAAGTTTACATACATATCTTATATATTATGTAAATGGATATAAATTTCACACTTTAAAACTTTGTTCAAATAGAGCTGCAATGAACAGTAGTATTTGCATGGGGTCTAACTATACTGGATATACTTCTGATTTTCATTGTCGACTAATTGAAATTATACAAGTGGAGTTTCCTGCTTTACTGGCTAAGAGAACCGTTCTATTTAAGTGTGAAAGGTTTGATTCATTTCTAGATATAGGTACTAAAATTCATCATCAATATAACCTTTTTGATGTGAACCATACCAGATTTTATCATAAGTACAAGTTATTTTTTCTTGTGGTACAAGCCAAACAAGTGTGTTACACCACTCATCCAACCACAAGAAAAAATTCATGTAACTAGTGAGTAATATGTAAAATAAAACCCAGATCAACTATTGTAATTGTTGAAAAGAATGTTATGGTCACTTTATCATGTGTATTAGTATTACAATAGAATAATATGAAAGTTCAATTTAATTGTTCGCGGGGAAGTTGATGGCCTTCAAATTTTACTTGGTGAAGGTAAAAATTATTTGGATATTGATGATAACAATGTTGAATAAGATAATGAGAAGGAATTAATTACAAAATTAAATGATGATGAATATGCAAATAAAGATGATTTCTTAGAGAGTTATAAAGATGAATAGAAATTCATTGACTGCATTGTTATTTTCTCAATCTTATTTTGTAATTGTTAAAAAGTTGATGATAAATTAAAATTTTTAAATTGTTTTTTTTAATGTCAATGTGTTTATTATTAAGTTATGTTATTATGACATTTTATATCTCTGTATATTTCGATATTTATGTAACTTGTTTTAGGAATGAGTGGTAATCATTTAAGTGGCCAAGGTTTTCAAAGTGTGAAGAGGGGTAGAGGAACTCAACCAATAGTTCGTGGAGGAAGAAATCTTCATGTATTCAGTGATGACAACACAATAAATATTTTTTTGTATTCTCCTACACATACGAATGAAACTTTGACATCACCTCATCATGACATACAAGCATTTACTACCACAAATATTTCATCTTTGTCTCATTCATTAGAAGATACTAATAGTTCTAGTCAACCTATCTTAGGAGGCCCATGCTTTGCTACTACAGCAACAGTACCGATAGGATATTCACAATCCTTAATTTGCATGCTGAGTAATGAGAAAATCTTTATTTAGTTCATAATTGACAATAAATAGTATATAGAATTTTTAAATTTGCTACATTCATTCTTTATCCATTTTTTTTTCATTTAAATTAAAAATAAAATTATATGTAAATACAATTATAAATATATCACAATTTTTAAATTTTTGTATTTTACAATAATAACAACGTATTATATTGCTACTTATAAAACATTATCATTTATAATTTTAAAAATAAATTTTAACTTAGTAGTAGAAAAAATGTATATTTTGTTTATATGTATATGTACATAATGACTTTAAAGTACTTACATGTTTATTCCTTCTACTTTTTTTACAATCGAGAAGATATTTGAGGAAAAACAAGTTGTAGAGGTTATAAAGTGGGGCAATGTGCCACCAAGTATGAAAAAATTTTATTGGGAAGAATTTGAGATAAATCTTTTATGCATTTCTGTGAAGGATACATGGAAATATGTAACAAGTGAGAAATACAATGAAAATCTTAGAAAATGGACAAAAAAAAGCATGAGAAAGATACAAAGCCTAATAGTATCTAACTTAGTGTTTGGATAAAGTGGTAAGATTACTGAAATAATGAGGACTCCAATGTCATGCCCTAGGTGGCCTCACTCAATCATCGATCAGAAAAAGCATGTAAATGATTAGGATAATAATAAACATATTGGAGGTTTAAATGCAACCTACCAATATTTGGTAGATTTGGCATAATTATCTTTTATTTTTTGTTTTCATTTATATTTTTATAATCAATAGGATATATCTATGTCATAATGAATGATGTATCTTAGTAGTAACTAATATTAATTTTTAGATGGTTGAATTGAGATGTCCAGCGATACCATTTGAGATATTCAAGTGAATGCACTAGAAGAATGATGAATCATTTATGGACAAGTGCTCAAATGATATTAATGTGAGGTTCTCATTTTGTACTTGTTTAATTTTATAATTAAAAATACTAAAAAAAATTAAAATTCATTATTTGGCATTAAATATAAATAAAATGCAAACTCAAGTATAGCTTTTTACCATAACTAATGATTTATTTTTTATAAACTCATTAAATATAATTAATAAAATTATTTTTTAAATTTTTTGTAGTTGTAAGAGGACAATTTATTTTGCTAGTATAAAATTTCTTTTGATATAGAAATTGATACGTTATGTTGTATTTTAACAATTGTAGAAAGCTCTAGAAAATATAGTTGTAATTGTTTCACAATTGTAGATCCTTCTATATAGGTGCGCAAGAGATTGATGTTGTGTATATTTATCTTCGGGTAGTTAGAGTGGAGCCAAAAAAATGGCGAGTGTATGGTCTAGGTACTCAAGCATCTATATTTTATTCAAGTTCTATTTAGAGTTTTTCATCATCTTCTTCAAATTAAAATAACATGTATGATGAGAGGTTCCGCGAGGTGATACAGGATATCCAAGATACATTGCAAAGGAAAAATGGGAAGATAGAACAAAAAAAATAAATTGATACAAAAGAAAATTGAAGAATTGAAAAAAAAAAGAGACTGAAATATTGAAAAGAGATTAGGAAAAAAAAGAGAGGATAAAATACAATAGAAGATTTTGAAGATGGAGAAAATATTATGCAAGTTGGTAAAGATATTATCTATTTATCATCATTATAAAGAGGATCCATCCAAATCTCTAGAGAAAATTACTATTCAAGTGAAGGACCCTTAGTTATTTGTGATGTGTTAATAATTTTTTGCAACATATGTTTTTGATCCAAATTAATGATTTTTGTGTTAAAGGTTTTAATTTTGTTATAAATTATGTATTAAAATTTATGGACATTAAATTTTGTTATCTGACATTTTATTTTATCATGGATATTATGTGAATGTCATTAGATAAATTATATGTGGATGTGTTTATTTGGTTGGAGGTCAAATAGTTTATGTATATAGTTTTATATTGCATAAAGTTTACAAAAAAAAAGCATAAATTCTACTTGTACCTGATGCAGACAAAAGAAATAATTTTTTTTTTATTTCTAAATCCATTTCTAAAATTGAAACAAATTAATGCGTGTCTTTATTTATCCCTTCCTAATTTTGAAGCGTGAAATTAATTTCTAATGATTCATCATAAAATTAGTGATGAAATCTAAGATTCCTTCGTCAGCACAATATTTTGTGATGAATTTTTCTACTTCGTTATTTATAGAAGTGTCATTACGTGATTCATTTCTAAAAATTTAGACAGGTGAATTATAAAAATATAATTAATCTATTTCTAAATCAGTCACTATTCACCCATCACAATGAAATCAGAAATTGATTTGGGTGTTTATGATTTAAAGATTTCTTATATTGGTATATATGTTTATATATTTTTATATATGTATATATGTTTATATATATGCATATATATATACACACATATTTATTTTGTTTAATACAAGAATCGATGTTTGTAGCTCAAAACTTAAAAACTTCATGTCATGTGTTAGATCTACATCGTAATCTTCTAGAAGCTGGATTTAATTTGACATCGTGGATTTACATATTTTAATAATTTTTTTTTTTATTTTAAAATTCAGTCAGATGACAGATTGGGGCCGAAGTTATGTTTGTAATTTTCAATGTAATAAACATAATTATTTTATATTTTAGATCATGTCTTAGATTAACAATGCAACCTTATGAAAGTTGGATTTAATCCGACATCATTAAAATACATTTTTTTTTATTTTTTTTTTATTTTTTAAATTAAATGACATGTTATATTAGAGGAAATTTTGAATTTCTGATTTTCAGTGCAATAAAGCATAATACTTTTATATTTTATTGTATTTTTTAATATTAAACATTTAGGAATTTTTATTAAAATAATTACTAATTGGTATATCATAACATAATTATTTCATATATTTTTGCTTTAATATAATGGACAAATAAAATTTTTGAAATATTTATATTATAAAAAAAGAAACTTATATTTTAGTATTTCAAAAATCAAAAACCTAATTTTGCCCCTATGTTATTATATCATCATTTAAAAAAATTCTTTTTTGTTTTCGAATTTTAAAACTGCCTAGAAAATAAAAAAGTATTTTTTTAATTCAAAAAGAGTTTTCTTTTTTAAAAATTAAAAGATACACACACATACACAAACACACCCACACATGTATACATCTTTAAAACACACACACACACATATATTTATATATAAGCATATATATATATATATATATATATCTCAATAAATATATATATATTTATAATATTCATATTTATACATCTATAAACATACACACACATATAGATTTATGTATAAGCACACACACACACACACACACACATATATACACTTTTATTTTTAAAATAAGATTGATTTCCAAAATCAAAAAGTCGTTTCACATTTTCATCATATTTTATGAGTTTAAAACTATGATTTTGCATTTTGAAAACTGGCCATTTTTTAAAATGTTGATGTATTAGTGTGGGGTAAAATTGGGTTTAGATTTTTTGAGGTCCCAAAACAAAAATATTTTATGTTTTGGTTATATATTTTTAAAAATTTTAAAAGGAGTACCAAAACATGATTATTATTTTGGAGTGTCAAAACATAATTTTTACTTATAAAAATATGTCATCCATTATGTTATTGACGATGATACTAAAAACGTTTAATGATTATTTTTTTTTTCAATACATATGATTAATGGAGAAACATTATGTTCATTGTTGTAAAAGTATCTTCTCAACATTTTGCTTTAGTATCCACATGCAAAATCTAGACATTTGCTACTTGTTAGATAGAGAAAATAAAGAGTTGATTACTTATAATTTTTTTATTGAAAACAATTTGCAACATAACTCTTTACTTAGGATAGTTCATGCATGATCCGTTACTTATAAATTTTTTATTGAAAACAATATGCTACTTGTTCATACATGATTAATTTATATTTTTTTTTCTAGTGTAGCAGCTACAAAACGTGAGGTAAACTGAATATCATGTTGAATAGGAAGTGCAAAGTGATTCCTCAATACCTTTTGTAATAAAAAAATACAAGTTAATTTCGCAATAACTTGAGAAAGCTATTGGATGGTAGGGTTTACTAAAAATAATGAGGCGATAAAATTTTTTGAAGTTATAATTATTGGGGCATAGTTTCCATAGCCAATTAGGTTATGAAGTTTATTCTTTTGTTTTTTGGAATAAAACTCTTAGAATTAATAAGTGATTTCCATTGTTAACTCTACAATCCTCTTGCCATCATCTTGGTTTACTCACTCATGGATAATAATTGATATCTTTCAAAAAAAGATTAATCAAGTGATGACCATACATGGTATGGTATGGTAATCGACTATCAAATAATATCTATCTTTCAAAAAAACTCTTATAAAATATTTGACGACATGAAAAACAATGTAAAATTACAAGCCTTGCAATTCAAAATTTATGACTATAATTCTTAAAGATAATGTGAAGGTTGTATTGAATGGGGTTTGATGAAAGGTTAGACAAAGAGAGACAAAATAAAGTAAAAAAGGTAGAAAGGTAGAAAGGCAAAGCAACCTAATAATTCTATTATGCTTAACTATCTTCCACACTTAAGAAAGTGTTTAAACTACTGAAATCTTCAGCTTCATTCTCTCTGTATAGACATAGTGTTGTTATTACTTATATTGCACTTGTTCAAATCCACTTGATATCTTTCACAAGTACTTGCTAACTTCTTTTCTAGTTTGATTTCAATTCCTAAATAGTTCTTTCAGTTGCAAATTAAAATACTATAACATGTGACCCTCAGCATGCTAATTAATGTATTTTTCCACTAATTTGGTTATGAAATTTTGAATGTCTCCTTTATAAAATGATTATTAAAATTGCCCTACTTTTTTTATGATAACAGTATGATAACTTGATTTTGTTAGTGGTGAAATAAATTACTTTTTTTTCAAAATTTTCATTCAATTTTGTTTTATAAAATTGCATCAACATAATTTGATACTTTTTGTATTCACACTAATTAATGTTGCAATCTTACATTTACAAAATTTTGGTCATGCTAACATCTTTCCTCTGAGCATATAGTTCATCCAAAATAAATAGTATTGCGTGCATTCTAAAAAAATAAGTTTTGCTTACTTACATAAACAATAAATTTTTTGATAATTCATTAATGCATCAAAATTTTTTAATGTTTTTTTTTGTACTACATTTATCAAGATAACCTATTAGGAAATCCAAAGATTCGACATGAGAATAAAGAAATGACTTATGAAATTGAAAATTGACAAGCTAGTTACATGATACAAAATGAATCAATGTAATTATATATATATATATATATACACATATATTTCTATTATTATCATTTAAGTGGAAGAATAATAATAATTCTATTAGTAGTATTCACACAAATCCTAATAACCACTTTTCATAACTAATTCATAGATCCAACTAAAGAAAATTTGCTCTAGAAATTATATATATTATTAAATTTACTTAAACAAATAAAATCAATTGGATGCGTGTAATAAAAATCAAGGTAGATTGAACAATTGGTAAATTGTTGAATTCATTAGTGATTGAGATGATGTGTTTTACAACTTTCAAGATGAGTACCCATGTTCTATTGTTTGTAATGAATCATAACAATTATATTTTGAATGTTAATTATATGAATATAAAGGATCATTCAAGAGAAATTGACTAAGCTATTTACATACTACGATACTAAGTATGGTGGTAATAGTAGTGAGGCTTCGAGTACGAGCATGAATATCATATTCAGAGATGATGATTTCTTCATTCAATTAGCAAGGGGGAAATGATAGGGTGGACCTTCGAATAGGAGTGAGCTATCTAGGTACTTATATATCAATTACTACTCAATCCTATCACATACTGATAATAAAAACCTTGATATTTTATAATGGTAAAAATCATATGAGTCCACCTATCTCATGCTATCTAAGATGGTATGGAATCTACTAACTCTTCTAGTATCGAGCATAGCATTCAAGTCTGCTTTTTCTATAGCAGTGAATATGATTTCAGATGAGAGATCGAGATTACGACCATATATTATTAAGGCATTAGTAAGTATGAAGGATCGGAAGGATTCAAGCTTAGGTATCTAGGATCATGCTGTAACTTTAGCAAGAGCAGAGGGTTGGTCACTGATGATGATTTATGGGACTTTGATGCCAATTGATGACTGAGATTAAGCCTACTATATTGCTTGCTACCTACCACTAGT
This sequence comes from Sapria himalayana, assembly GCA_029783825.1. Taxonomy (NCBI): domain Eukaryota; kingdom Viridiplantae; phylum Streptophyta; class Magnoliopsida; order Malpighiales; family Rafflesiaceae; genus Sapria; species Sapria himalayana. Next base: position 733,538 of record JAREIK010010552.1, on the reverse strand, counting down.
GATACTGATATCATCATATGCTGGTGAGATTTATCATTTTTGTATTCACTTTATTTAATTATTTTTGTCATTTGACTTTGAACTTTCTACTTTTTTTTGTTAATTTGTCCTTTGTTTATCCAGATACTTACGGGATTCATGTTTTATGCTAATGAGTTTATCTTTGATGTATTAATTTTTATCTTTTAATGATTTAATCTTGATTTGTTATTTTATAATTTGTACATATTTTTAGTTGTTAGTTGTAAGTTGTGACTCATTATAGTAATTTTATTTTTTTGTTCTATTAATTTAATTAATTAATGTTGTATAAAAATTTAAAATTTTTAATATTTTTAATGTTTTAGATGACCCAATTATGAACAGGCCAAAATGACACGACTCGGCCCACCCCGACAAGTCTAGGCATGACTCGGCCCGACATAGCAAGTCTAGCCATGACCCAGCCTGAACTGGGTACAAGGCAGACCAATGGGTTGTGCTGAGCTGGAACTTATTAAGCTGTGTAATGCCAGGCATGGCACAGTTACAGTATCGTTCTGTGCCCGACACGACAAAATGGGTCATGCTAGGCTGGGACAGTCCATTTGACGCCTCTAATTATTGGGAGAAATAATGGATTAAAGATGTGAGGAATTTTATTGAGAACTATAATAAAATGTACCTTGCTCTTGGTTCATTTGTTGATTCTATAAACTCCATTGAAGGTTGACAAGATGTGTTTATAGGTGTCAAATGGGCCGGTCTGTCTGGGCCCGACATGAGGCATGACCCATTTGCTTCGTGTTGGGGCCAACACGGCACTATCCTGGACCATGCCCCAGCTTATGCCGAACAGACTCTTGGCATGGCTCATGTCGTGTCGTGCCGAAGGAACTGGGAATTAGGCCCACATGCTGTGCTAGGCATGACCCACGTGCCTGACACGTGGACATAGCACAAGGCACACCCCATCACGTTCCTTGAGGATTTGCCAATCTGGTCAAGACTCGGGTTCTTGCTCGACTCGATGCCCAAAGTGGCGATGGTGTGATGCTCATTAGGTGATGCGACGAGTCGAGTGGGTCAAAGGGAGGGCTCATATACCCAAATCCCGACACAAACCAACCCAAAATTAGGCTGACTTCTGGCAGCGGGCCATTTCGGGCCTACCCTCCAAGTAACCGTGCCATGTCACTTCCAGGAACGGCACGTAGTCCTGTACTAGCCTAAAAAATGGCTAATGCCAACACGGCACAACCTTTTACACCTGTAGATGTGTTATGTGATATTTTTGTACAAATAATTGAATGAATAGCAAAGAAAAGATATTCAAAGATATATTTCACATATTCCCTCATTAGAGCCCTCTAAAGTTAAGTTCCTAATTTGAGATTTTGATTCTAGTAATCAATCATACCACCCTTTTTTCACCATGTTGAGAATGAGATGTGTATATTTGTTGTTTTTGATAATGTTGTAATATGTTTATTCTTGTGATATTGATGTTGTGATTATTTTATGGAGTGAGATTCATTGCTCGAAGACTAGTGGAGTGAGATTCATTGCTCGAAGACTAGTGGAGTGAGATACCTTTAGTCTGAGAGTTTGTTCAACACTCTACTTACCAACTTTTTAAGGTCATTTGACAAGTATATCTTATTGTGTTAGTAATTATTCTAGCATTTATTAAAGTGATTTCACTAAATTTTTATTTTGAATGAATTTGAAAAAGATTTGTGAAATAAATGTGATTTTGAGTGAAATTGGTAGACTAGTAGAATAAAAGTTTGGAGTAGAGAGAAGTGATAGAGAGTCATGATAATTCTCATATCATAACTTTGTATACCTTCCACACTTATTCTTGAGTAGTTATAGCATCCCTTCTTAGCTATAATTCTACAAACTTATTGTCATATTCTTTGTACATCATGATCATACTACCAAGTTGGTACAAGTATTTTACTATACAACATAATTATCATGGTTATGATATTTTATTAAAGTCACGATCACGCTATCTCTAAATTATTTAACAACCATGATATTATTTTCCCATCGTGATAGCCAAGTACCTCACAACTACAAATAGTCATCATATTTTCTAGAGCCAATGACATATTCGATGCAAATTGAAAATACCAAGTCTTTTGAGTCATGATATTTTTTTCCACCATGTCTTTTTTTTCAGAGAGCATTTATCATGGTCATAGCTTTTTCAATACCATGACTTTGTGTTCTAGAGAGAAAACTTCTAAGTCCTCACTTTATTCAGCACTGCAATTTTGTATTATAAAGAGTAATTATCTCATTGGTAGTACTCCCAATGCTGACACATTTCTTGGAAAGTTAAGACCAAAGACATGGTCAATTATAATTTCATGATTTTGTATTATAGAGAATAAATATATTAATCATGGTCATTCCCAAAACTATGATATCATGCTCCATAGAAGAGATACTTGAGTATTGATATTCATTTCTATCGTGACTTCAATGATCTAGAGAAGATCCAAAGAGATAATAAAGTTATGATCTCAAGCTTGTGTCATGTCTTCTAGTTTAAAATATCACATTGATCACAAAATTGTAAAAGTGACACTTAGAAGAAATAGAAAAAAAAGATAAAAAAGATAAAAAAGATGGTAGAAAAATTGAACCACACATGCCAAGAACCCTAGAGAATACAATTTCAACTTCTATTTAAGGAAAATCCTAAATAAAGGCAAGTAATCTTCCTTTGAGATTAGGATTTTATACTTAGCTTTTCACTTGAGCATTAATAAGGAACCTTGAATCCATAAGATGACTCACAATTATGATTTTTTTCCCGAATGTTCATCTAAATTAAGATCTAGGATTGATGAATATACTTGTGTTGTAATGGATTAATGATTTTATGAGTTTATATTTGTATTTATATTATTGTTTGGATGTTAATGGATATGAATGAAAATTATAATCAAAATTTAAGATTTTATTGTATACATAAGTTTATACATGTTAACTATGACAAATAGTATAGGTGGGTCATATGACATATTCATGCAGTATAATAAGAAGAAAGTAATAACTCGTCTAATCTCAATACAGGAGATAAACTAATGTGTGATAACCAAAAGTTGAGATAAGTTTAATTATTATGAGTATGATACTTACAAAGCTAAAAACATAAACATATTTAAGACCAATCTATTGTGTACTTTCTAGAAGAAGTGACGATTGATTAATATTAGAGTTAGTAGAATGTTTAATCTAGAAGTTTCACCAAAGTGTGGGAGTCATAAATTGGTGGTGGCCAAAAGTGATAGGTATGTCATGAAACACATGCAAGTTGGAAATAACTAGTATGGTAGTGAGAGCCTTGTAAGTCATTCTCTCTTGTATGATTTTCATAGGTGAGATTCATATGAAGATATATATTAATTGTCATGAATATGATACTTAAGAAACTAAAACCACAAATATATTTAATACTACTTTATCTCGTATCTTTAAGATAATTATAAATTTGAGAATAGAAGTACATATTCAAAGTAATCATCAAGAACAATTAAAGCATTGCCTAAAAGGAGTAGATTTGTGAATAACCGATGCATAGAATGATGTGTGGCTTCAGTGTTGAAATATTGAGAGGATAACTATGATTGGGTCATCCTTTGTTGTGATAGTCCAAGGATTATGGTCACTTTATATGCCATGAAAGCAAATGAGCACTTTTGCACTAATATTCCATTAGTCCACCATTTGAATATGATATTGATCAAACAGTAGAGAAACATCACCATGCATAATGAAATGAGCCAACCCTAGACTCTAAGTATTGTTTCGAAGACCAATTATATCTATTCAACTTGAGCAATAGTTTATTTATTGTTGGTTGATCGAACTACCTCTATAATCTACGTGAGAATGATATCTGAACTTATATCTATTTTATTATTTGTATGCCCTATATACTTGTAGAGTTATATTAGATGAGACACATTTTCCCAATGAGATTTTGAAATCATATCAATTAATAAAAGTCTTCACACTCTCCCAAAGTCAAAACAAAGAGAATTTGAGAAAGCTAGCTTTACAATTTGTTCTTCCATTCATCTCACTTCTTTTTTTACATTTTAAATTTTCTATTTTTGTAAGTGATTATGATAATATCTCATTTGTTCATTTTCTTGGTTGGCTCCCCATTTTTTCAGTATTAGTTTTCACTTGTGACACAAACTATTCTAGTTATCATCCTTATTAGGATTGTGCAAATGGTAGCTTTGTTAGTTACTCATTTTTCATGGTGTCTACATTAATTGTTATTTTATAATTTTCACAATTGCTTAGAAAATGACTTGTTTCTTTTCTTTTAAAAATTGATGTTGTTCTCCTTAGTTATACTTTTATCTCCTTTATTTTTATATTGAAATTTAGATATGGATTGCTTCAATTGCCTTTCACTCATTATATTCATAATAATTTGAACTTCATCAAACTTGGTGGGGTTGCATTTGATTATTTCACCTCAAAATTTCTTTTCATATTTGGATGAGAATGTATTCATAATTTTATATTCCCTTGCTCCAAATGAACGAAAATATATGTCAAAATATAATGATTCATATTATTAATATTTTGAAAGAGATAACATTGTCAATCTTCCATCTCCTTTTTAAAGTAGTTTCCAAGTTGTCTACTATATGATTGAATTAATTGTTGTTATACTCTTAATTTTCCATAAAATATCTAACTATTTTTTTTAGTTTCTAACTAGCTGTTATACCATTTTTATTGTTAAGTATATTTCAACTTAGAAGATAACTGAGCATGATTATTCCTTCATGAAATGATCATGCAATTCTTCTAACACAAATTGTATGCATTGTGGTATGAAAATTTTGGGATTGTTTGAAATTCTACATGTCATTTTCTTGATCAAGTGATAACTCACTCTTCGTGGGAATAAAAAAAAACATCCTTCATCACATATCCATCCACTTGACAAGTAGAGCATTATTTTGGTAGCTCATTCACAACTTTTGAATCTTTAAGCTCCTAATTTTCAAGTCCTCCATGCGTTTAGCAGAAAAAAAAAAGACATCTTTATTCTCCCACAACTTTGAAGATATAGTATAACTTTCCATTTAAATTAGCCAAACCTCATCTTGCACTAGGTTGTGGTTTAACTATTTGAAATTCCATCACAATCAATTCATCATAAGATTTTGATACATCAGCCACATAATTCAAAAAATCAAAGCTATCATCTAGATTTTTGTTCACAAAGACAACACCACATATAGTTTCCAATAATTTCTTACTCTCCAAAGCCCTAAAATTTTTAATTTATGTTTAAACCCTATTGTATGATGAGCTGGAATGAATTTCTTTAAAAATTGAACAACCCTGCATACGAATACTTAATAGTCTCAATTAATTAAACAATATTGTTGTCTTATCTTTTGATGTCATAGAAAAATTATCATCCATATCAAATCAATTGAAGTCCCCCTTCTAGAAATATTAGCCACGCTTGTTCAAAATCCCTCAAGTGTAACTATGGATTTTTTTTTCTCACACTCAATGAAATATAGAAAGAAATTACATTGGATGTGGTTGAATAAATATATTTAACCAGTTATACCCAAGAAGGTGTACTAACTATAGAAAGTTCAATTAGTCTCTTGTATGATACAAATTGTGATTCTTTTCATAACAACCATTTTGAAATTGTTCATCTTCTTCATGAAGCTTCATCAATTAAGTAACTTTTTTCTATAACTTCCTTGAATATCAATAATCCAAGGTGGCTTACCAATAGATGACCCAAAAAACATAAAATTAACTCAAACACAGTATTACTATCGTCAACAATGCCATTTTGTTCATGTTCTTAACCAAATTAGGACAAAAATTGTTTTAACACCTAAAAATTTCACTAATAGAAGTTTATGCAAGATAAAGGATTATGAACTCCCAAAGCATAGGGGTTTAGGGTCTTCCATTATGATAGATTTATAGTGTAGGAGTTTAGTAGAAAAACATATAAAATTGGTTGGTAGTTAAGTTATTGAATAAGTTTTCAAGTGCTTATGAATTTCATTGGATAATAGGAGTGAAAAGCAAAAGGATTAAGGGACAAAATGATATATCTAGTGATAAGTCATTTACGAAGGCTACCTCCACAATTCACACATTCACATTTTGGTTAATGCGATCATGAAAAATAGATTATATCTTTGGAAAAATGATATATCTAGTGATAAACATTCATGATATTATAAATTGAGTATCAAAGAATATTTATTCCAGATAATCCTATGAAGAGCTCTAAGGATTTGCAAAGTAATCATGTTAATTAATAAACCATGCAAATAAAAATTTACAACCTTAATTATCACAGATCTTACATCTTACTCTTTCCTTCCTTCATAAATATTAAAGATCTAGCCACGCATCTATTTGATTTTCATCTCTAAAGCATGTGTAACAATTATTCTAAGAAGATGTGATGGAGACACACACACACACATATAGGGTAAGAAGATTAATAAAATTTGAAAACCAAACTCGATTATGTAAAAAATGTCAAAAGCTTGTAATGAGAGATTTAGATCTCATTCTATGGTTATGATATAACCATACACATTATCAACTACTTTTCCAAAATGAAAAGTAATAATGCATAATGAAGCTACATAATCTAATAATTTTTAATTTCATTGAGTTGTTCCCAAGTGCTTTTGAACTATTGAAGACTTATGCCCTCCAATCATGATCCATGGAATTTCACATGTGCTTGTGCACTAAGCAAGTCTCCTGCCAAAATTTCCAGCACCTTGTAAAATTCTATATGTGCTTACAAGCATTTTTTCCATCTTGATTGTCATGCTTTTCTAATTGTGCTTTCTATCATTGCATTTCCAAAATATTCTAGGCTCATTTCAAGAGCTAAAAAAAACTCAAATAAAATACAATAAAAAATAGGTTTATTATAATTAAAGACCCTTGACATTCGATCACTATATAATTATGGATAATTATTACTTGTGATTGGCAAGTTAAGAGAAAACCATCCCACAAATATATAACTTTGAGTAGAAATTAGTAGTCCATGGATGAACATTGTTAACCTCTAAAATTATCATAGTATAATTATCTTTAATCATTCATTGGGATGAATATTCTAATTGTAAGTGAAGCGTAAAGTAAGGTAAGGTAAAGATAGGCTAGAACAAGATGTGCATAATAGTTTGGCAAGAATATTGCAAAATTTTGCAACTAGATGTGAAATTCACTGAATAACACAAATTATAAATTAAAAACCCTAGATTACAAGGTATATAACAAAGATCACAAGGAGCACGAATTAGAGAAATCACTAGGAATTGGAATCTATGAGGCATCAATTTCCATAGCTAGTTATGGTAGAAATTCTGAAGTTGTATATTTAATTTTTATTGGTAATTGTATAATTCACAGCAAATCTTCATAGCTTACTTTTGTTGGATCCTAGACATTATCCTTCAAAAATTAATGGAGCTAGTAATATGTACCTACTGAAACTGAAGAATTTATCAAATAACATATTTTTAATGTAAATAATAAAGGATACCATTTGGTAAAAAATGAATCTATTGGTAAGCATCTATTATTTCCTATTAACTTACCCAATAGTTATCAATAAGGTAATTCCAAGAGTGGAAACCAAGACTAGAGAATATTTTATTGAATAAAATTAGTTGCTTTGCAAACTATAATATGATAGCCTAAAAACATTGATACCACTTCAAACATCTATTAGATTTTCATCACTGATGAGTGTTTGGCTAAGGAGGAAGTGAACGTAATGATTGACATGATAGGAGATCATAAATATGTTAATAAAATGCATAAAAATATGACTATAGCTATGCCATAATTAAAATAATCACTTTCAACATCATTTATACCAAAGATGAGAGATGAGACTCATTTTATAGTATATTTCACTTATTTATACCTCATAAAAGAAAGTACAAATGCAAAAGAAATTACAAGTGCAAAAGAAAATAAAAAAAAACATATTAATATAGGTCATGTATAAATGATACAACTTTTGCATGACCTTCTCCTGGTCTTTATAATTTTCATAAGGTGTTGTGAAAAATCACATTGTAGGTTCGTCCAGCTCATTTACTATCATGGTACTTTGCTAATTTTTATGATTGCTTGTGAACTTCTTTTTTCTACTAGGTTTCCAATTTTTTATCCTTCTTCCCACTACAATTATATTTTCCATAAACTTATGAGCTTATTATAAGAGCTACAACAAACAAAAATATTTAAAACTCACTCAAATTGTAAATATTATATTTTAGGTCCCTTAACATGTTAATTAAGTTAATTATGATTAATTACTACTAAAAAGTCATTAAGGCATAGAACAATGACCCTGTGGGTATTAATTTTGAGTAGTCTTCATGTTCCTAAACGTATATATTATTAGTCCCTAGAAATGAAAAAAAAAAGAGAGAAAGAACACATTCCAATCTTTTTTTTTTTTAGTTTTGCACATTGCAAGTCCTTAGCAATTCAAAAGGTAAAAAAATCATTACTAAAATGCACATTCATTTTCTTTTTAATTTTTCAAACTTTGATCCAATGCAAAAAAAAGTATCACACATAACACATAGGCACATCAAATGGAACCAGAAGCTCCTATATTCGATGATTTAATTCTAAATGTGTTGCAAACTCAATAAAAACAAAGGGCTTGGATTCTTTATTCTATTCCAATTCTTCATAGGTTCCTATTCATCCATTTTCACATTCATATTCTTTTCTACTAATGATTCAATCACATAATGATTATGGAGTCTTTCGTGATTTATAATTCACTTTGCTAGTTATTGAGAAATCAATTTTGTAATTTGGTTCCTCATGCTAGGTCAAGGATTCATTTCCCAAAGTGTGGCGAACTACTTCTTTAAATATCTCTGCTTTGTTATAGCATCTCCAAGAGGCTCGCTAAACGCCTCCGTTTAGAGATTTTAGCGAGAATTTCTCCAAAAATATCTCCAACAGCCTCGCCAACCCGCTAGCTATTTTAAATTTCATTGGATTCACTCGCTAGAAATAGCGAGTCTTCCTTCCTCGCCAGATGCATCATCATTGGCATCTTTTTTGAACAGTAACCAAAATTCAGGTAATCTTCGTTTTAACTATTACTCTATCGTAATCACGAAAAATGATGAATCAGAGTTGGAACATCAAGTAGCGTTGAGTTGCAGTGAGAAAATGATTGATGAGCTGCAGAAAGAGATGGTAAGAATGATGCACAATCTAGAATCGACGAGACTCTAATTGATCAACAAGAAAAAACCTCTTTCAATTGAGATCGAACAGGCGAAAAATAGTATTCAAGAACACAAACAAGAATCTGGTCGATTATGACAGAAATTGCGCGAGAAAGTCATCGATTGATTTCTTTTCTCAGATCGATAGGTAAGGAGGTCTTTCCCAACCTCTTTAGTTAAACAATCAGTTAGACATATGACAAGGTGGGTTTCGGGGTGTATACCAAAACCCGCGATGGAGGACCGATCTCCTTCTTCCTATAAACATCAAATCTTCCAATGTCTTTGTAAAGGTTTCAACCGTGCTGGGCCAAGCCGGCCCTGCACGAGGCACGGCACGATTCGTCCGTGCCTGGGCCGGCCTGACACTAAAATTTTCCATGCTCGGGCTCGTGCCGAGGCCAACCGGGCCTCATGTCGTGCCTGGCACGGCACGGTACCATGTCGAAATTAATTTTTTTTTTAAATTAGGGTTTCGGGCGCGCCCAATTCCTAATTTTTTTTTAATTAGGATTTCAGGCCGCCGAAACCCTAATTTTTTTGTAATTTAGGGTTCGGCCCGACCGGGCCGAACCAGACAAATCGTGTCGCGGGCTCATGCCGAGCTGAACCCTCACAAAATCATTCCATGCCAAGCACGGCACGGTTACCGTGTCGTGCCGAGTCGGCCCGGCACGAAAGCACGGTCGGGCCTGAAAAAAATGGGTCGGGCCGGCCCGGCACGTCCCGTTTGACACCTCTATGTCTTTGTAAGAACGATCCATAGTCGTGATGCCCACTAGACGGGGGGAGAGACCTCTTCAATTTCTTGCCCGATCTTTCTTATGTCAAATAAGACGCTTCCGCCTCCATAGGAAAGACCTCTTTGATCTCTTGTTGTCGTTGACCATAATCCAGTGCCGAAGAAGATGCTTCTGTGCCGGAAGGCCCAATCATAAGAGCGGGTGCCCAATCTGGATCGCGAGCTCGAAAAAAACATTCGAGGGTCTATGTTGCCCACTTGTTTGAACAACATGAAAACCAAAAAGGTAGCCTGCATAAGTCGTAACAGGAGTTCGAGTTGGAGTTACTCCAAGAACTACATGGAATGTCATAGTAGAGCTAAAGCCAATAGCCGACGAACTGAAGAATGAACTCGAAGATAAAGAAGACAAGCAGAGCGCCTTGGTTGATGGTCTGCACGCCATTGAAGTTAAGCTTCGTCTGACAAATTAGAAACTCCGAGCAACAGAACAACTGCTAAATGAAAAGGAAGAGTGTTTCAAAAACACCAAATCAAATATGTTTGAGAAGATTAGTCATTGTTTGAGAAGATTAGGCATTGTTTGAGAAGATTATGTAAATGTAAATATGTTTAGTATGTCATATATTGATTTTTGATGAATATGGTGATGATATGGTATTTTATTTATTAGTTTTAAAATTATTTTTTAAAAATTAGTTATAGTTAGTTAAGTTGATAGCTAAAATAGATAATATTTGTTGGAGTTAACTAAAAAAAAATGAATAGCTAAAATAGATAACACAATATTATATTATTTTTAAGTATCTATTTTAAAGAGTATTGTTGGAGATGCTCTTAGTAGATCCCTTTTTAATAAATGATCTAGTTTTTAAGGTACAAACAACTTTATTATATTGTACTAATTTATTCATGAACCCAGATCACAAGGTGTTAAGGACTAGATTCTGCAACAATATGTATTCAATAATTATTGAATTAGTTAATGAGGTGTTTTAAATTGAATTTAATAATCAATTCTCTATTTTTCATCCAAATCTTCAGTTTAGTAATTATTGAATTTTGCAATTCTGCAATAATATCCATCACGTGAATATTAATGAGACCCTTGTGCGTTGGAAGAAATTTGAACTTAGATCATTCTCCATGGAAATTAGGGAGGCACATCAAAATTAGATTATTAGCGTTACGATATTTAGAGTTATTGGGCTGCTCAACATCCTGCGCCCATCTTATTTCTAGTTCATCCAATCTCTTAGACAGAAAAACTATCATAGCCAGAACCATACAGCCTATTGTAGAATAACACTCATTGAAGTTCCCCTTAATAAAAAGTTTTCTGGGCGTGTTTTTCTTCAGATTTCATCATATCCAATGTGACAAACAAATTATTAATGAGAAATATAAAAAAAATGAAAAGAAAATAAAACAAAGCACAAAGAAAAAAACAAAAGTAAGTAAGAAAAAAAATTAGGGTATAAAACAAAATATGAAAAACCACAAGCACCTTGATACCATCCAAAAAGGACGTTATTTGAACACTCACTAAAGGTGTAGTCAAAGTAAATTATAATTTTAAATATATTACCTAGCAAGTCCACTCATGATTATAATTAGATGTGTCAAATAGTACGAACGGCCCGAGCCCAGCATGAGGCACGGCCCGACTCGGCCATGCCTAGCCCGGCACGACATGAGAATGACCTGTGCCCGTACTCGTGCTCGTGCCCGTACTCGTGCTCGTGCCCGTGCCCGTACCCGTGCCATGCCTAGGCTAACTGAGCCACGTGACAGGCCAGGCACGACCTGGTAGAATGACCCGTGAGCACCATATCTTAGCACGAGCCGAGCGGTACCCTTACCCAGCCCCACGCCCCCGACCTGAATTTTATGCCCGACAAATATGATATTTCTATCATGCCCATAGTTGACTGAGCTTTTAGCTTTTGCTGTAGTCTCGGGTTCTTTATTTTGGTTTCTATCTTTCAGCATTTAGTATTTCGAGACTTTGGTGTGCTGTGGATTGTGGTGCGTGTGTGGTGTGAACATCAAAAAAACTAAAGTTTATGCATTATGGTTTTCGGATATTTTTTTTAATTATTAGTTTTTAAGTTTTAAAATTTTAAATCTAAAATCTTCTTCTCTCTAGTCTACTCTCTCTCTCTCTCTCTCTCTCTCTCTCCTAGTCCTAACTCCTAAGTCGAATCTAAAAAATAAAAAAAATGACAAATAGTAATTTTAATAATGAAAATGAAATTAATTATAATTTAAATAACAAAAATCTTACGGAAAGGACTGAGGTTTTCGAAACTTTGATTTCTTCGATCGCCTCGATCCAAACATCTAAAAAATAAAAAATTAGAAAAATTTCAGTAGTCTGAACTAACTTTAATATAATAAAATAGAAAAATATTAGGTGTGCCGAAGAAGAATCGACACGTTGCATATATTGTAAAAAAATATTAACATGTAAGAGTTCATGTGGAACTATGCACCTTAGGAGGCAAGCCGAACTATGCACCAAAAAATATGGTGCATTAGATCCTAGGCAAACCCAACTCAACGATGGATTTTTTGAGGCTGGATCCAGTTCAGTCTCAAAGTTTATCCCGTTCATATACCGCGACGAGTTAGGAAGGGAAGGCATAGCCAAAGTGATCATCACGATAGATCTTCCGATTAGATTTTTGGAGGATCCAATGGTAGTTAGTATCATGCAGACATATTTTTAGTCTGCATATCATAAGATTTCTAGGTCCACATCTAGGAATAAAATACTAAAATATTATTAGTTAGAAAAATAAATAATAATTAATGAATATAGAAAATATAGTGGATTGGTATTCGTGAAGTCTGATATCTTGACTAGTCATGACAATGTATTTTATGCATGCCTCACCTCTCACTATGTAGATTCTAAATGGATACTAAATAAAAAAAATATTAGGATTCTCTAAGATTCTCCATACTCATGATGTTCCGACCATTTTTGAGTGTATGGTGAAAATCTTTAGAGAATATAAAATTCAAAATAAAATATTTAGTATCACATTCAATAATGTATCTTATAATGGATTAGAGATTAACATGTTTGTTAGGAATATTAGATATGAACTATTAGGAAAGATTTTCCACATTAAATGCATGTGTCACGTTATTAACCTAATAGTACAAATAGAGCTGAGGGTATGTGCCCCCCCCCCTAGAAAACATACATAACTCACTAAAATATATTCGCACGCTTCACAGACAATAGGAGTTCGGTAGTCTTTGGATCTTAAAAAGAAGAAATTTAAATCTGATGTGAGACACCGTTAGAATTACACTTACCTGATATTGGAGTCCAGAGTTAGATATGAACACGTGATATTCTACTATGTCAATAGCAAGATTGATGAACTTATTATTGGTGACACTAACTAGGCTATAGAAATTTCATTTATAAAATTCTTGAAGTTTTTTTATGACACGACGAATATGTGTTCGTCATTTTATACTCTCACGACTTGCAATGCACTTAGGTGCATAAGCAAACTTAGTAGCATGTTTAGGAAGTATCGAGGTTACCTGACACATAGCAATATGGTTTTAGAGATGGAAACCAAGTAATTAAAGTACTGGTCCACCATTCCATCTCTTTATTATCTGGCTGCCTGCATGGACTCTAAGATTAAGGTGGAAGGGGTAGAGAATGATTAGACATACATTTCCCAGTGCTTGAACTAGGAAGACCCACCTGAATGGTTCATTCATGAGAAGTTGACTAAGCTTTTTATATACTATGATACTATGTATTATGGTAGTAGTAGTGAGGCTCCGAGTACGGACATGGATGCTATATTCGGGGATAATGATTTTTCCATTCAAGTAGCGAGGGAGAAACGATGGGATGGACCGTCGAATAGGAGTGAGCTGTCTCAGTACTTAGATATCGATTACTGCTCAATCCTATCACATTTTGATATTGAGAATCTTGATATATTACAGTGGTGTAAATCATATGAGTCTACCTATCCCATGCTATCTAAAATGATATGAGATCTACTGAATTTTCTGATGTCGATCCTGCATGAAGGATTGAGAGAATTCGAGCTTGGGCATCTACATGGTGCTAGGACGACATCAAAAGTGGAGTTGATTGCTGATGATGATCAGTGTAATATTGATATTGAGGATGATTTGACAATTAATGACATGGACGATTGACGAATTTTGACACTGATGTCTGATATTGGATTTCGATTTATTCATTTACATTGTATTTGTGTTTGTTTATTTTTTTATTTGTGATATTATTTTGAGTTTTTTTGATTGATTGATGCTTGAATATTAATTTTTTTAAGTTTTATTTTGATTGATGCTTGAATATTAATTTTTTGTGATTTTTCATTTTACATTAGTTTTTTTGTTCATATTTAAGTTTTAATATATTTTTAATTCATACACATATACACATTTAGTTTTTAAATTTTAGTTGTTTAAAATTTATTATAATAAATAAACTTAATATTTTATTAAATTTAATAAAATAAATATTTAGAAATTAGTTATTTGTTTTAATTATAATTGACTATTAACATTAACTAAAAACAAAAACTTTAAAATATATAATTAAATAATAATATTTTTATTTTTAATTTTTTAAATATTTTGAATAAAACAATTAAAATATTTTAAAAATTAAAACCCAACCGGGCATGGTTTCATCAATATCGGGCCATTGGCCTTGTCGGGCCTGGTCTTATGAAACTGTGGCGGGCTAGGCAAGGTATGGTGGTCTAGTTATGCCACCTAAAACCTAGCCATGCCGGCCTGGCCTTGCTCATTTGACACATCTACTTAGAACTAACTCCATGAACTATAGGATCTTCGAGTGTGATGGATATTTTGGGTATAAATGAATAGTACATTTAGATATGGTGAAGATAAGCTTGAACAAGAAGTGCATAGTTTCTTTGCAATCCCCTATAAAAATTCAAAACTTCTTGTGAAATTCATTGTATGAGACAAATTGCAAAATGGTTAGCGCATGTTACAAACTAGAGAACACAACTTTCAAACAATATGAACTAGAGGAAGCCCTTAGGTTTGGAATACATTAGGTAGTAATTTTCATAGCTACTAAGGGTATATATTTTAAAGATGGATACTTAAATTTTGATTGGTGTTGCTCCTTTATTACAATGTCTAATTTTTAGGATTAAATAAAGTTCTAAAACCTCATTAGACAATGGTATCTCAGCCAATTAGTCCCATAATTATATGTATTGTACAAACAATAAAGTGATTTTTTTCGTCAAAATATTGATCAAACAAGAATTGTGCAGGTAGTTTGATCAACCAACTATTAGTCTGCTACTACTTTAGTTAAAATGACAAGACTAATTTTTAGGTAAGATTCTTAGATTTTAGGATTGATGCATTCAAATATACATGATGACTTATCTAAATAGTTTAGATATTATTATGTTTAGTTTCATAATGAAAATTGGACTTAATATGAAAATGCCATAGTGCACTATTGGTATTCAATATAGTTATCAACTATTGGGCCCTCTTCAATAATTGTCTTCTCATAGTTATTCCATTTATATTTTACCACCAAAATAATAAATCATCACTACTTGAGGGTCGTCAACTACTCCACACCTTTTAGGAAATTCATTAATTATCTTGATAATTTATTTATATATGTATTCTTATTATCAACCCTCATATATCATATAGTTGTACACTAATATGGTAGTAACTTTCAGCTTCGTGAGTGTCATATACACATAATTAACATATGTTTTCCCTTAAATATCACAAGTAGTGGTCATACGATATAAAGTTACTTGTAGAATTGTCGCTACCTTATAAGTCACCTCCAATCATGTATTTCTCATAGATTACCTATCATCATCTACCATGACAATAAGTAACTCATAGAATAAAGATGAAACATTTAAAAAAAATTATAAAATGCACACATCAATTGAGAGTTAGTTATTCTAAGATATACACAAAGGATTGATTTATAAAGTATCATACTTGCATGTTTTATATAACTTAATATTGAGTTTTGACACATTAGTTTAGATCATGATCGAAAGGGTTATTACTTTCTTCCTATCATTATACACAAATATGCTTCATGGCTTACCTATCAACATCCACCATGATAGCACGCTCCAACTAATAGTAAAATCCTAATTTCTATTTTATAAAATCTAATTATCAAAATTTATTCATTACTCATCCATTGCACAAGATAAAATACAAGTATCTTAAATTTTAATTTAGCATGATATTAGGGAGAAATTTATATGAGATAATTAGAGAAATATCTCATGAAATTATAGGTTCCTAATAATTGTATTAAAGATTGTCTATGAATGAAACCCTAAACCCATGATACTCAGTTTTGTGCCTTATATTTTTCCCTAAGGTGAGTCAAAAATCATGTCATCCTTAGTGATTATGCTTTTGCATTGTGGCTTTCCTTTACTCAATGATATTTCCTAGGTTTGAGTAAAATGAAAATTCCAAAACCCTAGCTTTTGTGTCTTTCTATCATGCCCTAGTATCTCATAAAATTTCATGTTTTTTTCCTTTTATACTCAAGTGGTTAGGTGTTAAATTTAAGTAAATTGTCATGATTTTGAAAATAAGTCATAGTTTTGGTCTCTTTCTAGTTATATAATATAATGACATTGAGAATGGTTATGGTTTTGGTATCTTTCTAGCTACACATTTCATTTATAGAATAAAAAGTCATGATATTGGAAATGGGTCATGGCTTTGGTATCTTTCTTGTATTAGATTATCATGGCATTAGGAATGACCATGATACATATTTTGCCTCTATAACACTAAGTCACACAGCTAGGAATGATATTGGAAATGAGTTGCAGCTTTGGTATTCCTCAAGAGCAGAATGTTATGACCCTAAAAATAAGCACAACTTGAGTATTACTCTTTTGAATTTCTATAGAAAAAAATAATGCTATTGGGAATAGTGTCATGGCTATTTTCATAGACTTAGTGGTTCTATAATGATAAGGTTCTAGTATTGTTGATTTATCCCAGCTTTGAGCACTAGTGGAGTACTTTGTTATTATGATGAGAAATTAATGTTACAATCATAAAAAATATTATAACCTAGTGTAGTTGTATGCCAATAAAGTTTAAGAGCCAAAAAGAATGTGTTCTTTAATGAAATGATTGTATCAATGTGTTGGAAGTCATGACATATGAAGATTTTCATGACTATTTGTGTAGAGCTTCGACTAAGAATATATGTTGAAACTACCATATAATTCAATGAAGTATAACAAAGTTATAATACATGGAATGTTGACTTTACATACTTTTTTCACTCTCCCTCTTAACAATCCACCAAGTCTCTATTTAATACAAAAATCACTCAATTTTATTATTATCTATCATAATCTATTAAAATTCTTAAATTAGTAAAATTATTCACTTTAAAGCTCTTTCCTATACAAATATATAATGAATAATTATAAAAATAGATTATTTTATTTGAAATTTGGCATCTCAAACAAACTAATATACTAAAGTGATTTTTCATCACTACACAACTACTCTCCTAATATATAAAAAATTTGGCATTCCATTCACTAGAAACAACTTCGACACAATATGATTACAACACCGCAATATCCATGAAAATAAATAAAAAATATAACTCTATGAGGAGATGAAAGTCGATGGTATGACTCTCCTTTAGGATTAAACTTCAAAGGAGAAATATGTTTTAGAGTGCTCAAATATTAGCATAGAAGTGCATGGTATCTTCACCAAAATATCATATAATCTATCTTGTCTTCTCCTAATAGAGATCAATGTACCTTCAATCAATCTAATTACAAAATTTACTTTTTTTGTTCACATTACATTTTTCTCAATTCTTATATTAATTGGTTCTCTCAATATTCTATGTCACCTCCAATTATTTCATGTCTCAATACAATATGTAAAATATTGAATAATATTTTTTTCTGGATTAATTTTCATTATGTGTTTACCAAAAAAAATATGTTATTTAGAATAATTTCATAAAAAATATAGTTTTGATAAATTTTGATGAATAATTATCTAATCATGATTTTTTATTATAAAATGTGAGACTTAGTGATGTTGATAACTAGAAATTGTGTGAATAGTCATGTAATTCATAGTATTTGATGTGTTGTGATATGATTATTCTTTTGAGTACTTATTGAATGGTTTAGGCATTGATTTTTTGGCCCAAACTTTACACAATAGTCATGTCAATATTTAAATGTCATGACTTTACAAGCTTGTTAACATAATTATATCTCTATATAATATATTAATTTGACGACAACCATTGGATGATGACTATGTGGATTATCATAAATTGAACAATGAGATACATAACGATAACATTCCACTTCTATTCATAAATCATATATTTAATATAATATTATCGCAATCCTTCTATTACTTTTTGGATGGTTATTTGAAATACAATTAGATTCTAATCAATCTAGAAGATCAAGAAAAAATGACATTCACTTGCCCTTATGAGACTTACATGTTTAGAAGGATACCATTTGATCTTTACAACACATCAGCAACATTTCAGATATGTATGAATGTCATTTTTGCTGACTTGAATGAAAAGATTGTAAGGTATTTATAGATGATAATTATGTTTATGAGGATTTTTTTGAAGGATGTTTACATAACCTTGAGTTTATATTGAAGAGATGTAAAGAGAAGAATTTCATCCTCAAATGAAAAAAATACTACTTCATGGTCGACAAAAGAATTGTAGTGGAATATGCAATTTCAGCTAGAGGATTGGATGTGGATGATATAAAAGTGTCGGTGATCAAAACCTTAAACACTTACATGACATCCAAAATGTTTAGGACTTTCTTTGGGCACGTAGGATTTTAAAAGAGATTTATCAATAAGTTTTCGAAGATGGAAAAAGCATTATGTAATCTATCGGAGAAAGATGTGACATTTGATTTTAACCATGAGTGAATTGATGCTTTTAAATAGCTAAAAAAGTTAATCAAAATCTCAATCTTGATAGCACAACAATTGGAAAACTCATTGTTTATCATGTGTCACTTAAGTGCATTTGTCATGGGAGCCATGTTAGGGAAAAGACGTGAAAACATCTTTAGAAAAATTTTATATGCTAGTTGGTCTTTAAAAGATACCTAATTGAATTACAAAATCATGAAAAAAATGCTAGTTGTGGTTTTCTTTTTTGATAAATTTTGACCATGTATACATGGAATGAAAGTGGTAATCTATACCAATCATGCATTTGTATGTTACTTGATGACAAAAAAGGAGGCATGGCCAATGTTGATAAGATAGATATTCTTATTCAAGAATTTGATTTGGAAGTACAAGACAAGAAGGGGATTAAATATATGATTTCTGATCATTTGTCATGATTGAAATTCAAAGATAAAAGAGCAGTACAAGGTGGAAATTTGGAGAGTTTCTAAGATGAACACAATTTGATGGTGGAAGCTTAACTGCCTTGGCATGTTGACTTGTTAATTATATCATTAAATATTATTTTTCAAATATGATCGACATTTTGGTGGCAATAATACAACCCAAAAATTATTAAATTCTTAATTCTTTGGCCATTATTATTTCGAGACTATCAAAAGATGGTAAAATAGTATGATAACTACCAAAGATTGAAGAACATGTATAAGACATAAAATACCACTCAACTTTATCTTAGAAATGGACATAGTTGATGTATATGAAATTGGTTTCATGTGTTCTTTTTTGGAATCTTGCATGAAGGATTATATCTTAGTAATGGTGAACTGTGTTTCTAAATGGATGGAAGGTATAGTGGCATCAAAAAAATGATGCAAAAATGGTTGTAGATTTCATGCGGAGAAATATTTTCACTAGGTTTGATATGTCTCAATATATCATAAGTGATGAAAGTAGTCATTTTTGCAATTGATTATTTATTACATACTTGGTAAAGTATGAGATTAGACATAAGAAGGGACATTCATATCCTCCTCAAATGAACATACAAGTAGAAATATCAAATAAAGAGATCAAAAAATTTATTTAAAAATATAGTTAATCTATCTATAAAAGATTGGTGTCACCATTTTGAGGATGCACCATGGGCTTATAGAATTACATTTAAAACTTTGTTGGAATATCTCTTTATTGACTTGTTTTTGAAAAAACTTTTCTCTTATTGATCAAACTTGAACATAGAACATGGTGGGCCATCAAGTAATTGAATTGTGATATTAAAGATGCGAAAGAAAGAAAACTTTTTAGATGAGTGAATTAGAAGAGTTTGGGAATGAAGCATATAACAATTCATGAATTAATATATACATACAAAAAAATGGCATGATAAGTATCTATAAACGAGGGAATTCAAAGTTGGAAAAAGGTATTGGGTTTTAACTCTCATCTCAAATTATTTTTATTGAAGTTAAAGTCTCGATGGTATCGAACCTTTGTAATTATGGTTGTCACTCCTTATGTAGTAGTTATACTATAATTGGAAAGTAAAGAAGAGTTCAAAGTAAATGGGCATAGTGTAAAGCACTACATACATGAAAGAGAAAACACGGAGATGCTGAAAGAAGCAACAAAGATAAGGAAGCATAGATGAATGTCACATCTATTATAATCATTTTGACTTTGGAGATATAGAAGCTAAAGGAAGAAGTGATGACAACACAAAATGGTGTGACTTTTGTGTTACAAAAACTAAATGCTAAAACTGCAGCCCAACATAGTGTCATGGGAATAAAAAAATCATGGCCTCCAATGAACAGAAACCAAAAGAAGAGGATTCAAAGAAGTCTAAGTCATGGGGAATATCCAATTCCAAGAGAAGAACCAAAATGAAAAGAAGTGAAAAAGTATAGTGAGAAGCTAGCTTGGATAGTTGAGATAAATGATATATATGTGAATTCAATGTTGATGTAGCTATCGATGTTGAATGTAGCACTTTTGGGAGGCAACCAAATTGTTTTTTTTTCAACACTTTATGATAAAATAAAAATAAGTAGGCATTCACACAAAGTATTGTGCACCATTGATTAATTCTGAAATTTATACATGAAGTTGAAACCCACAATGACTCTTTATATACCCATGAAAAGAAGTATCCCTACTATCTAGAGCACTATGACACTCAAATTTAGTTGTAGAAAACACACATTTAGAAGGAGGGAAGCCAAAATTTTTTTAAGTGGAAAATTGATTGTTTGGGGGATAATCAATGATTATAATTTATGAGTTTGTTCGATATGTAAAATATAAAATAATAATTTCCATTAAGTTTATTTTCATGATGTGGTTGTCTGAAAAAGATAGTTATTTAAAATAATTTCACAAAAAAATAATTTTAGTGGATTTTGATGAATAGTTATGAAATCATGAATATTTATTACAAAATGTTTGACTTGATAGAATTTATGACTAGAAATGAAGCGAATAGTTATGCATGTCCAAGAATTTGATATTTTATGAATTTATTATACATTTCTATACTTATAGATTAGTTTCAGTATTTATTTTTAGCCACAACTTTACATAAATAGTCATGAAAAACTTTGTACGTCATAATTCTATCACCTTATTAACACAATTATATTTATGTGGAACACATTCCTCTTGCTGTGAATCTTTTATGAAATCATAGTCAAAGTAGCTCAAAATAAATTCATGGATATAATGTTAATTTTAAGTCATATCAACTAAGTACCCCACTGGTGCTAAAAGTCATGATGAGCCACTAGTGTTATGAATTTTTTTATATATAAGCCACAAATACTCAGGTCAAAGCCATGACACTGATATGGTATTGTAACATTGTTACACCACCTAATTTTATAGGTTAGGTGATGTGTAAAAATCTCATTAATGAGAATATCTTGTCAATAAATATTTGAAAATGTATGGATCATACAAGTAGTATAAATTGGCTTTTGTCTAGATATCGATCATATAGAGATTGTATCAGAAGTTTAATTTATTCAATAGTGAGACAACTCATTTTCAATAAAAAGGATAATGGGATTGTTAAAAAATTTTAGGTTCATGAGTTTATTCATTAAATCTATGTGATGATGTTCAATTTTCTCACCTTATATTGTGTTGGATACATAATGAATGTTAGAGTATTTTGAAATAAAGCCTTGCTCTAAAGATATATAAGGTGGTCATCACCATTGAACCCGTCCCAATGGTGGACCCTTCATTTCCATCCCCTTGCTACATCATTACTAAGACAATAATATATCTATGCTAAAGAGTCATTAACAATTCCATATCCCCTAGGAAATTTTTCTTGATGGTTGCTTTGTATGCATACTCTTATTCTCTAACATCATGTATCCTAAAGACCAAAGATTGACATAGTTGTAAGAGTTTTCACTTTCAGCTTCATAAGCATCATACTTGCACAATTAACATGTGTTTTCATCAAGTTTTATTTGTATGAACTATATGAGTAGAAGCAACTAATAAGAGTTGTCACCACCTTGTAAGTCACCTTACACTCATGCATGTCCTGAAGATTATGTATCACTATCCTTCTCGATGATGATGCAACCCTCACACCAAAGATGAACTCCTTATGAGAATATTATACATAATGTCCATCCATGCACTATGACTTCATGATAATATCACAATCACTAAGAATGTGTTGTATAGTGCAAGAATTATGCTAATGAGTTAGTAGAGTCATTAAATATAATGATTCTCACAACTAATTAGATATAATTTCAGCCAAGAATGAATGTTGAAATAATGCAATACTCATTATTCTATCTCATTTATTTAAATACTTTCAAACCCCTATTGATTTCATGACTATTCATTAAAACTCACAAAAACTCCAAAGTTAAAATTAATCCATAATTTCTCTCATTTCATGCCTACACATCATAAGCACCAAAATACCTATGAATGTCTAGTAGTTAGAACACCAAACATCTGACATCATGACCTTTGGTTACAAAATATAGAGAGATGTACTCAAGCCATGACCAACACAAGTGCTATGACTCTTGGCTCAAGAGAGAAAACAAAGTCATGACCATTCTTCAACAATATGACTATGTTATAGAGGCTAAATGCAAAAGACATGGCTACATCTACCATTGTGACTTTGTGTTATATAGGCTAAATGCCTTATCATAACTTTTTATATCATCACAATAATCAACTATAAGAAAGAGAACAATTTCATAGCTCATAACTCATACCATGACATTGTGTTTCAGAGGCTAAAAGCCAAAGCCATGACTTTTAATGCCCCAAATTCTAATAAAAACACCACACCTAGCACATGGGTATAAAAAGGAACTTGAAGAAATTCGAGAAATCCATGGGAGGAATGCTTAAGTACAAAAAACCTAGAGCTTCAACTTCAATTTCAGCATAATCCATGAGTAACAAGGATGATCCAAGACATAAGCAAAAACCCTAAGGGATAGGTACACATTCATATAGTTTGGAGAGATTTAAGATTTTGAATCCTAGATTCTTCCCAAGAGTTGTAATTGGGCACTCAAATTCATACATGATGAATTTTTACTTGTCTCGTATAATTCTCTCTAATTATAGGCAAAATGGAGAATCAAAGGATGATGTAATATTGTTTTGTGTGATGAATATTCTTTTTTTGAAAAAATATTATGGTTTGTTGTAATTTTATTTGGTTATGGATAGATTGGTATTTAAATAGAATTGAGATTAGGTTTTTGGTTATCAATAAGTTCATGTATGATTGGAGTTTTAGATGATGATAGATAAGCAACAAGGCATAATCACGAGTAATGGTAAGAATAAAGTGACCACCCTTTCGATCATGATGTATGACACAAACCCATATGCCAAGATCTAAAATCAAGGTAAGTTTAATTATTATAAGAATATTGTTTACAAAACCAAAAGGATAAATTTATAGGCTAATCCATTGTTCATATCTTAGAGGAATGAACCCTCGATTGATATTGGATGTTAAAAAGAATATTTTCTAAGAGTTTCAATTTAGTGTGTCCATTTTCATTTGTAGCTAGGGATGATAACAGGTAAGTCATGTGACAGAAATGAATAAAAGTGACATGTGATGGTGATAGTTTTACAAGTTATTTTTGGTCATATAGTTTTCTCTGATGAAACAGGAAGAAAAGTAAATGTTAATTGTGTGAGCATTACTAGCAAAGCCAAAATTTCAAATACTTTTATTAGCACATTAATTCTTATCGAGAAAGACACAAGAGGGTATAGAAAAAGAATGTTTATTCAAAGTAACCATTAAAAGTAGTTAATGAGTTTCCTAAAAAGTCAAGACTTGTGAATAACCTTCGATTAAAGATGATTCATTGTCTCAATGAGAAAGTACTAAGGGGACATTATGTGGGGACCATCATTAAGGAGGGCACAGTAATTGATAATCACCTTCTATGATGGTAGAACATGAGTTCATTCTACAAATAATTCAATCATCATTTTGTGACTAGCATAATAACAATCGGACCTTATATGAATGCATCACACTAAATAAGATGAAGCAATTCTAGGACATAAGATTTATAATGTGAATCCTATTTATCTTACCTACTAGGGTAGCTATTGAGTATTGTTGTTTGATCATACTACATATAAAATTTATGTGAGATTGATATATGTACTAAAGGTCTATTTTATTATTTGTATAACTCATATACTTACAAAATAATATTGAATGAGAGACCCTCACCCAACTAGCTTTTGGGATGTGTCTAACCTAAAAATGAGACTTTATAACAAAGTCACAATACTTACATCACCATCATCCTTTTTCAATCCATTATGATGGTCTCTTAAAGTTTTCCAAATGATCTAGCACTTTGTGTCACCCTAGTCTCCACTCATTTCATCCATTCTTCCAAAAGTTAGTACATTTTATCTTCAAATTTTTTTGGGTCACAACAAATAACATTTCCTTCTTTTGGAGATATACTTTCTACATTATATCTCATTTATCTACTACCACTACTATCACTATGCGGAGGGATTGAATTTTATTTTTTAGGCACTCCTCCCTCTTTTTGGCTTCCAATAACATATTTTCCAAAACATTAAAAATAACATCCACTATACCTCCTTTTATAGCTAAAGAATACACAATGTGGGAATCCTCTTATTCTTTTATACTTCCTTGGCTTCTATGTCGGCATCAATAAAGAACAATCCTTCTCACCCAAAATCTATCAATGCTTCTCCTTTGATAATTAGTTTCTTTCTTTTTCTATCTTCTTGAAGCCCTCTTTTATTGTCCGATAATGTTAGGAGGGATACACTCATGCACATTTTATCATTATCATCATCCATCAGGACTCTCTTTGCTCAACATAATAAAGTAATCAAGGAATGATAAATTATCATGCTAGAAATTTTACCTTCCTAATAATTGAGAATAGACTTCTCAAGTAATTTTCTACATCGAATCTACCACCCATCAAAATAGAATACATTAATATTTTTCTATCTTGTGTGATGTTTGAGACATAGAGTATCAGCAATAAAAATGAGTAAATAAAATACAACCATACCTTACTCACCTTCATGAGTTTGTCAAGCATAAAAAATTAGGTCACATTTTTAGAGATCTAAAGCACATGTTATCCATAGCCCATTGAAATCAAAATAACTCATTAACAATCTCTCAATAAAAACGTATTCAAATTCCTATAATATAATATATTTGTTGTTTTCATTCCTCATGATTGGAATAAAATTCTTGGAGGACCAATATATTTCCTATATCTATGCAAATACAAAATAAACTAAAATCCTTTTTTTTTTTGATAATCTATTGTAAAGGGGAATAAACTTCTTGAAACTTTTCTCTCCTATAAATCTTTACTTAGAGAGCATTGAAACCATCCTTTTTCTGTCAGTTTTCAATAGAAAAGTCACCATGGGTTCCATGGCTCTCTAAGAGACTTTGGTGGCACTAGACCATGGATGCTTTTCTTTTGCCTTGCTGCTCATCTCTAAAGTGTTTGCTCATTCCTCTTTGCTTCAGTCTTGAGCCTTCATCCATAGTTATGTTGAAGTTTTGAGGTGTCGGAGCTTATAATTTAGGGTTTTGGAGCTTAGAATTGAGAGGAGATAGAGATTTAAGGTGTTAAGGTTTCCTAACCTATGTGGCTCTGCTTAAATAGCCATGTAAGGTCATGACAATGCATGTTTTTTTTTGAAAGTCATGACACTAGATAATAACCATGGCTTTAAGTCTTTTTAAAATTCATAGTATTGGTTGATGGACATGGCTTTGAATCTGATTTGGTTAGAATCACAACTTAGTTTGAAATGGTGAACTTTTTTTGTGGGGGAGTTTTGTTGTATATTAGTATCAAGTTTGGTGCATATACAACAAATAATAAAAGAAAATTTATTTTTCACCCGTTAAAAGAAATGTTGGGTTGCGTCACAAGTAGTGTTACGTTTAATGTTCATAGCTAGACAGTTGCTAAAATATTTGTTTCATCTATAACTACTATAAATCATGCCTTGTGTTTTATTTCCTTTCTCCTTGTATTTTTAATGTCAGACAGAAATACTATATGAAAGACTGCCTTCACGGTACTTTCTAGATAGATTTTTTGGTATTGGGTGCACACATCTTTTTCCTTTTTGTTTTGACCATGACATTTGCTTTAACAATGGCAATTTTCCCCAACCTTGACTTGTCACGCCTGTACCCTACCCAAAAGGGGATGAGATATTTTTCCCCAATGGGTTGGAGGGGTAGGAATAGGGAAGAACAATTTTCCATTTGTTGGGGTTAGGGTGGGTGCATGGAGGAAAATCTCGTACCCCGATCCCTGCCTCACCCCGCCTCATAAATGATAAAAATATTAATATTTAAATTTTATTTATTTGATAATATTATTTAATTTTAATATATTAATAAAATTTTTTGCCCATGAATGCTTGGGTGGTGGGCAAAAATCTATAACATTTTGGCAATTAACACTTTGATAGTGAACCAGTCCATCCAATGAGCATGACTCCACAGCCATTGAAAGTCTCAACTAACATCACCCCTCTAGTAAATGGGGCAGGATTGTATAGACCACCCCTCTAGTAAATGGGGCTGGATTGTATAGACCACCCCATTTACCATATTCCCTACCCCACCCCATGCTATATGGGTCATGGGGTGGGGTAGGGATTACAAAATCCCTAATGGGTGGGGCATGGGGAAGGTCAACCTTAGGCCTGTCAAATTTCAACACGACACGATTAATCGACATAATTAACCTATGATTAAATGGGTTTGGGTGAGACCTAAACGAGTTTGGGTGATAAATGGGCCAGCCCGTTTAACCCGTTTAATAAAAAGGTCTTGTTCAGGTGAGACATGCTAACCCGTTTATAACCTGTTAACCCGTTTAAAAAATTTTAATAAATTAAATTTAAAAAAAATTAATCATTTTTTTACAAAAATCCATATAGAAAAATATATAATGCAAATTATCCCAAAATCTTGAGTTTTTGACCTAAATCTTAATCTTTGATTATTTGTGCCTCTGCGGCTCTGCCTACTGCCTCGTACCTCCAGGTTCTAGCGACCATGACCAGTGTTTGCCATCCAGCTCCAGCCTTTAGCCCTCCACTCTCTCCGTCTCTCGACTCTCTACTCTCGGCATCTCCTCCTCTCCGTCTCCCATGGCCATGGCCCATGACCAAAACATGTAAGAGTCACTTCCAGCCTCCACTCTCTCCATCTCTCGGTCTCGACTCTCCGCTCTCGGCCTCTCCTCCTCTCTGTCTCTTGACTCTCTACTCTCGGCCTCAACTCCTCTCTGTCTCTCATGGCCATGACCAATGATAATTGATAGTTGACACTTGATGGCTAACCCTAACAGTAACAATGTGTGCACCTTAATTTTTTTATGGTAATAGAATTCTTACTGAATTGTGTATTTGTATTATGGTAATTGAAGCTGATTTTAAAATACTATACTCTTTGGATTATTATTTTCATTTCAGTAAGGACATTGTCATTTAACTCTCCATCTCATAAATACACAATACATGAAGTGGAGTAATTAAGCATAATAAAGATTCTATATTGAAGTTACGGACTACAGTATCAAATAAATGGTTAGTGTTTAATTTCTAAGATTGACTACATTTTTTTGTTATTTAATCTCGAATGTTTGTTCTTCTATTGTAGGTGAAGTAATATTTTATCTTGTTGTATAGTGGATTGGAGCCACGACATATGGGTTGTAATTTGCGAGTGAGGTCAGACTCAAAGGTGTTGTGGACTTAAGGTGCAGTGCAATTAGTGTTATTGAATATTGATGATAGCTTGAAAATTTCTCTATTGCATTTTTATTGGATTACTATTTGATTTATTTATTTGTAGTGGGCAATAAGAGTTTATATGTGATTTTTTAGTTAGGAGATAGCTATTTACCTAATACATGATTTACTTATAACATTTCATTTGAATCATAATATATCATAAATAAAGAATACATCAGTTATACCTATACGCGAAGAAAACTTATTTTCATAACCATCTCTCTTCTTACCGTAAAGGGAAACATGAAAATTTTAAACTCTTGAATTGATAGTGAGTTAGTGACATACATGAATACAATGAGGTTTTAAATTTGAATTTGCTTTTCCCTCCAAATCAATTAAGTTAAGTTAGAACAGAATAGTGAACATATTTAAACTTTGATGTCCGCCATTTATTCAAAATTTGAACCAAGCAAAACATAGTTTGTTATTGTTCACAATCACATAATTAACTTTTTCCCAATTATATTAGACTTTAGATAAACAAATTGTCCGGAAGTAATTTATGAAAGAGATTTGCTGTTGTTGTTTAATTTATGTAAGAGATATTTGTTAATTATTTTATAAATAAAATAATAAAAAAATAATTGTCAGGAAGTAATTTACGTAGGTCTTGTAGCTAAGTTGGTTTGAGCAAATGGATATATGAACATCATATTTACAGACAAAGGTATGTCAGTATCTATATTGAGTAAATGAATTATATTTAATTATAATTTTTTTGTCTTAAATAGATGGGTTCTTCTGATAATATTCATACTTTCTGATGAAGAAGATCAGGTTGGACATGAATTTGAATCTAATGTAGCTGCAACTCCAACAACACAGACTAAGACATCAACTAGTACAACTTCAATAAAAAGGTAAATCAAATCGTAAACGATAAAAGACTTCAATAGTATGGAACTACTTTAAAAATTAAATGAGATATATCCAGATGGCAAGAAGCGTGTTGTATGTAATATTTGTTGTATCAAATATATATGTGAGTCTAGTCATGGAACTGGTAACATGCAACTCACATGGAAAAATGTGTGCAAAAAAACCATGGGAATATAGGACAATTGCTTCTGACTCAAGGTCAATGATCTATGCTAATGCGATCCACAAAATTTGATCCTAAAAAGTTTCGTGAGTTAGCGGTTGAGGAAATACTTAAGCATGAATTACCTTTTCAATTTGTCCAATATGAGGGTATTAGAGCAATGTTCAAGTATGCTTATGATAATATCAAGATGACTTCTAGGAATAATTTAAAATTAGATGTGTTAAAAATATACAAGAGAGAGAAGGATAAACTTAAAATTGTGTTGAGTTCCCTTCCTGGAAGAATTTGTTTGACATCTGATTTGTGGACTTCTATATCGACTGATGGATATGTTTCTCTCACAGCCCATTATGTTGATCTAAATTGGAAGTTGCAGAAAAAAAATTTGAACTTTTATCTCATGCCCCCCTTTCCAAACTGGTATTGCATTGTCTGAGAAAATTTATACATTTTTGACTGATTGGGAAATTTGAAAGGAAATGATTTTCTTTGACTTTGGATAATACTTCTAGCAATAATTGTTTTGTTGAGTTATTGAAGAGTCAACTTAACCTTAAATATGCTCTCTTGAGGGATGGTGAGTTCATTCATGTCAGGTGTTGTGCACATATTCTTAATTTGATTGTCCAAGATGGACTAAAAGAAATTGATCAATCAGTGATAAAAATTTGAGAAAGCATCAAATATGTTAAAGGCTCATTGGGAAGGAAAAATAAGTTTATGGATTGTGTTGCTCAAGTTTCATTAGAGAGTTTAAAATGTTTGTGAGGCGATGCTCCTACTAGGTGGAAATCAACTTATGTTATGCTTGACACTACACTTTTTTATCATCGTGCATTTATTCATTTACAGTTGAGTGATTTTAATTATAGACATTGTCCTTCCCTAAAAGAATGGAGCAAAGTTGAAAAGGTTTCTAATTTTTTGAGGGTGTATCACAAAGTCACTTGCTTATTCTCTGGTACATCATATCCAATAGCTAATTTGTAATTCCCTCAAGTGTTCCTAATTCAACATACCTTGAAGGAGACATTAATAGACAATGAAAGTTTTATGAGAATAATGGGAAGTCATATGCATGCCAAGTTTGACAAGTATTGGTCAAAGTATAGTGTGATTCTTTCAATTGCTATCATCTTAGATCCTCAGTATAAAATTCAATTTGTAGATTGGACTTATTCAAAACTTTATGGTGGTGATTCCTATGAATCCAAGTGTGTCTGGGATACTTTATTTGAGCTATTTGAATTGTACTTTGTCAACTTATCATATTTTGTTCCAAGTACTTCAAGTAGTGAGAAATAAGTAAGTGAGACTTATGGCCTTGATGATTCCGAAAGCCTTTTTCAGGTAAAAAGTATTTATTTTGTTTGAATTGAATGTGATCAAGGTAGTTTATTCTATATTAATAATGACTTTGTATAAAATGCAGGATTTTGAAAAACGTGAAGAAGAAGATGCTCTTGTTTTTCAGGTGACCAAGTTACAGTTGTATTTTAAAGAAAAAAGATTTGATCGAAAAAAGAAGTTGAATATTCTAACTTTTTGGAAAGGAGAGCAGTTTCGACATCCTATATTAACTATATTGGCATGTGATGTGATGGAAATTCTTATTTATACAGTTACATCTGAATTTGAATTTAGTATCGGTGGTGGAGTTTTGAATAAGTATTGAGTTCACTTTTGCTAGAAACTATCCAAGCTTTGATTTGTACTAGAGATTGGATTAATGGGAAGAGCAGTAAGTTTGATTCATGTTTTGTGTTTACTAGTATTATTTTTCTCATTATTATAATTCATATGATCGTTGATTCATTTTTTTTGTGCTTAGTTGTAGATGATTCTAGTGATGATTCAGAAGGGGAATTAAAATATGATGCTTTTAATCAAAATATGAAGCCTGATAAAGTTATATCCGCTCAATGTTCAAATTCTATATCTATCATTGATCATGACTAAAGAAAGGTAATATTAAGTTTTTGGTACTGATTTAGTTATGAATTTATTTATTTATTAATGTTATATAATACTTTATTTTTAATTTGTGTAGGGCATGAGAATTTGGTTGTTAAACCTGCTCGTTGTTTTGGATAATGATTATGGAGATTTGATATCTTTGATGGAATTTTGTGAATAATGTAATTTATAATTGTTTGTGATTGTAATTTGTAATATTATTGTTAAATTATTATTTCGGATTGTTTTTATGATTTGTAATAGGCACCGAACCAAGGGAATACGAATGCAAGTGCAACGGTCTCCGTAGTTATTCAAAGGTTGTTTCTATAGGCACTCTTGCGGTCTTGCCCTCGGCTAGCTTGGAGCTTCTGCTTGCCTTGCCATTGCCCACTGCCCACTGCCCACTACCCTATCAGTCAGTCATGTTCATGTACTCGTGTTCGTGTTTGTGTATTCAGTTTTAGTATTATGCCATGCTATTGTTGTTGTCCATGTTGGATCTTTTACTTTCTACCAGCCTGCTAGGCTGCTACTGACTACTACTACTGCTCTGTGCTTTTTCCCCAGCCCTAAGTTCTCCCTAATATGGTTGTTCTTGATAGTGGAATTTTGGTATTTTTGGATTTGAATATTTAGATTGTATATTGCATTTTTTTAATCTATTATATAGTGGTGTGGTAACTGGTGTGGTATGAAAATGAAACTATGAATGATCAATGATGTCTAAATATTATATTTTTTGTGTTACTATTAGTTTGTTAGTTTAATAAAGTTAATATTTTTAAATAAATGGGTAAATGGTTAAACATGTGGTTTTTAATGCTAAATGGGTTAAACGAGTGGTTTTTCGTGTTAACTCGATCCAACACGACCCAACTTGGTCCAACCTTACCCAACCCCGCCTAACTCATTAAAATTAGACATGTTAAACAAGTCGTGTCATGTTACCCATTTATTAAAAGGTTCGTATTCGTGTTTCAATTTTTTACCCGTTTAATAAATGAGTCGTGTATGGGTTTACATGTTTTTCACCCGTCACACATTTAACCCGTACTCGTTTAACCCAACCCAACCCATTTGACACCCCTAGTCACCCTAGCCCCACCCTGCCATTTTTCCATGCCTAATCTGCATGTATCATAGCTCCTTCAACTTTTTTATTTTCTTTCTCACTACTGACCAACATCTTTTTAGATATTAAAAGTTTTGATGTAATATTTTTTTTAAGCAAACTCAAATTTGTATCTTCAAATCTCCTTTCTAGTTGTCTCAACTACTCTTCTTCCACTTTATTTAGTCTTGTTGTCTCTATTAGCAACTTAGTGATTATATCTTTGAATGATGCTTCGGAGATTGAATAAGAGCTATCAAATGTAATTTCTACATGGTTTATAGATCTCAAATCTTTATATCTACTATATTCAGATAAATGAACTACTTCAAGTTACCATTTTGTATTAGATAGAAGTTACTGTGTGGGGAGAAAAAAAGCTACATCATATTAGTACAATGGTATATACACACCCATCTTCTACTTATGAAGTTTTCCTCTTTTGATTTTCTTTCTTTCTAGGTCCCAAAGTGTAAGTTCAATCGTGAAATTTTTCTATATTGATTGGTGGCTGAGAAATAAAAAAAACACTAAGATAAAAAATATAAATAAATAACACAAGTCAAGCAATACGAATAGAGATACACAATTAAGATTATGATATCCAACCTACTAAAAAGAACAATTCTTTTTCAAAGATAGTTACGTCAACTAAAATTAATTAATCAAATTATATAATTCTCATTAATGATACTAAAAACTTATTGTAACTTTATTATGATACCTAATTTTTAGGATTATATACCCTTCCAAAATCTCATTGGGCAAGAGTCTTTCGTCCAATAAGTCTCATAATTATATGAATCATACAATTAGTAAAAGTCAACTTTTCCTCCATAATCAATCTCACAAGTATTGTGTATGCAATTTGAACAATCAACTATCAATCAATTACTGCCTTAGTTAAAACAATAAGACTTATTTTTTGGTAAGATTCCAATATTTTAGGGTTGGTGCATTTTAATATGCATAATAATTTATCTGAATAATTTGAATATTATTGTACTTGATTTCAAAATAAAGTTGAATTCTTATAAAAATGTTCTAATGCACTAATGGAATATAAGGTTGTTATAAACTTTTGAGTCTGTTCTAATGATGGTCCACTCATAGTTGTCTACTCAATACTTTACCACCAAAATGACAAATCATATATGTTTAATGGTCATTCACAAATTCATACCTTTTAGGCAACTCATCAACTACCCTTAATAATTAATTTGTATGTGTATTTTTATTCTCCACCCTCACATGTCATATAGATGTAAACTCATGTGCTTATAAAAGTATTGTACTTTCAGCTTCGTGAATACTATACTCACATAATTAACATATACTTTTTGTTAAATCTCATTGGTAGTAGTCAAATAATGTAAAGTAACTCATAGGACTTTCACCACCTTATGAGTCACATTCAATCACACATGTCTCGTGGCTTACCTATCATTGTCTACTATGATAATATGTGACTCACACACTAAAGTTAGAACCCTTAAGAAAATATTCTATAAAATACTCATATCAATTATTTTTGGTTCTTCTAAGATGTTCACAATGACTATGCTTATAAAGCATTCTTTCTTTTGGCATCATAAGCACTATAATCACATGATTAACATACCTCAACAAAAGGTTTTGATGTATAAGTTTGTCTCATGTATCATAATCAGAATGGATGTCACTTTCATCCTACCATTATGTGTGATTATACTTTGTGACTTACATATCATCATTCATCACAATAGCATGCATAAATCCACCAATAGTAAAATACTAATTTCAATTTTATATAAAAGCCACAATTATTAATATCCAAACCACAATAAGATTGAAACATCAAAAATTCATTCATTAATCATCAATCACACAAAATGAAATATGATAACCTATAACTCAATTTAAACTAACATTTTGAAGGAATTCACATGAGATAATTGGAAGAATATCTTTTGGAAGTTTGGATTCTCAATGATATCCCTCAAGAAGGTCTAGGAATTAAACCCTAATCCCACAATACTTAGTTTTGTGCCTTTAATTTTCTTTTACGTTAAGTCTAAAATCATGCCCCATTAGGGTTTTATGCTTGTCTTTTGTGTTGCGCCTTTGATCATGGATCTCTCCTAGATTTGAGTAAATTTTAGCTCCAAAAATCCTAGCTTTTGCTTCTTTCTCTCATGCCCTAGAAATCTCCTAAATTTTAATATTTTTTTTGCTTTTGTACTCGAGTGGTTGGGTATGAAATTTAAGTCAAAAATCATAACTACTTGAAATAAATAATGGATTTGGTCTCTTTCTAGCTTTAGAATATCATAGCATTTGGAATGACAATAATTTCATATTTTGTCTTTAGAATACAAAATTATGGTGCTAGAAATGAGCCGCATCTTTGGTCTCTTTCTTGCATCAGATAGTTGTGGTATTGATAATGGTTATGACTATATATTTTGCCTCTATAAGACTAAGTAATGACATTGGATATAGATACATCATATGCATTTCACTTGTATAACTAAAATTCATGATGTTGGGAATGAGTCAAAGCTTTGGAATTTCTCAAGATCTAAAAGTCACAATCGTAGAAATAACCACTACAACAAAAAACATATTTAAAGACGCTTAAAAAGGATCATTAATGATATTTCATGTCTCTTATCGAAAGTGTCATCCGCTAGCCTGTCATAATAAGTATTTGCCTTAATGTTGTTTTTTAGAAGTGTCGTTGAAAAAAACTTTAACGCTAAAAAAACTGTCATTGTTTATTATACCAATCTACCTTGACACTCAGATAAATGTCATAATTTGTTATATCAATCTTAAATTATTTGAATACAATGACACTTAGTAAAAGTGTCAAGGAAGATAATGATTTAATAAATATCAATTTAATAATTGTTGTAAATATATTTTCACCTGTTATTGTAATATTGCATGCACATAAGAAAAACTAACGTTCCAATCCATACCAAGATTTTAGTTTTTAATTACAATGGGGAACTTGTACTTCTTACAATTTATAAACAAAAAAATATCACAATTTCAACATTCATTTCTTTAATTCAATTCAAATTTTCTTATATATGAAACCCAAATGTGCCTTATCTCCAAGAAACTGCTTCATGCTAGCTTGGCTAAGTTAAAAGTTAATTTCCAAAAAAGGAAACCTCATTACAAAAAGATGAACTATAATCAATTACACTTGCAGAAAAAAAAATATTATAGAGCATTGGAAAATAAAAAAGAAGGAATGATAACAACATATCATGAAAATAATTTATATAACAATTTACATATATGATTAAAAAAATTTTAACAACAACAAAAACAAAGTTAGTAGTAATGGGTAAAATATAAAGCAAGAGATTTATCAATTATGGCATAAAAGTTGATCAATTATGTTAAAATACAAAACAATAATAATTCATTAAAAACATATATGTGTGTAGTGAGTTGAAAGATCTCACAAACTATTTGAAGAAACACTACAAAAACCAATTAAATTTAATAAAATAAAAAGTTAAATTACAAGCCATCTTCTCATTACTTTAAAAAAACTCGATTAGATGATATGTAATATAATTTGAAGTTCTATTGATTACACATATATAGTAATCCATCAACTTATAGTTTTAGATTCATTAATGAAATAAAAGGCTATGTAATAAAAAAAAATTGTGCCTTAAAAAAATCATTGTGTTTTATAAGGGTGACAATGTAACTTATAATGTTGTGGTAAAGTATTGAAGCCAAAAGTCGAAATCTCCATGTTTTACATAGCCAATCAACAAAAAAAATCTATAGTTGACAACGAAAACAAACGATAATTTGATAACAATAAAGTTCCAAATGCATGTTCCATTTTAAAATATCTAATAGAAAGAAATAAGTAATAAACTTGATATCATTATGAAAAATACCATTATTATCACAATAGTTCATGGACCATTCCAAAGTTGGAAGATCTTCTAACTTCACCAAAAAAAAGTTTTTCTTTCGACACCTATGAATCATGCATGTAATATACTAACTTAATTCAACTATTGGAAATTAGAGAAATATCATGAATGTGGAAGGAAAATACTAAAATGTCTTCAAATGATTATGTCAAACAATTTACCTTCAGTCATAGTTTGGTTCAAAAGAGAGATAAAGTAAGAACCTCATCAAAAGTTATAGTTGGATATGCCAAAATTTGTTCATTCTTCAATACAAAAAGGTGTCCCCAAAGCTTTTCAAACCGAAGAAAGTATTAATTGAGTCACCAACATCACCCATTCAGATCGTACTTCATTCAACTCATCTTTGTTGTATGATTTTATCCCATTAAACTATTGAAAGTAAAGTAATAGTTTCATCAAATATATTGGAAAATAAAATAAACATTGATATATTGAGAATCAACAAATCAACACATACCTTTGTTGTAAGACATCCTTGATCCAGAGTGATATCTCTCATATATCTCATCACATAGTATCCACATTCAATACAACCTGGTTGTCGCGGGCACTAAATGGATAAAAAAATCATTATATATATATATATATGGAGTTACTTGCAAGTCATATTGTACTAAGTTTAAAATTAAGAAGAAGACACTAAATATTTTCTTACTGAGTTTATATGAGTTATTTACCCATAATACAACCCAATTAGGCTCTCTTTTTGATGATTTATATTTTTTAAGTGGATGAATTCTTAGAGCCCTGCTTGAAAAAAAATAAATTTTTGTTACCAACTATACTTCATTCTATAATATTAAGAGAAAAACATACATATTAACAATGTCTTTAAGATTATCTGAAGGTTGATGATGCAAGGAATCAAGGTAATAGGCGATCAAAGTCCTTATGTCAAGTACCACCAAAACCCAATGACAACTACAAAATTAACTTTAGTGTAACTACATATCAATTAAAATTTGATAAATATGCATACTTATAAGATTACTTATGTTTAATAACTTATCCTAGGTTATATGGAATAAAAACAAAATCAGTATTATTTGCTTTCATCAACCAATTAGTTATAACTCTTGACCTATTTTTCTTGCTTACTTCTCTCATTCCAGCTTTGGAAACCAATGTCGGATTTACAAAAATAAATCGCTCTGCCTCTTTAGCATCGACCATTTTTTATGCAAGTGTCTAATTTAATTTCACACAATATTTAAAAGTTTTAATATTTTAATGTAACTGAAATTAATTAAAATTCTCATTTTGAAAAATTAAAGCATAAATAAGATAGTTAAAATATATGAAAAACATATTAAATGTTTCTCTTACCATATATAGAACATAAAACAATTAGATGACATCTCTGTTGATGAAATTATGATATCCATATCTTCTTTCATGAGGAAGGTCTTAAAAGACTCTCCAAAAACATCCTCTATAATTTCTATTGCATGTACCTTCTCATCCTTTAACAACAGCCCAACAAATGTAGCAAATTTCTTGATATCTACAGGGTTCTCATCCTCAAAACTCAATGTTCTCTCTTTATTCCTCTATTTTTTAAATTTCTTTGAATCCTATCAAACATAAAATATCATTGTATATATAAGAATTGTCCTAAATAAAATAGTTTTTTTATTAGTAACAAGAAATTTTAAAAAAAAACACATACATGGATGATATGAGTAGTAAGAATGACTAATTGGGTGGGCCATAAAATTTAATGCCCAATAGTATCTCCAATAGTGGTAATTTGGCTTGGAATATGTACAAAAAGTAATGCATTTGGATCATAAGAAACATCCACAACAACAATGAAGTTAGCACCACATTCAAGTACCATTATTCTAGTAGAAACTACATTTTCTTTTACCCATATGGCCAATTGACAATTCCTAACCTGTAAAATGAAACAATATAGTTTAGTTATATGCAATCATCTAAATTTGATAATTTCCAAGTAGGAAATAATTAGTTAGACAAAATTGAGTTATCATAACTTAATGCGCTTATTAATATAATTTATTATACAAACATATATTGTAACATTACTTCTATATAGGAATTAATCAACTAGGTAAGTTGATATGAAAATTATGAGTTTGTGTTAACACATTTTTATTATAGAACATAATATTAATTACAACTTACCTTGTTTGCTTTTAGCATTGGAGGAGTGTGGTCATCTACTCGACATTTTGATTGCTCAACACTTTTAGGAAGGACAATATGTTTTTGGAGAATGTTAGAGTTACCAACATCAGATTGAGGTGCAGTGGATACCATCTGAGAGAGTTGGAATAAAATTTTGTCTCAAACTTTGATTGTCGATCTTGCGTTTCTTTCATAAATTTTCGCAAAGCACGATCTGCCATAGAATGAAAATATTATTGTGGTGTATAATGGTATCCTTTAGCTCGTACTCGACCACTATATTCAGGAGTTCCCAATGCTTTAGTAAGTATGTCATTTCCATTAAAACTCAAACTACTTTCTTGTGACTGTTGCAACATCTTATCCTGATACACAATGATGTTATAAAATTTAATGTCATATTGGTTAATATAAATAAGTTATTAACGTAAATGAAATATATGTTACATAACTTATACTTACAATCTTCTCCACTATCAGAATGACCACTTCCCATACATGCCATCTTTTTTGTCCATTGCTTTCTTCCATAATACACTTCTATCAATGACTTTAGTAAAGCCGGTTACTACCAACTTTTAAAATATTGAAATGTAATATAATGAGTCTCTAGTCAAATTCAACATAAAAAAATGTAAATTAACAACATCTTTAACTTAACATCTCTTCCTCGAGACCAGCATATCCCTTCCTACTAAGATGATGATTATAAATATGTTTTTTCCTTCTTTCTTTTTGAACTTCTCTAAACTCCTACAAATTTTATTTTATATTAAGTAAATAAAAATGAGTATGTGACATGAAAATAATTAGAAATTTACCTGAAATCATTGAGACAATCTTTCATTGACAAAAATTATCCAATCTTCATCTTCAATAAAACTATATTCAACTGGTGTTTTTTTAAGAAGCTCTAGTTGGTCTTTGAAAGGAATGATATACTTTGCAGTCAACATGTTCTTGAATGATCTAAAGCACCTGCCCATTGATTTCATACAATTCCATCTACTTTTACAATCAAATGTAAATGCAGCCTAGAAGTAAAGAACATAGTTATTAATTGTTAAAAAAATTTGCAAATAGAATTAGAAAACGTTATAGATAGAAAAAAAAATAATAGTTTACCTCAATGGAGTCTTATAATTTATTCTTCAATTACTTAGGTACATGATGCCAAGTGCTATATCTAATTGGGACCATGATACATACCAATACGCCTAAATAACTTATGAGATGCACAACAACTTGTCCGACATAAATACCATCAACATTATACTTTACTGCAAGTTTTATCCCTTTGCTCATATTCTTGATAATCATAGTCTTTCTTGTTATCCCGATACATTTATTTCTTGTAGTTGCTTTATCTTGTTGTTCTGTATTCATACCTATCATAAAAATAATTATAATGTTTAAATAAAAGTACTAAAATATCTAACAAAAATTTAAAGAGTAAAAAATTAACTAATTAAAGGCATTACCTAATCAGCTGCTTTATATAAAACATAATATTGTCAATGTTTTAAATAATGTCAACCTGACATTAACTAAAATTGAAAGCATAAAAATCATCTAATAACAAAGACGAATAAATTAACTAGTAAGCATATATTTACACTACAAAAAACTATAGTAGCATATCAATTCACAATACTATAACGAAGCTACAATTTGGTTACATGTATGATTTGTTCTAAACCTAAATTTTCTCACAATCGTGTCAAGTACAAATTTGATCAGAGTCATCTATTGCATCAAATAATTCAACTTGTTACAAAGAAGATATGACTAGATTGTGTTCAATAGAAATGTCCATAGGATCACCATCATTTTCTCTTTCTATGAAGTCTTGTTGAGGAGTTGACAAAACAATTGACCATTGTAGATTAAGCTCATCTTGTACATAGAAGACTTTCTTAGCTTGGGAGGCTAATATGAATTGATCTGACTTATGAGCCACTCTGCTAAAGTCAACTAAGGTAAACCCAAGATCATCGACCCTGATTCTTTTTTTATTATCAACCCAATCACACTTGAAGACTGTAATTCTAAACATAGTATAATCAAGGCCCCAAATCTTAGTAATAACTCCATAGAAACAAAGTTCCCCGAAAATAGGATTTTTATCCTTAGTACTAGCAATTTGCATGGTCGTTGCTACAATACTAACTCCACTATTTTGGGTAGCTAGTAAATCATCATGCTCCGTGGTATTATATTGACACCCATTGATGACATAACCATTATACTTCATCACATAATGGCTTGGACCATTAGCTATCCATTTAAGGGTTTCAAATACAGGTTCATTATTTCTAATTGCAACTTCAACCTATAGAAATAAGTTCCAGTTATCATTTATATGTTAGCCATTAATGTAAAAGATATCAAAAATTTAAGAAACCATTGTAGTACCATTTGTCGAAACAAAAACGTAAAAGTACGAGCATGCTCATCCTGTAACCACTTTTGCCTTTTTGATTGACGTGGATGTTTCACTTTCAGTCATTGCATGTGCTCTCTATGAAGTCGTGTATAATAAATAAATAATTAGAGTAATATATTATATGTACAACAAATAAAGAAACAAAAAGTTAGTGGTGCTTACTCAATATAAGGTTGGACAATTGAGATTTTTTTCAACACATAATGATGTGCTTGTAACCATAAATTAGAATCTGCATTCATTGTAAGACCTCCAAATATTGGTGCCCTGACTTTTTGGTCATTTTTGAACTACTAGGAATTCCAATTGCATTCACATTTGATAAGTACTCGGTACAAAACTCGATTCCTTCTTCTACAATATAGCATTCAGCAATACAACCTTCAGGTCGAGTACGATTTCGTACATAGCCTTTTAACACTTTCATAAACCTTTCAAATGGGTACATCCACCGAAAGTAAACTGGTCCACAAAGTCTCACTTCTCTTACAAGATGCATAGTAAGATGCACCATGATATCAAAGAATGAAGGTGGAAAGTACTTTTCAAACAAGCATAATGTCACCACTATCTCATTTTGTAACTCATCTAAAAAAGGAACATCAACGACTTTACTACAAAGAGCATTGAAAAAGAAACTCAATCTAAAAATGACATTCCTCACATGCTTGGGCAAGATAGAACGTAACAAAACCGGCAAAAATTGTTGCACTAATGCATGAAAGTCATGAGATTTTAATCCATAAAGTTTCAAGTCTTACATTGACACGAGGTTTCGAAGGTTAGAACAATATTCATATTGAACCTTCAATTGCGAAAGTGTTTGGCAAATTACCTTCTTTTCCATTGTAGAAAGTGCATAACATGCAGGAGAAAGATATGCCCTCTTCGATTCAAACCTTGGTGCCAATTCGCTCCTTAAGCCCATTTCTACAAGATCTAAGCGAGAATTAAGCTCATTCTTTGTCTTACCTGCAATGTTGAGTAAGGTACCAATAATACTTTCACAAACATTTTTCTCAATATGCATTACATCAAAATTATGACGAACATGAAGATATTTCCAATACTCAAGATCAAAGAATATGGACTTCTTTTTCCAACAATTCGTATTGTTGATTTCAGATTTTCCCAGATTAACCTTTTTTTCCCCCAAGAATTGCAAATGTCATTGATTTTTTTTAATATTTCCTTGCCAGTCAATATTTGTGGAGGTGACCCAAACTATTGTTTTCCATCAAATACTTTCTTTTGTTGCCTATATTGATGGTTTCTAGGAAGAAATCGTCTATGTCCAGTATAAGAGTTTTTTTTCAATGCTTTAACCTACAAGAATATGTTTCTTCTCCACATATTAGACAACCATAATATCCTTTAATTGTGCAGCCTGATATGTTTCCATATGCAGAAAAATCATTGATTGTCCATAAAAGAATGGCTCTTAATGTAAAGAATTCTTGTTGATGTGCATCATAAATTTTAACTCTGACCTTTAACAATATTATTAGATCTTCTATTAGCGGTGCTAAATAGACATCAATGTCATCGTCAGGTTGTCGTGGACCTGAAATTAATAAAGATAACATCATAAATTTTATTTTCATGCACAACCATGGAGTAAGGTTGTAAATTATCATGAGAATCGGCCAACAACTATGTTTGCTATTAAATGAATTGTGAGAATTTTATGCCATCTACAAAAATTGCAAGTCTCAAGTTTCTAGGTTCTAAAGAAATCTCAGGTCATCTGTGATCAACTTGCTTCCATGATTGTGAATATGATGGATGACGCATTTTCTCATCAAAATTGCTTTCTTCAACATGTCATATGAGCTATTTTGCAATTTTTGATGATTGAAACATTCTTCTAAATCTTGGAATTGGAGGAAAATACCACATTAATTTCGCAGGAACTCCGTTTCTCCTCTTAGTTCCTGTGTTATCTGTCTTTCACCTCGAAGTTCCACAGGTAGGAAATAAGGATGCATCTTTCAACTCCTTCTGATAAAGTACACAATCATTTGGGCATGCATGTATTTTCTCATATTCTATTCCCAAAGAATTTAATGTCTTTTTCTCTTCATACATAGACAAAAAAAATTCATTGTTTAAAGGCAACATATCTCCAAGTATATTTAAAAGCTCTGAAAAGCTATTATCAGACCACCCAATACATACTTTCAAGTTGTATAATTTGATCAAGACAGACAATCTTATAAAGTTTCTGCAACCAGGATATAATGGTTTTTCTACATCTTGTAGTAATCTTGTAAATAATTCAGGATCATTTTGACAATCATCATGTGCAGCTTGAACTATTTCTATTGTACTACGTTGATCATCAAATTGAAGTCTATCATAATGTTCTGCTCTTATGGTAGGTGGGCTACTTGGAGCTGCCTCTCCATGCTAATACCATGTATGGTAACTTTGATCAATTCCAAAGAAAAACAAATGGTCTCGAATCTTTTGAGGAGTATGGAATATCATATTACCACATTGTAAGCATGAACATTTAATGGAGATTTTATTTTAAAAATTTTGTATTGCAAATGCAACAAAACATTCAACTCTATCTTTATATTCTTTCGATCTTCTATCCTTTGAGATCCATGAACGATCCATTTTTAAAGAACAAATTATTTCCAATAGTGATCAAACTTCAAATGGAAGAACATATCAACATTCCAATGTTATTCGATTAGCAACCTCTATTTTATCCGTTAAGAGAAAATTCAATAATCAATTTAATAAAATATTTATAAGCATCTCATATATAAGATAGAAGGGATGAGCATTATTATTCTAATCATGTTGACTTTGTTTACATAGATAAATTTAAATAATCCAATTATATATATATATATATATATATATATATTTATTTATTTATTTATTTATTTATATTTATATATATTTATATTATTTATATTATTGCTTAGGAGTAGTAAATTCAAAAAAATGTATAATCACATTACAACAAGTGTATATAAATATTAACATATATAATATCAAGTTATGTTAT
Organism: Sapria himalayana; assembly: GCA_029783825.1. Classification (NCBI taxonomy): domain Eukaryota; kingdom Viridiplantae; phylum Streptophyta; class Magnoliopsida; order Malpighiales; family Rafflesiaceae; genus Sapria; species Sapria himalayana. The sequence goes on along the minus strand of JAREIK010010552.1, from coordinate 689,420 downwards.
TTGTTTTATGCTAACATTTCTAACATCATAAATTAGGGAGTGGTTCCTATCCCATATAGGAATACATAATTTCTATGTGTCAACCACCAATGTACTTAGATTCATTTTTTAAAATTGATTACATATCACATTAATTTTAGAATATTAACTTTTTTCGAATCATTTACAAGATTAACTTACACTTATTCTACCGTAAACTTATTTCAAATATATTACTTTTATTAGGAAGGCCTAAGAATCAACTTTCAACTTATAGCAACATCTAAGCAGTCAAAATACAATAAAGGAAATTGAATGAAAATAATTGATTTTGATTATTTAAAGTGCACACATAAGTAATTATCCCACAAAATAAACAATAAGGCAGCCAAAAATTTTATTATTATCTAACATATCATAATAGCCTAAATGATGATGATTATTATTTTTTTACTATAATTATATCATTATTTTAATATTATCTTTCACAAAATAATGAGTGTATATATATATATATATATATATATATTCCAACCAAGGATAACTTTTTACTTATATATATTCCAACTAAGGATAACATTTTACTTAAATATATTGACATTGTGTTTGAATTAAACTGGAGAAGGATAATAAGTGGTCATCTAGGATGTCTATTAATTTTGATGTCTCTATCTTTATATTTAAACAACAAATATAAGAAGAATAATAATAATAATCCATAAATCAATAAATAGTTATTAATTTATTTCAAAGTGCACAATTTCTTGAAGTAAATCAAACATGAGAAATTATTTCTCACAGTTAGTACGATTCTTAGAAAATTAAATATTTAAACAAAAAAATATCATTTAATTATTCTATATATAAAAGTCAAATATGAGAAAATTCAATTCATTAATATAAAAATATTTTATTCTCCTCCTAATCCGATCATAGAACCTCTCATTATGGATTCTAGTACTTTATAGGTTTTTATTCCTTTTTTGTTATTTTTTTAATGAAAAATTGTTTAAATCATATTTGAGGTAAAAGCTAATTCTCTAATTTATAAAAAAAAAGGACATGACATTGGGGAAAAGAAAAAATAAGATGATTTTTTTATCAAACATATCTAAGAAAAGAGAAAATAAAAAGTGTTTTGAGAAATGGTAAATTTTTATTGGCCATGTATTTTCCTTTTAACTATATTATTTTATTTATTTCTAGCTACTTAAAAAATTTATATAATATTTACTGGACCCCCAAATCTTATTTTCCTTATTCGTGTAGCTTATTTAAACAAATATGTTGCTTAATTTCTCATTTTCCATAATCAATATTCCCATGTATAAAAGGTATATAACGTATATATTCTCTTTTTGATAGTAATATCCTTATTTGTGTGGCTTATTTTTATAAATACTTTGTTTAATTTCTCATTTTCTATAATCAATATTCCCATGTATATAAGGTACATCTTTTTGTTTTGATAATAATATCCCTCTTTTCTTTTTTTTTCTTTTTGTTAGAGGTGTCATCCGAGCCGGGCCGGGCTGGCCCGGCACGAGGCACGGCCCGGCACGTTTTTAAACCGTGCCCGGGCCAGGCACGAGCCGTGCCTTGCCCGGCACGCCGGCACGGGTTCTTTCCGTGCCGGTTTCACGCGGGCACGCATGGGCGTGACCCGGCCCCTCTCGAAAAAAAGACCGCGGGTCAGGTCTGATTGGACCCGACCCGCGGTCCCGACTCCTGACCCAATCCCAACGGGAAAAAAAAAATTTAAATGTTATTGATTTTTAGCCGTTGGATTCGCCTCCAACGACTAGGGGGCATAATTCAATGGTCCTTGTGATTCTGCCCCCTAGATATATATTAAAATTTCAAAAAAAATATAAAAAAATATCTTTTTTTATAAAAAATTAATATCTTTAATCTATAAATTCTACCCCCCCTCCCTATAACATTTATGTTTTTCAAAAACATATATTCTATCAAAACTTTCTCTCTCTCACATAAACCGTGCATCTCTCTCTCGGGCCTCGGGATTTTGCTTTCGGCTTGGATTTTCATGAAACTCGACTTGAGTTTTGAACATCAGAGCTTGCTGTGGTGCACCTTGCACATGACTGACCTCATTGCTTTTACCGGGTAATTTATTTTATGTTTTTTTTTCACTTTCTCTCTCTAAAGTTTCTCTCTTTAGAAAAGATTAGGAAAAAATAAAAAACTTAAAAAATGACAAATACACCTGACACGTATTTAAATTTGGAAAATGAAAATATTACACAGAGGTCTGAGGATGCTGAAACTTTGGTTTCTCCAGTCGTCTAAACCCAAAGTTCTAAAAAACAAAAAACTAAGAGAACTTCTATAGTTTGGACTCATTTTAAAATCATTACACAAAAAAATGTTAGGGGTGAGGAACAAGAAATGGCACAGTGCAAATATTGTATGGGACTATTAACATGCAAGAGTTCATTTAGGATTGGGCACCTTAAGAAGCATGCCGAATTATGTACCAAAAAACATTGACACTTAGATCCTAAGCAAACCCAACTTGGCACTACATTTTTTGAGACTGGATCGAGTTCAGTCTCAAAGTTTACTCCCTTCGTATACTCCAGCAAGTTGGGTCGGGACGGCATGGCCAGGCTCATCACATTGATGGGTCTTCCAATCAAATTTTCGGAAGATCCAAGGGTAGTGCGCATCATGCAGACTTATTTTCAACCTTCCCATCGTAGGATTCCTAGGTCCACACCTATTAATGACATACTAAAGATATATAAGTTAGAAAAACACAAAATTATTAAGGAATTTATGGCATATAGTGGAGTGGTGTCCGTGAATTCCGATATATGGACAAGTCACGATGATTCTTCTTATGCATGTCTCACGAGTCACTATGTAGATTCTAACTGGACAATCAATAAAAAAATTTTAGGATTCACTGAGATTCTTCATCCTCATGATGGCCCGGCCATTTTTGAGTGTATGATGAAAATCTTTAGGGAATATAAAATTCAAAATAAAATTTTTAGTGTCGCATTCGATAACGCTTCTAATAATGGAGTAGCGATCAATATGTTTGTTAGGAATATTAGAGACGCACCATTAGGAGAGATCTTTCATGTCAGATGCATGTGTCACGTGATTAACCTGATCGTTCAAGCGGGTATGAAGGTGTGTTCCCCCGCATTGGATAATATACGCAATGCACTAAAGTATATTCGCACTCCTCGTAGAAAACAAGAGTTTGGTACTCTCTGTTTGTCTGCGAATCTTAAGAAGAAGAAATTCCAATCTGATGAGAGACATCGTTGGAATTATACGTACCTGATGTTGGAATCATGTGTTGGATATAAACACGTGATATCCGACTACGTCAATAGTAAGAGTGACGAACTTATTATTGACGACACTGATTGGGCTTCATGAATTTCATTTATAAAATCTCTGAATATATTTTATGACACGACGAACATGTGTTCGTCGGTTTATACGCCCACCACTTGCATTGCACTCCGGTGCATATGCAACATTAGTAGCATGTTTAGGAAGTATCGAGCTGACGCGACGTTTAGTCATATGGTTGCAGAGATGGATACCAAGTACTTAAAGTACGGGTGTACCGTTCCATCTCTTTATTGCCTCGATGCATGCATGGACCCTAGGGCTAAGGTGGAAGGGGTAGAAAATACCCTGACTTTCATTTCCTCGTGCATGAACCTGGAAGAGCCACCTGAAGGGTTCATTCACGAGAAGTTGACTGACATATTCACATACTACGATATTAGGTGTGGTGGTGGTGGTGGTGAGACTGTGATTACGGACATTGATACCTTGTTCGGAGATGACGATTATTCCATTCAGCTAGTGAGGGGGAAACGTAGGGGTGGACCATCACATAGGAGCGAGCTGTCTCGGCACTTAGATACCGATTACTGCTCAATCCTATCACATTCTGATACTAAGAATCTTGATTTATTACAGTGGTGGAAATCATATGAGTCCACCTATCTCGTGCTATCTAGGATGGCACGGGATCTACTAACTTCTCTGGTGTCGTGCATAGCATCGGAGTCTGCTTTTTCTGTTGCAGTGAACGTGATTTTGGATAGGAGATCGAGATTATGTCCTGATATGGTTGAGGCCTTGGCATGTTTGAAGGATTGAGAGGAATTGAAGTTTAGCATCCATGATCGTGCTGGAGCTGGGACTAGGACAGACACTACAGTCGCATCCACATCCACTACGGTGGCGGAGGAGTTGATTGTCAATGATGATGATCCATATGATACTGATCTTGATGTTGCGGCTGATGATTCTCATGATATGCCGATTGACGATTGATGATGATCTGCTATTTTTTGTTTTCGATATTTTTTTTATTGATTGTATTTGTACGCTTTGTTTGTACGTTGTGTTGAAACTTATACTTGTTTTGTTCGCACCATCAATTTCAAATGGATGATTGGTAATTTTTCATTTGTGTTGTTTAATTTTTTTTATTTTTTATTTTTACTAACATAATGTATTGATTTATTTTTTTTACGATTTAAATTTTATTTTAAAAATTAATAACTTTAATATATAATTAATAAATATAATAAAAGTTAAACTAATTTAAATTTGATAAAAAAAATTTATAAACTTTTTTTTTTTATTTAATTTTTATTTTTAACATTTTTAAAAATATTTATATTTAATATTGTATTGTACACTTAAGCTGTTAAGCATTACAATATATAAAATTTAAAAAAAAAAATTCTGCCAATCGAGTCTCGGCCTCTCGTGTCTGCCTCTGCCGGCTGCCCCGGCCTGTATGGACAGGCCTGGCCCGAGCGGGCCCGGCTATTTTTAAACCGAGACGGGCACGGCACGGCACGGTACAGGAACCGTGCCGTGTCCGGCCCGGCACGGTAGCACGTTCGTGCCCTAAAAAATCGTGCCGGCCCGACCCGGCCCATTTGACACCTCTACTTTTTGTGAGGAAGATAGTAATATTCTATTTAAACTTCTCAATGAATAAAAATCATTTAAAAAATAAAGTAAAAGTATTTAATTAGGTGAGTATTAATTTACCTATCATCTATTTCTATACAGGATAATAATATATTTTGATTTTGCCGTAATATATAACATAAAATAAATAAATACGTGAGCTAGACTAATTTATATATATGATATTACATGTCTCTAAGTCCTTAGGCTAATTGATTTTGAAATGACATGACTATAGAGCACACATTTTTAGGAATTATAGCCTCCTTTTTTCCATACTTTCACAGTCTAAAAAACAGAGGAGGAGAGAACAAATAGAACATGTATAAAATGGCACGAGATCAAAAAAAACATGGATAATCACCTGCTCAAAACCAACAACAAGATTTGCCCACTCTATATCCCTTGTAATGAGCAAATTGGACATTGCAAGAAGAACTGCAGACTGAGCCTGAAAATGAGATATGGAAAAGAATTCATTATTACTATTTGGCAGAATGAGAGCAACTAGCAAATGGCAAGTTGGTGGAACCTTATGCCAACACTAGTTCATATGTAGGGTAGAACAAGTAGAACAAAGCCCGACACTTAGCCACTTCTAAACATGTGGCCCATAGAAAACTATATTTTTAACATCAAGAAAAAAACTACTTTAAACTACACAAACAATAGGTCGTTCCAATTCATTCTTATTCACTCCAGTATGCCAAAATGAAAATCATATCTATGAACATCACTCCTTATGCCTCTCATTTCCGCTCCCTTGTAAGCAAATAGATATTTATTGCTTTTTTGTTGTAATTATCATTTACCACCTATGTGTTACTTTTGGAACTATGCTAATCAATGATTTTTATTGAGCAAATAAAAAATAATGAGAAAGAAGTAGAAGATTAGAGGAATCAACTGGGCCGGGAAACTCGGGCATAGCATATAGCAAGGAATGGTTCAGAATCATACATGGACGTACCGTAGGCCAGCCTACTGCATGACTTATGTCATGCTAGGCTAAACTTTTTGACATGAGAAGTGCAACACATCACAACTTCCCATTTAGAGTGGTTTTAGCCTAGCTGGTCCACGACACGTTCCAGGCTAGCCTATACCCAACCCAAGCTAGCCTAGAATAAACTAAGCAAGCTTGGACTGAACCCAGCTTGGCATGACCCAGCCAGACCCAGCTTGGCATGACTCAGCATGACCCAATCAAAATACATGCCAAAAGATTATGCCGAGCTGTCTATTTTTAAATTCCCGTGCCGTGGCCGAATTGTGCCATGCCTTATACCGGACAGAGCCGGCCCGGCCCGGTTGACACCTCTAGGCTTGCATTATTGTTTTGTTGTGTTTTGTTAATATGTCCAACACTTCTCCCCTCTAGGTTTTTAAATCAATTGGTCATATTTAACACTTAGAGCAATAAACAATTGAGTGAGTTGTATCAATTTATTTACCATTTTTAGACACTTCACTCGAGCTCCAATTAACATTTGATTTGATATGCAGGACAAAAATACCTAATGAAAACCCCATGAGAATAAACATTGAATTGAGTGATGGTGTCAATTCTAACGCTTGATTGTTTTGACTCCCGTTAGAAGATGACATTCACTTAAGTTTCAGAGAATGCGTGGTCGATCCTAGAGATTACCAAAGGAAGCAGATAACTCAACTACGGAAAAATTACCGACAAACCCAGCACCAACATCACAAAATCATCATTGCTTGAAGGAAACATTACTAATTAAACTACACAAAATAGCAACACGACACACGATGCCGAAGATATGCTGCATAAGCCATGTACAACTCCACATTCCACAGTTCCTAAAATAAGCCGTGTGGAAACTGATGACAAGAGTAATTGACTGCATTTTCTGTCTATCGATCCCAATTTACACTCCTTTTCATCCTTTTATTTAGTTTTGCCAAGCTACAAATAATTTCCATATAACAATGGTAGCCATTAAGAATCATGCATTTTGGTAACATATCTACTAAATTAACAATAAAGGGCGCCGATGACCTGTCATGCAACGCGTAAGATTCTATTCACTAGATCATGTATGAGAAAACAACAACCCAAAGGACGAAGGATATAAATAAGCAAAGGGAATTCCATCAATGAAGAAATGGAAAACGAAGCCATAGAAAAGCAGGCCGAGACTCTTCCACTCAACTCTTCCAGTTTGTTGCCAGCTCCATTTTAAAATCTATTACTTATTCTACAAATAAAAAATACAAAACTAATTAGTTCGAAATCAATAAATTCAAAATTAATATTTTCATATCCATGACACTTATAAAAGTGACAAGGTTTTTAATTTTCAGCCTCTTATTCCTTGGCATTTTTTAAGGAGTTAAGAAATTTCCTAACCTATTAGTCTTAACAATAACACTTCTAGTGAGTGCCATAAAAACAGAAAACATGTTCCAAATAATGATGTTTTTAGAAAAATGTCATGACATGTCTAATTACCAATAGAATAATGACATTTTCTGAAAACGTCAAGGAACAAATCATCATAAATTTGAAGTTTTGTTGTAGTGAACTTAGATGGTTAGGATATAACTTCCTCCCCGAAAGTTATTAAATAACCTAAGATGGATTTCCTTGAATCGATATAAATCCATTTTAAAATTAATAAATGTGAGAAGAATGTGATTTCTCTTATTTAGACATAGAGATAGCTTTCAAAATCAATATACCTCAAATTTACCTTCGGATAGATTTTACTATTGCTCAATGATACCTACTCATTTCCAAGAGAAGGTAACTGAACACACTGACAATGTGTTATGTATTTAGTCTAGTACAAATTATAATAGACATAAAATTATTAATGGTGGAGGCATAAAATGCATGACTCATATTTTTTGTTTTTATCATTGATCTTGGGGGCAATGATTGGTACTTAGTTTGAATTGTTTGACTATGGGGGTTAAGATCATCTTAGCCTCTTCCATAAAAAATCTTTCAAGAACTTTCTATACATAATATTCTTGATATAATCAAATATGCTTAGAAGGTTTATTCCAAATGATACTAATCCCTAGAATCTACCTGAGTGGGACTAAGTCTATCATTGAAATGACTTTTCTTGGCTCCCCTTCAAGCTTTTTAATGTGTGCTCTATTATACCATTAATTAGCATATCATCAATATATTGTAAATGATAATTTGGTCATCATTTAAAAAATTATTGATAAATATATAATAGTCATAAAAAATATATTGAAAGGCATGAGACTTCATAAATAAATAATTTTTATGTACTAATGCATTGAGGCTTACTTAAGTCCATACAAACTCTTTTTGAGGTCATATTATGAGGTCATATACATGCTTAACACTAATATAATATTGTATTCTATTTTTTCAAACATAATAATTATCTGCATTTTATTTGATCATTAAAAAGCGCCCCACCATGTAATGAAAATGAAATTCAACCAAAAAATCACAAACAAAAATAACTAAACTTTCTTCTGATATCACATTTTCTTATCAAAATTTTATGATACTTGTTTCATGATTTCAAAAATGTCTGGCACTAATTTTTGCTATCATTAAGTCATTAACTCACTTTGAAACAACTTGTTGGGAAATGTGATGATTCTAAAAGTAGGTTATTATGGATATACATTTGATTGGGCCCATCATAATTTTATTTTTTATTAAACATTTTTATTAGATTTTAATTTCTAAATAGTTTAGAATTTCTTTAGACAATTGTAACCATAAGCTTTGCATGTATATCCATCATAAACTACATTTGATTGGGCACATCACATGTTTATGTATATACATGTTGAAATTTCCAACATGTATATATTCTAATTGTTAGAGAAGCTGATTGAACCTGACTTTTTAATTTGTTTTTTGATTGACTACTTTCTACTAATGGAGCAAGGAGAAGCCATGCCCTGCCAATGAATATATTCGAATTGTTGCAAGTCATTAATAGGAATTTAGTGGGTGTCTAGCCAAAGGTGGGATCACTGATGGAAAGCAAAAAAGAATCTTGAACATCACAAGGCATGCCAGCAAGAAAGGTTGGTTCAATGAGTGGGCTGACTTGGAATAAAAATGATCGAGGAATTCAAATGGCTAGGTAGAAGGGATAACATCAATTCATTCCCCCTCTCCTAATCCATTCAATCATCAGGTTGGTCATTTCATCACCATCTCTTTCCAATATTATTTCTAGCCTTTTAGTCGATAGATATTTTGGGTATACGAAACATTTATTCTTGGGTTGAAGGGACCATCAGGAACACAAAGATTGAGCATTCAATTGGTTGGGTCTGAGCCCTCCCTCCATCATCACAGACACACATCTTCTTTATTTATTCATATACTTTTTTGGGTAGATTCATTCCAAATTTTCGTTATGCAACAACAAACAATAACTACGTATTTAGTAAACATCTCACTAGCGAATTGACTCAACCACAAGATCTTTTTTAGATCATCAATGAATGTCTTGTATATGAAAAAATTCTTTCCATGAGACCTCTCTTCCTTTCCTTCTGGAAGTTAGTCCTATGTCAGCATATCCAGCCAAGGTTCACTCATTTACACCTATAGCTGATCTGCCACAAAGGCTTGTGCTTTAGAGGAATTAGATTTTGCTTGATCTTTCGCTCCTCTTAGAAATTCATCATGAAATGGTGATTGCCACAACAATATCTATATGAAATGGATTCGCCTAACCAAATTAGTATATTCAGTCTGGAATATCTACAACAAAGTCTTTATAATTATTGTAGGTGAATCTTTCAATATGCTTACATCAATATCTACAACAATATAATTGCTACGACAATTATAAAGACTTTCACTTTTTTATATTCGTTTTGGAATTGGATCCCATTAATGTTTAGCTTTAGATAATAATTAGCCCCTCCTCCCTCTTTTGCTGCTCCCATGATTCCCTACCACTGAATGTGCTTACTAAACAAAACTATTTGTAATTCTCTCTATTTTCAATGAACTCGGTGGAGCTTTATAGAATACTACACTTAAATACAATATAATAGTAAAATGAGCTTTCCTTCATAAGATTGCATAGTTAGCACTAGTATTGCCTTCGACTCTCATTCCACACTGTGAGAGATTTCTTATCCATCCCTTTCTCTCTCATCTAGATTGTCTAGCAAGTACAACATATAGAAAGAGTGATATATGATTCACCCTCTCTCTCCCTCTCATAGCCTCCCTCACAAATTTGCTTCTTTGGTCAGTAGATCGTCTATACTTTATTAAGTTACAGAGTGCAAATATGAGCTATTCTTCTATGCTACATGGTGAGGAGTTAGGCTGGTTGATGTAATGGTTGCACTCGGTCTTGCAAGAAACTTAGAGCCTAGAAGAATTTCTTATAGTTAAGTTTAAAAGGAGCATAATAGACAAAACAAAGTTGACTAAATAGATTAATTTTATTTTTTCTCATTTTCTACTAGATCTGGTGTCTAAAGCATAGTTGGTTAGATTGTGATGCACAAGACACTATCTACCAATATTCTTGAAAATGATGTTGAGCCTTCTGCTAGTGTTACTAGGCAATCAGACCCCATAGGGATATTCTAGAGAGCAAAGTTGTCCATTCATGGGGATATATTTGATACCTAATATGCTCTTTAATTTATCATATCAAAGGATGCTAAATCATAGGAAAAAAGAGATGTTGAATCATGCGGGGTAGAGTAGGGACTTTCCAGACTAGATTCAATAAGAGAGGCCTCAGCTGATGCAAATAAAGCCGAATAAACATAGGCTTGAGGATAAAAAAATACAAAAAAGAAGATAAAGTAAGCTTAAATAAAAGAAAACAAAAAAGTAGATGCCAGTACATTGGAGTTGAAGTTTTAACAACATTTAGGAAAAGTGGAACTAACACTTTTGTTCCTTATGCAACTTTTAGAGCCAAGCAGACAATGGAAGTTTTGGTTAGTAGAGTCATCGAGAATTAGACTAGCGCAGTCACCGATAGTAAACTCATTATTCATTATATAGGATAGGGCGGTACGCATGTGTTTTGGCCCTCATGTGTATTATCTATACTATTCATAAAATTGGTAGCTATTTTTTGCTTTGTGGATGGAACATGGTCAATCTAGTGGACATGGTGATATCACAAACTAACAAAGCATAATGGATAGGGATAGCTCGCTTATTACCTTCTCTTCTGCCCTAATAAAGTCACAATATAAGTAGGTAATAGTAGTGCATGCAGCCATACTAAACTACACTATGTGTAGGTATGTTAATTCATCATAGAGACGACCACAATTAATTTAGCGGGGACTACAATCTTGACTATATATTTATTGACAAAAACAACCATTTCTATTTATTTTATTGCATTAGCCATGTCGCTTTTCTTTGCCTAGTGCTAAGTCTCTTTGCACCCACCTCGTATGATGTGAAGCCCTTGGGATCGGAACACCTGTATTTGAGCCCGACGACCAAATCAATCTTTTTGTTTTCACTAGTGGGTCGACTACGATAATTCAGCCTCACCAACAACAATTTAAGAAGCATCTCCTCTTTTTTTTCATAGGACTTCGTAGCTTGAAACAACCATTTCGTTTCTTTTTTCTTATGTTGAGGCAATACCAACAAATCAATACCTCTTAGTTCATATTGACATACATGTATTTCAATATAGATGATGTTGTTGATTCGGATCATCTCAATCAATTCCTTGAACGAGTTCAAAAATGTTTTAAATGAAATTATGCTAAAACAGATAGTCAGGGTTTTCTTCTTTATTCTAGGTAGCTTTCATAGTGGAGGATGCATGCAACAAGTTCAACTCTCGATATTTTTCGAGTGACAAGCTCATTTTAATCATTCAATGCCATTTAAGGAGGCAGGAGTAGAGTCTATGGATGCATATTCACTCAAATCTCTTCATAGCAAGAAATAGTGAGATTAAGATGAAGAAAAATTAAGAATATATAGATGCAGATTCACTCAAATCTCTTCAAAGTTAGATGAAGAATGCTTCCAATAAAAATTGAATGAAAAAGGAATGAAGGTGGGAAATAACAAAGAAAAGACAAAAAAAAAGTAGATTTCATATAAGAAAAGGAGGACGACTTCCATAGCACTCAAAGTAGAGGGGCGGTTCTTCTCCAGAATGAGGATGTGAGACTGACTTTTTTCAGGATATGGATGAAGAAAGTAAGTCAAGATCATAAGATAAAAAAAAAATTGGTCCATCTTATTCTAGAGTTGGTCAAGAAATTTTGGCACTAAAAAGATTGACTCCACCTGGAGAAAATTTTGAATATGCTAATCTAGAAGAAGATCAAGTCTTTTGTGAACTAGGAAATGCCGAAGAAAGAGAGAGCTAGAAGTAGTGGCGAAACCTGATGCTCAAAGCTATTTTAGATACGGCAATATATACTAGGAAGAGGTTGAGAAAGTGAACTTAGGGGAAGATGGGGAGATAAAAGAGGTCAAAATTAGGACATTGTTCTATAGACATAGTTTATTTAGTAGCTCAAGGAATAAAAAGACATCTTGGCATGGTCCTATGAATGAGGATATGCCTGGGTTAGACATCGATATGGCGGTCCACCATTTTCTACTTAGAACCAAAATGCAAGCTAGTTAGACAAAAGTTTAGGAAGATTAGAATGTCTACCTAGTTGAAGATCAAAGAAGAAGTTCAGACTACCAGTCAATGAGTGTGCAAGAGCTGATGATGTCAAAAATGCTTTAAGACTACCACTATGTAACAAAACTAGCTATGGTTAGTGATTCACTTTCTCCAAGAGCTACTATGATCACTCATTCTAACTAGCAACTCATTCTTTTACTTGCTTGTCTTTGAAAGTTGTCCGATCTTTCTTCTCATATGAAATTTTTTCCCAGTAGCTATATAGAAGAGGTTCTTGCTATATTGATTCCTTCTTTCCTTTTTATTACCTTAAAAAAAGAAGGCGAGATAGAAAACAAGCTAAGCAGCATAGATTTGGAATAGAAGTGCCTAGCCCTAGTGGATTCCTCCTTCTAAGATAAGAGGAAAAGTGCTAAGACCAGAAAGGACGAATCTAAGAGTTGCTCATGAGATGGAAAAGCAATGGTAAGAAAGAAAGAAAATTGGCTTGGCCTACTCGAGACATTGAATAGTGTCAGGTTATGAGCTACTCCATGAGCAATAAGAGGGAATTCTAACAAAGCAAAGAGAATAGCGCAAAGTCAAGTCAATCAAGCAATAATGGGGCAAAGGGATTACCTTAGATTGGTCTTTTCCTTTTTCGGGTATTCCTATTTTTTTTGAGACCAAACAAGTTCTTATTCTTCAACAGTAGTCCCTTGCTCAACTAGGTCAAGGTACCATGTCCTCTCCTTGCCATATGGTGAGAGATTCAAATAATGAAAAAAATCCTCCTTCTAATGGTGTTATAATTTCTTATCTCTTGATAGTGATTATGCAAAACTTTTGGACTATGTAAAAATATAAAAAATGCATCCCACACCAATCAAACACTTGTTTTAACATGGTTTGCTAGCTATTCAACATGACTAACTACATTCACTAGAAAAGTACTTAGCATTTATAGATTAATAATCAAATGTTACAGTACAAAATAATCGAGAGAGAGTGATAGATAGATGAAGAAAAGAGCTAATTGAACAAATTATGCATACAATTAATTTATAAGTAAAACAAATAGGGTTCAGTAAACGGAATGAGTCAAATCAACATAGTGGAATGGGTCATGCTCCAAAAATTATTTTGAGTTGCTGACCGATTAGTGGGACCCCCATTATTATCTTAGTGCCACGTGACCAATCTCTCAACATATCAATACTTGCACCTTTAAATAAAATAGATAAACAAGAAAATAAATGGTTAAATAAATAACAAAACAAATTTTATACTACAAATGGTAAAAACAAAACAAATTTTATACTACAAATGGTAAATGCATTAAGCTCTTGTTTTGCGATATGACCCATGTTGTGATGTTCTAAGATGTTGCTTCTAGAAATTGGAATGAATATAATATACCAAAGTTGTGGTTAGCCTTCCATCTTCCTTTAGTTTTTGACTTACCGAAGTAGGCATCTCTAGGAGAAATACCAAAGAATGCTCACAAGTTTTTGCATTCAGCTAGTAGTCCATGAATGCTTTCTCTCATGAGAACACAGAAGCATATTTGGTTGTGTTAAAGAGAGCTAATATGACTTTCCAATCTAGCCCTTTTTTAGAGAATTCTTAAAGTTCCACTTTATTTTATTGATGTTTTACTTCTATATGTTGTGCTCACTCCTATTAGGAAAAAAGATAAAGCTTCAAGAACTACAATAACCCAATGACATCTTTAGCTCATTGGGCACACTAGCTTCTAGGCTCATTATGGCTGTTCTAGCCCCTTCAACTCAAAGCTTCTGAGTTCCTTTAGTCAATGTTATGCCTTGAAACGGGTTGACTACTAGAAGTCCTTAAGCTATGATAGCCTTTCCAATCTAGGGGTAGAAAGTCAAAGTTAGTGGAAGTATGTGGAAGGGATCTTATAAGGTCTAAATGGCATGTTCCTAGGCTTCCAACCCCGGTGATCAAGATAACATTCAGCTTTGGTCTTGTCATGAGATAGGATCGAACCAGCACTTTCTAGATTCATGATTTGGAGTTCAACCTTTCTGATCATAACTTTGGCAACCCAATTCATCATGCGACATAGAATGAAAGAAAGATTAAGCAACTACATCCGATGGCTCACTTCTTTTTCTTCTTCTTCTAGGGCCAGGGCCCTCTCATTCAGTACAAGAGGAAAGAGGAAAGTGAAAGATAATCACATTGGTGGGAATATGATCCTCTCAATAAAAACCTTAATCTTACACCAAATAGGACTCTTGGGGTTTCCAATACTGGCATGGACCTCATTAATAAATATGTTGCAACCACTTTTGATTAGAGGTGAAGCATTTAAGATTGGAGAAGTAGGCATCAATACCTCTCCCAGGCATCCTCATCTATTCGAAGATGAAGGAGCCCCTCCTTATATAAATATAAAGTTAAAGTTTTTTCAACAATGGTTTCTATCCTTCTTTCACAAAGGATGAAATTGGTTTCAAATAACCTCCATTCCTTAGAAGAAATTAGAGCTTCTCACTCCTTTCATTCCTAGTCAATAGCATTCCAAATATCATTCTGTGACACCTTTCCATCAACTAAAAAAAAGAAATGATTAGAATATGCAATTAGAAGTGGCTACTATTTTACACATGCTCATGGATGTAGATTCTTTCCACCAACAAGCGCTACCTTTCCTTCAATAGTGGCCTTCATTTGTGCCCTTATAAAGTAGAGTTGAGTGGGTAGATCCTTCTTGTGGGATAAGTTACCATGAATTCCAAAATATGAGTCTACACACACACACACACACATATATATATATAGCAAAGACCAAGATGGTTAAGATTAAAGGAAGGGACCAACTTGATCGCTTCTTGCTAATCTTGCCTCTAATGAGTAGTTGCAGGCTAGATGACTTGATTAAAAAGATGATTGAGAATGCTTTCCCTAAACTAATGAATGAAAGGAATGAATCTCTTGGTCCAAACCAGATGAGTTACCATTTATTCTTTTCTTACTTAATTTGATTGAAGACCATATTCATATCAATAAATTATATTAAGTAATATTGAGTAATACTAAAACATGTCAACTAGTGGGAGAAAGTTTAGGAAAGTTTCCTCCTCATTGATTCTAGAGCTTTTGGCCTTTGTTTGTCTACTCTATGCCAATGCTTTACTTAAAAATGACTTACATTCAGTAACTTTTTCGAGATGCCCACATAATACATAACATCAAAAAAGAAAAAAGTTGAACACATAAAAAGAAATTCTTTATATGTGAACATGGTCTAGAGATATATTCCACATATAAAGAAATTCTTGACACATAGATGAAAATGCTTGAAAAAATAGAGTAGAAGGAGATATATTGGGATATACTTTTAACTTTGAGAAGCCCTTGATCCTAACCCCTTATTAAGGTATATGGAGACTATTCAAAAAAAAAACCCCTTATTAAGGTATATTGTGGGCATCTCAACATGGTCTAGAGATAATAGATTCTGCATATAAAGAAATTCTTGACACATAGATTAAAATGCTTGAAAACATAGAGTAGAAGTAGAAGGAGATATATTGGGATATACTTTTATCTTTGAGAAGCCCTTGATCCTAACCCCTTATTAAGGTATATTGCAGGGTGGATAAGGATAAGTTCCGGGAAAGCATGGAAATGATAGGACAAGGGAGCATGGATGATAGGAAATAAGAGAGGTTGCAAGCCATATTAAGATCAAGCATTTTCTCATCAATCGAACTAGAGTGGGAGGGAAGCGGGATTGGTTCACGAGTCTGTACTCTTCTTGGTCATTTCCACGAGCATGCCTTTGTACTTTTTCAACTTATCCCCCTACTAATCTAAACACTGAAGTAGGTGATCCAAGTGCTATACAAATTAAAGCAATCCAAGTGGATAGGCACTAATAGAGTAATAGTTCTTTGATCAAATGGCCCAAGGAAGGGAAAGCACAATGTATCACACATGTTGGAAGGTGAGTGAAGAATATCTTGCAATAGTTTCGAGTAAAGCCCACCCACTTCGGGTTCTTCAGCAAGGGTTTATGAAATGCAGGTTATGACTTTGGGACTAAAGGGGATGTAAGCTTCCTACTATGATGCCCCCATATATGGAAAAAGATATGCTCTTGCCAAGTGGGGATGAAGGAGATGTTATGCATGCTAGTGAATCCTCATAGGGAATAAGCGAAGTAAACCATGAATTGTGCATTCTTCATATTTACCGTGAGAATAGTTTCATGCGGTGGATTAATGTACCTATTTTTTCCATTGAGAATTGTTTTTCCAGAAGGAGTTATGTGTGCGCATGACTTTTTCTACTTCCCAAATTTCTCTATTCTCCAAGTGAACCTAAAGCTGCAGAACCAGTGGTGGTGGTAGTCGATAAGGAAGTAGACAATCCATTAGTAATGCATCTATGAATGCTTGAGAAAAGTTCAGGAATGATTTCAAACTCAAGTTATCAATGTACTAATTTGAAAAAGATTCTCGAGAAGCCCCACTAATAAGGTTCAAAATCATTGTGAAAAATTTAGGTAAAAGGAGTTCCAGTGCTCGATTATGCCTTCTAGCTCTCCTATGGAATAGTGACAATGCTAAATAATGAAACTTAGCACATGGATTTCTCATCAAATAGAACTAAAATGGCTCAAAACACAAGAAAGCTGGTCTTTATTCTTTGGGTTCTAGACCCTTGAATTGCTTTGGACTCTATGACTTGGAATAGGGAATCTATTTCAAAGAGCCCACTATGATGCAGACTTTACTTGAATTTGGTAGTAATAGCATTCATGGTTCAATCAAGTATTAGAAAGACTATCTAACATGGTAATAAAGATGATGATAATCAAGGAGGCATGGGAGAAAAGCAATAAGCTAAGTTTGCTGATTGTTCTACCCTATTCTTTTGTTTATGCTTAGGCAAGGCAACATGTGGTAATTCTCCTAGCACTATGATGTAATGGTAGCTTGCAACGAAACTACTTTTTTATTTGTTGAAAGAACATAATTTCACCATTACAAAGTTTCAGCTGTGTAGGATAGGAAAAAGATAGTCAGATTATATTGGCACGAATGCATGGTGTAATCTACCATGAACTAAAAGTACAAAAAAATCATCCATTCTATAAACTTCTCCCAT
This sequence comes from Sapria himalayana, assembly GCA_029783825.1. NCBI lineage: Eukaryota > Viridiplantae > Streptophyta > Magnoliopsida > Malpighiales > Rafflesiaceae > Sapria > Sapria himalayana. Next base: position 671,700 of record JAREIK010010552.1, on the reverse strand, counting down.
GAACTCGACTATACCGATCTACAAGAGAGAGTTTGCTGATAAGAAAGTGATGTAGATCTTTACTCATTACTTTTGTGAATATTAGAATATGTAAGGAAGTTGAAGCTCACTGGATATATAAGGCAGTCAAATTCTTCTTATTGTTTGTTTTTAACAAACAAAATGCTCTAAGCTAAGTAAGACAACCTCTATGTATTTTGTTCTTTCATGTAGAACTCTCTTTGTATTCTCATAATCTATGTCACCTCGATCTATAGATGAAATACCAAGTTTTGATAATTGTGCCTTAAAACCCACCTCACTAGTGGCCTTTAATTTTGATGTTTTTCAAGACACTTAAGCCTCTTTGACTACTAGGAAATATGATTATCTTCAAGGAAAAGACATAGTCTAGTAATAAAGAGTCAAACTATGATCATCAACACCCACATCATCATATGCTACTATTCGAATCAAATTTCTTCAAGCTCTGATAATGCTATGCACAAAAAAGGGGCTTTCCTTGGCTTGTCCATGAATCTGCTAAGGGGTGGTATCAGAGTGCTTTAAAGTTGCATGTTTTCTTCAAGAAAAACATATATTTTCTTGTAGGCTTGCTTCTTTCATTTCGTATAGAGCCGCATTTGCAGGAGTGCTGAAATGACATTTCAGAGCGAGAAGTTCCGAAATACAAGTGAAGGCTTGCTAGGGCTTCCTTCATCATATTCGCAATGAGGTATAGCTAACTTTCTTTCTGAGTAGCATCTATGCCTATTCACATGAGTGGGTCATTATAAACATAAAGGGCTTGGCCAGCATTGTTTAAGCACTTATAATTGAGCCATTTGCAATAAAAAATGCAGAAGATCATCAGACTCTGATTATGCTGGGTGCCCGGACACCTAGAAATTGGCATCATGATAAACTTAAATCGGCATCATGACACCTAGAAATTGGATATTTCGTGGAAGAGTGAGAAAGGGTTACAACCTACCTTTACACATGCCGAGTCTATTGTTTGCTACGAGACCACATCCGAAGAACTTCATTACAAGATTAAAGTGGTACTCTCTCTAAACCACTGAATATCTACTATGAAAACTCAATAGCCCTTTCCTTCTTCAACAACAAGTCATCTAGCAGGTTGCTTGCAATCAACCACAACATAAGGTATTATATTTTGAAAGACATTTTAGAATATCCTCTAGTGTTGATAGATCACATTAGCACTAGGAAGAGGATAGCAGACTCTTTGACCGACCTTGCAATACTGGTAGCAATTTAATGCCTACGGTCTTTTCTAAGTTTTTTACCAATTGAATGCTGAGAGGTTGTATTACTAGCAGACTCTTCCACAAGCTAGTTAAATCCATGTGTCACTGCTCCATCTACATGACAGTGCTCATCTACAATTGTTAGTCCCCATAGTGTGGTATGAAAGTCAAGCTCTCAAGTATATGTGTCAAACGGGCCAGGCCAGCCCGACCTGCCACTAGGCATGGCACGGTTCAACCGTGCATTGGATAGCACAACATGCTATAGTGTCGTGCCTGGGCCCGTGATGGGCACACCTACTGCACGAGTCATGCCATCTGGGTCGAATTTTTTGGCCTGCGTGCCATGCCAAACACGGCATGGCAGGTGTGATCACACACTAAGCATGGTCATGATGAGCCAATGCTCGACGGGTGAGGCTCGCCGTGCCCCAAAAGGGAGAAGATGGGTGGCGGAATGGCGGATTTCAAGCCATTCCGGCACGACCCAAAATGGGCTGAACCTGGTGGATTTCATGCCGCTCACCCGTACCGAGCATGACCTCCACAAAACTGTGTCAAGATGACCCGGCACGACCCGTTTGACATCAATACTCCCAAGCAAGAAGTTATCCAATGCTAAAAATGAGATGAAAAACTCACCCAGGCCTGACATTTAATGGAAAATGGAGAAGTCCGAATGGACACTCACTCAAGAGTCAGTCTTGACTAAGCTCATAGTGATTCTTGTCCATCTCCAAGCATGCCTATAGACCTATGGCTTTGAAACCAATCAGTCTTGACTAACCCCAGCCATGCCAATGAACATGCCCACTTTTTGTAGCATCACCACCATCTTTCCTTAAGTTAGGGTGATAGTGCTTCATCCATCCTCCATACCTAACACCCTAACTATATGTGATAGGCTTTCCCAGGCTCACCCAAACCATGCCCACACAACACGAGACTTTCCAAAGGTAGCCTCAAACTCTAGATGACAGCCTTAGCCTTAAAGTCTATGTTCTAGAATTCAGATCTGGTATACTCTTATGTATCTCATCAATATAACTCTGCCATGTTCAAATGATTCTATCTCTGAAGGAAACCCTCCTGTGAGATTCAGTTGTCTAGCCATAGGCCACCAACATTGATTTTTGGTTGATTATGTTCATTGTTCCCATATTTGTCAAAAAATGACATTTTTCACTAAGACTGTGGAGCTTAAGGGAAACAAATGATCTGGTTATTCCTAAGGAGCTTAGCTGATAGTAGCGTCATATTGGTATACCTCCTAGAGCTTTCACCTCTTAGACAAAATATGTCTGAATATTTTTTTTCACACAAAAAGCCAAGTTCTCTCAATTGCAAGTGTGACCAATCAAACTAGCAATAGCCAACAAAGAATGTTTGAGTTCATGCTTTGTTATCTGAAGGGGGAACTCCCGATGATGTCTTAATCTGTACACTTTTTTTAGCTCCTTGTCAGTAAGTCGATGTTTGATTAAATACCATTGAATGGAATGCTATGATTTTATCTTTTTGTTTGAATTCTTATTCGAGCTAGCATCTCTTGAAGTTTATTTTTTTCATCAACAAAACTTGTCATTGATTGCACCAATGTGCAAACGTGAGCCTTACCTTTGAGAATAAAGCCTATAGCTATGGACTCAATCAGCCTAACTTCATTTTGTTTGCTTAGATCTAAGCTTTTAGTAGTTCCATTTCTTTTCTTTCTACTCTAGTGCTCAGAAGAGTAGATGACCAATGTGTTATGTGCCCATTTTAAGCAACCTCCACTATTGAATGTGAATGACTAACTGATCCATGGAGCTTAGACTTATAGTTAAATAGTTTGGTTGTTTCAATTAGAAGAAAAGAAACTCATGTTACTTTCAATGCATCACATACTGATGGATAGGGTCCCTCAAAAATTCAAAACAAACACGAGTTTAACAAAAATGACACTACTCGTTCAAACTGTTGGGCATGCCTTGTCATCAACTACTTCATCCTTTGCTTACCTAGTCGTACTACTTGTAGAGTGTCTTGCAAGCCACCTCCTTCATTGAAGGAGGGGATGGTTGAAATAAGCTCAACTCCTAAAGATGTCAAAACATATGTGATTAATGATGCAGCTTTGACTCTGATATGCCAGCATGCGATGAGCAAACTGGTAAAAGGTACTAGAATCTGACACAATCCAAGGTTACACATTGGTGATTAGCTTGAGCTTATAGATCAGCATTTGGGAAAAGGTTGCTGAGAGGTTGCTTGTCATGACACTAATCATATTATAGTATGCTATCATATTATTGTATTGCAAGGCTAGCGAGTTGATGCCTTTACATATAGGGGCAAAGGGCTCGAATGATAGGGAGATGAAGTGAAAATTAGCTCACCCACCAAGGGGAGGAAGAAATATTCATATAATAAAGGAAATAAGGTTTTGTGGCTTTATTCTTAGTTATCCAAGTCTCAAAACCATAAAGGCCAAGCTACACTCGCTCCTTCTACAAGATTATAAAGCCTCTCAAAAGTATACTTTTAAAAGTACACCCTCAGTAGGTGGCTTGGTAATCAAGTCTAATATTGTCTTTGGAAAATGTCTTTAACAAAGGAGCAACGGCAACCTTTGACAATGAGCACCAAAAGGCCTCTTTCCTAGGGATCCATGAATTGTGCTTCACTATAAACTTATGAGAATTTGCCTCCAAAGCCATGATGAGGCAAACCAACCATTACTTTTAGTAAAGTGTAGAGAATGCTTTAAATTGTCCTAGTGTACTTGAGTTCTATCTTCTTTTCTCTCTCTTATGTCACATAAAAGTCCAATCTTCTTGTCATGTATGTCACTTTCTATGCTTGTAGTGGCACAAGAAAAAGTTTAATTCAGGTAGATGTTACTATGGTTGGTTTTGGGATCTCCCGAGGCAACTTGCTACTTTAGAGTTAGCTCAAGCTAGAACAACGACAAAGAAATTTAATCAGGATAGCTGGCTGTTCCAGAAAGCTAAGATTGCTACTATCGACTAGCTAAGGAGAGAGAAAGAGCTACTACCCACTCTCTTAAAGGGTTCAGTCCTTTGTGATGATGTCTATTCTTTATCTTACTTGGACTCTACAATAGCATCCATTAGATCAATACAATTTTGAGGAGAAAGTCATGCTTTTTGAGAGTTGAATAAGCAAGCCAGGGGTGATTGGGCTTCCTCCCATAAGGGAATTCAGGGATAAGTAATCATCCCTTACTATATTCCTTTCTAAATAAGGAATGGCAGGATAGATTAAAGCAAGAATCCCTTAATTCGTTTGTTTAACTATAACTACTTATATCTATTAGAAAGACTAAATGGGGTATCCTTTAGTATAAGTAAAAGGGAAAAGTAACATTCCTTATTTACAATGCATACAAAATATTGGATAACTTAATGTCAATCCTAATAATAGAAACATTTATCATTATTTTTTGGTTAACAATCACTTCAACTATCAGACTATATTTAACTAACAAACTTCTTTATGCATAGAGAACTTGTGAGCACATGTTTATCTCCTTTGACAGTGATGCAAACGACCTAAAAGAAGCAAAGTGAGATTAATCTAAGAAGTAGGGTTGACTTGTGACAACTTTCATCATCATCTATCTTAGTGGTATGGTAGGCTAGCTAGTTAATGAGCTTTTCATTATGGTATGGTTTCAAAGACTGGACACCTATATGTAGACTACTAGATTGAAGGTCTTTTGACAATGGGATGGTGAAATATCGTTCATATCCTTATTTGAAGTGGACGAATTGATTTTTGAATATGCACTTGCCATGTCGAGTTAGCCAGTCATGAAACCAATCTTGTCAGCTTCACTAGATTAAATTATGCCCTTCCACTTTAGGTAGTAAGACATGTAGCGGATAGTTGGAACAACTGGAATTGTAACTTGAATTCGAGCTGGCATATATCTATTTTATTTGGTCTATGGTCTTTTTATTACTATGCAATTAGTCTTTTGTCAGCTAGTCATAGATATTCAACTAACGTTTGGTTCATTTCAAATTATATCAAAGTTAGAAGTTGAAGCCACATAAGCATGAGTAATTGAATCAACATCACAATAAAAGGAATCAACATAGGGAGTTAGCATAGATCTCGAAACTGAATCTTACACCAACTTTCCAAAACACCACTAGTAAAGCTAGCTTCACAAAAGGCATTAAAGATGGATTTCATTTCATTTAAGAGCCTATAAAAAATAAGTGAAGTGACTTATCAATAGAGTACTTGGCTATAGATAAAGACTATCAGAATCCAAGAATTTCATTGCTTCATGGGTAATCGTTCACTTCATCTCCTTCATCTGCTAATCTCTTGGCAAAATAAGATAAGGAAGGATTCCTGTTAGGATGCAAAGTTAACCTCTTTGTAGAGCCTTAGAATATTTCATGATAATTATCATGGGTTGAAAAGAGATGGGACAAAGATATACCCTAAAAAATCCTTCCCAATATACTCTTCTTGTTCTATGTAATTGAAGATTGAGTAATTTTCCAAATGAACCATATCCTTAATTATATAAATGTTGAGATCAAGTCCTTTTTTCTTCTTTCATGCTTAGCTCCTCATGTACACTTCCACTATGGAAATGAGTTCGTTAAGCTTTTGTTATTGGTCAGTTCTTATCACTCAACCTCATGAAGAATATCCTTTTATAAAGTGATTTACTTTATTAGAAATTGGCCAGTACTTGAATAGTTCATGAAAGAATGAAAAAAGGGGGTTTTTATGTGTAGAGAAAATTCCTATGACTCTTAAGAAAGCTCTAGTTATTTAACCTGAGGAAATGAACTTTTTCTCGAATCCTTTAGCCTTTCACACCCCAAGCTATGTAGAGAAAATATCTATGACTCTTAGTAAAGAGCCATAAGCAAGAAAAATTTGTTTGAGATATAAAAAGCAAGAATGAATAGAAAGGTGCAAAGCGGCAGTCTTAATGGAAAGGAATGAATAGAATCCAATTCAAATTTAAGCTAATTACCCTTAGCTAAGGAATGAGAAGATAAAAAAGTGTATGTTTGAAGGAATTATGTAACTAGAAGGGAGGAGTAAATACCTTAAAAACTTAGACATGCAAAGAGCATACCTCCTATAAATCTTTTTAGGCATAAGCTCTACTTTCTCTCTTTTACAGTTGCATCTTGTTTAGTAGGTGAGGTTTTCCTCACAAACTAAATAAAAATGGAATTGTATTGTTTCATGAAGCTGGCAGACAGTAGGACCAAAATAATGATACGGTCAAAATTTCTCAACCACGTTCTCTGTAGTGAGTTGTATACCTACCTTCTTGGGGGAAGGAACAAATCAAGAGTATTTCCATGTAAGGGATTCAAACAATATACCTTACAAGACATAGTTAACTCTTCACTACTAAACATGGAATAGTATAGCTCACAGAGCCATATCTTACCCGTAAGCTCAAAATTTGATGACCAAGTTAAGAAGTGTAACTAGAATCCATGCTCCAAGAGTGATTATCATAGTAGCTAAGTTAGTATGCAAGCATTGGAACTATAATTGTAACATTCAAAAAACCATAGGGGAGCGAGGGGAGATGCATCTTTTTTAACAAAGAAAGAAACCAATCCAATATGCAAAGGATGAGTCCCACACATCTGAACCCCTAGCAGGTACATAAAAGGTAGTTTCGACCCAGGAAAAGCCCTTTATCATGCAAATAGAGTTGAAAAAAACATTATTTCATTCTTTGAAGCATCACAATCAATCATCCAAAGGGGGGTGTATATCTCATTCGCATAGTACAATTTTTCCACGTTAACTATCAGATCGTTGGTTCTCTATACTCAAGAATTTGTTATCTTTAAAAGCTTGGACACGAAGTAGCGACACATGTCTCAACTTCAGTAGAGCAAGATGTAGTAGTTTCTGATTCCTCTAAAGACTGGAAGGTTGAGATAGTAATCTCTTGATAGTGAGTTAGAGATGTAACGTAATTTTTACGTTACATCTATTTAGCACCGCTAATAGAATATAAGAAAATACTTGGAGATATGTTGCTTTTAAACAATAAATTGTCTTTGTCTATGTATGAAGAGAAAAAGACATTAAATTCTTTGGGAATGAAATATGAGAAAATACATGCATGCCCAAATGATTGTGTACTTTATCAGAATGAGTTGAAAGATGCATCCTTATACCCTACCTGTAGAACTTCGAGGTGGAAGACAAATAACACAGGAACTAAGAGGAGAAAAGCAGTTCCTGCGAAATTAATGTGGTATTTTCCTCCAATTCCAAGATTTAGAAGAATGTTTCGATCATCAAAAATTGCAAAAGAGCTCATAGGGCATGTTGAAGAAAGCAATTTTGATGGGAAAATGCATCATCCATCAGATTCACAATCATGGAAGCAAGTTGATCACAGATGGCCTAAGATTTCCTTAGAACCTAGAAACTTGAGACTTACAATTTCTGCAGATGGCATAAATCCTCACAGTTCATTTAATAGCAAATATAGTTGTTGGCCGATTCTCATGATAATTTACAACCTTCCTCCATGGTTGTGCATGAAAAGAAAATTTATGATGTTATCTTTATTAATTTTAGGACCACGACAACCTGACGATGACATTGATATTTATTTAGCACTGCTAATAGAAGATCTAATAACATTGTGAGAGGTCGGAGTTCAAATTTATGATGCACATCAACAAGAATTATTTACATTAAGAGTCATTCTATTATGGGCAATCAATGATTTTTTTGCATATGGAACATGTCAGGCTGCACAATTAAAGGATATTATAGTTGTCCAATATGTGGAGAAGAAACATATTCTTGTAGGTTAAAGCATTGAAAAAAGAACTCCTATACTGGACATAAATGATTTCTTCCTAGAAACCATCAATATAGGAAACAAAAGAAAGTATTTGATGGAAAATAAGAGTTTGGGTCACCTCCACAAATATTGACTGGCGAGGAAATATTAAAAAAATCAATGGAATTTGCAATTCTTGGGGGAAAAAAAGGTTAATCTGAGAAAATCTGAAATCAACAATACAAATTGTTGGAAAAAGAAGTTCATATTCTTTGATCTTGAGTATTGGAAATATTTTCATGTTCGTCATAATTTGGATGTAATGCATGTTGAGTAAATGTTTGTGAAAGCATTATTAGTCCCTTACTCAACATTGCATGTAAGACAAAGGATGAGCTTAATTCTCGCTTAGATATTGTAGAAATGGGCTTAAGGAGCGAATTGGCACCAAGGTTTGAATCGAAGAGGGCATATCTCGCTCCTGTATGTTATATACTTTCTATAATGGAAAAGAAGGTAATTTTCGAAACACTTTCGCAATTGAAGGTTCCATATGGATATTGTTCTAACCTTCAAAACCTCGTGACAATGGAAGACTTGAAACTTTATGGATTAAAATCTCATGACTATCATGCATTAATGCAATAATTTTTGCCAATTTTGTTACGTTCTATCTTGCCCAAACATGTGAGGAATGTCATTTGTAGATTGAGTTTCTTTTTCAATGCTCTCTATAGTAAAGTCGTTGATGTTCCTTCATTATATCAGTTACAAAATGAGATAGTGGTGACATTATGCTTGTTTGAAAAGTACTTCCCACCTTCATTCTTTGATATCATGGTGCATCTTACTGTGCATCTTGTAAGAGAAGTGAGACTTTGTGGACCGGTTTACTTTCGGTGGATGTACTCATTTGAAAGGTTTACGAAAGTGTTAAAAGGCTATGTACGCAATCATACTCGACCTGAAGGTTGTATTGATGAATACTATATTGTAGAAAAAGGAATCGAGTTTTGTACATAGTACTTATCAAATGTGGATGCAATTGGAATTCTTAGTAGTTCAAATAATGACCAAAAAGTCGGGGCACCAATATTTGGAGGTCTTACTATGAAGGCTGATTCTAATTTATGGTTACAAGCACATCATTATGTGTTGGAAAATATCTCAATTATCCAACCTTATATTGAGTAAGCACTACTAACTTTTTGTTTCTTTATTTGTTGTACATATAATATATTACTCTAATTATTTATTTATGATACATGACTTCATTGAGAGCACATGCAATAGCTGAAAGTAAAACATCCACGTCAATCAAAAAGACAAAAGTGGTTACATGATGAGCATGCTCGTACTTTTACCTTTAGCTTACGACAAAAGGTACTACAATGGTTTCTTAAATTTTCCATATATTTTACATTAATAGTTAACATATAAATGATAACTGGAACTTATTTCTATAGGTTGAAGTTGCAATTAGAAATAATGAACCTGTATCTGAAACCCTTAAATGGATAGCTGATGGTCCAAGCCATTATGTGATGAAATATAATGGTTATGTCATCAATGGGTATCAATATAATACCAAGGAGCGTGATGATTTATTAGCTACCCAAAATAGTGGAGTTAGTATTATAGCAACGACCATGCAAATTACTAGTGCTAAGGATAAAAATCCTATTTTTGGGGAACTTTGTTTCTATGGAGTTATTACTGAGATTTGGGGCTTTGATTATACTATGTTTAGAATTACAGTCTTCAAGTGTGATTGGGTTGATAATAAGAATGGAATCAAAGTCGATGATCTTGGCTTTACCTTAGTTGACTTTAGTAGAGTGGCTCATAAGTCAGATCCGTTCATATTAGCTTCCCAAGCTAATAAAGTCTTCTATGTACAAAATGAGCTTAATCCAAAATGGTCAATTGTTTTGTCAACTCCTCAACAAGAATTCATAGAAAGAGCAAATGATGATGATCCTATGGACATTTCTACTGAACATAATCTAGTCATATCTTTTTTGTCACAAGTTGAATTATTTGATGTAATGGATGACTCTGATCAAATTTGTACTTGAGACGATTGTGAGAGAATTTAGGTTTAGAACAAATTATATATGTAACCAAATTGTAGCTTCATTATTGTATTGTGAATTGATATGCTACTATAGTTTTTTGTAGTGTAAATATATGCTTACTAGTTAATTTATTCGTCTTTGTTATTAGATGATTGTTATGCTTTCAATTTTAGTTAATGTCAGGTTGACATTATTCAAAACATTGACAGTATTATATTTTATGCAAAGCAGCTGATTAGGTAATGCCTTTAATTAGTTAATTTTTTATTCTTTAAATTTTTGTTAGATATTTTAGTACTTTTATTTAAACATTATAATTATTTTTATGATAGGTATGGATTCAGAACAACAATATAAAGAAACTACAAGAAATAGATGTAGAGGGATAACAAGAAAGACTATGATTATCAAGAATAGGAGCAAACGAATAAAAATTGCAGTAATGTATAATGTTGATGGTGTTTATGTCGGACAAACTACTGTGCATCTCACAAGTTATTTAGGCGTATTGGCACGTACTATGATCCCAATTAGATATAGCACTTGGCACCATGTACCCAAGTAATTAAAGAATAAATTGTGGGACTCCATTGAGGTAAACTAGTATTTTTTTTTCTATCTATAACGTTTTCTAATTCTATTTGCAAATTTTTTTAATAATTAATAAATATGTTCTTTACTTCTACGCTACATTTACATTGGATTGTAAAAGTAGAAGGAATTGTATGAAATCAATGAGAAAGTGCTTTAGATCATTCAAGAACATGTTGACTGCAAAGTATATCATTCTTTTCAAAGACCAACTAGAGCTTCTTAAAAAACCACCAGTTGAATACAGTTTTATTGAAGATGAAGATTGGATAATTTTTGTCAAAGAAAGATTGTCTCAAAGATTTCAGGCAAATTTCTAATTATTTTCATGTCACATACTCATTTTTCTTTACTTAATATAAAATAAAATTTGTAGGAGTTTAGAGAAGTTCAAAAAGAAAGAAGGAAAAGACATATTTATAATCATCATCTTAGTAGGAAGGTATATGCTGGTCTTGAGGAAGAGATGGTAAGTTAAAGATGTTAATTTACATTTTTTTATGTTGAATTTGAATAGAGACTCATTATATTACATTTCAATATTTTAAAAGTTGGTAGTAACTGGCTTTACTAAAGTCATTGATAGAAGTGTATTATAGAAGAAAGCAATGGAGAAAAAAGATGGCACGTATGATGAAGTGGCCATTCCGGTAGTGGAGAAGATTGTAAGTATAAGTTATGTAACATATATTTCATTTACGTTAATAACTTATTTATATTAACCAATATGACATTAAATTTTATAACATCATTGTGTATCAGGATAAGATGTTGCAACAGTCACAAGAAAGTAGTTTGAGTTTCAAAGGAAATGACATACTTACTGAAGCATTGGGAACTCCTGAATATAGTGATCGAGTACGAGCTAAAAGAAACCATTATACACCACGACAATATTTTCATTCTATGGCAGATCATGCTTTGCAAAAATTTATAAAAGAATCACAAGAGTGACAATCAAAGTTTGAGGCAAAAATTTTATTCTAACTCTTTCAGATGGTACCCACTGCACCTCAATCTGATGTTGGTAGCTCCAACATGCTCTAAAAACATATTGTATTTCCTGAAAGTGTTGAGCAACCAAAATGTCAAGTAGATGACCACACTCCTCCAATGCTAAAAGCAACATGGTAAGTTGTAATTAATATTATGTTCTATAATAAAAATGTGTTAACACAAACTCATAATTTTCATATCAACTTACCTAGTTGATTAATTCTTATATAGAAGTAATGTTACAATATATGTTTGTATAATAAATTATATTAATAAGCTCATTAAGTTATGATAACTTAATTTTGTCTAACTAATTATTTCCTACTTAGAAAATATCAACTTTAGATGATTGCATATAACTAAACAATATTATTTCATTTTATAGGTTAGGAATTGTCAATTGGCCATAAAAACAAAAGAAAATATAGTTGCAGCTGGAACAATGGTACTTGAATGTGGTGCTAACTTCCTTGTTGTTGTGGATGTTTCTTATGATCCAAATGCATTACTTCCTGTACATATTCCAAGCCAAATTACCACTATTGGAGATGTTATTGGGCATCCAATTTTATGGGCTGCCCAATTAGTCATTCATATTACTAATCTCATCCAGGTATGTGTTTTTTTTAAAATAATAAATTTCTTGTTACTAATAAAAAAACTATTTTATTTAGGACAAGTCTTATATATACAATGATATTTTATGTATGATAGAATTCAAATAAATATAAGAAACAGATGAATAAAGAGAGAACATTAAGTTTTAAGGCTAAGAACCCTGTAGATATCAAGAACTTTGCTACATTTGTTGGGCTGTTGTTAAAGGATGAGAAGGTACATGTATTAGAAATCATAGAGGATGTTTTTGGAGAGTCTTTTAAGACCTTCATCATGAAAGAAGATATGGATATCATAATTTCATCAACAGAGATGTCATCTAATTATTTTATGTTCTATATATGGTAAGAGAAACATTTAATATATTTTTCATATATTTTAACTATCTTATTTATGCTTTAATTTTTTAAAATGAGAATTGTAATTAATTTCAGTTACATTCAAATATTAAAACTTTTAAATATTGTGTGAAATTAAATTAGGCACTTGCATAAAAAGATGGTTGATGCTAAAGAGGCAGAGCGATTTATTTTTGTAAATCCGACCTTGGTTTCCAAAGCTGGAATGGGAGAAGCAATCAATAAAAATAGGTCAATGGTTATAGCTAATAGGTTGATGAAAGAAAATAATGTTGATTTTGTTTTTATTCCATATAACCCAGGGTAAGTTATTAAACATAAGTAAGCTTATAATTATGCATATTTATCAAATTATAATTGATATGTAGTTACACTAATGTTAATTTTGTAGTTGTCATTGGGTTTTGGTGGTACTTGACATAAAGACTTTGATCGCCTATTACCTTGATTCCTTGCATCATCAACCTTCAGATGATCTTAAAGACACTGTTAATATGTAAGTTTTTTCCTTAATATTATAGAATGAAACATAGTTGGTAACAAAAATTTATTCTCTTCATGCATGGCTCTAAGAATTCCTCCACTTAAAAAATATAAATCATCAAAAAGAGAGCCTAATTGGGCTATATTATGGGTAAATAACTCATATAAACTCAATAAGAAAATATTTAGTGTCTTCTTCTTAATTTTAAACTTAGTACAATATGACTTGCAAGTAACTCCATATATATAATGATTTTTTTATCCATTTAGTGCTCGCGACAACCAGGTTGTGTTGAATGTGGATACTATGTGATGAGATATATGAGAGATATCATTCTGGATCAAGGATGTCTTACAACAAAGGTATGTGTTGATTTGTTGGTTCTCAATATATCAATGTTCATTTTATTTTCCAATATAATTGATGAAACTATTACTTTACTTTCAATAGTTTAATGGGATAAAATCATACAACAAAGATGAGTTGAATGAAGTACGATTTGAATGAGTGATGTTGGTGACTCAATTAATACTTTCCTCGGTTTGAAAAGCTTTGGGGACACCTTTTTATATTGAAGCATGAACAAATTTTGACATATCCAACTATAATAGTTGGGCAATTACTCTTCCACGGTAGTGAGATTAAGCTACAGAAATAATAGAAACACAGAAAATAAGCAATATATATCCCAATCCAGCAAGGATCCATGACAAAATCAAAAAACGAGAAATCAACACCGAAAATAACGTGGTTCGCTTGTCGCTCAGTACGACTAGCTGCATCCACCAGAAAATGCTTATGCATTACAGATTAAAACTAAATAGAAATGTCTTATAGTATGCAGCACACAGAACAGTCATGATAAATCACACAGAGAGAAGAGAGAGGGACAATGAACAGTTCCACGAGTCCAAAAACAACCACCCAAAAATAAAATTACAGAACATTTTATATTAAAAAAATCTCTCGTTTAATTTAACCAGAGCGGGACCTCCGTTATTATGCTACTACTACATCCCCGGCCTCTTAATATTTCCTTTCCTGCACTTACATGAAAATATTAAAACAGAAAAAATATTTTGTTATACAAACAGATTGTAAATAAAAACAAATTACATATACAGTAATAACTTTTGATGAGGTTCATACTTTATCTCTCTTTTGAACCAAACTATGACTGAAGGTAAATTGTTTGACATAATCATTTGAAGACATTGTATTTTCCTTCCATATTCATAATATTTCTCTAATTTCTAATAGTTGAATTAAGTTAGTATATTGTATGCATGATTCATATGTGTCTAAAGGGAAACTTTTTTTTGGTGAAGTTAGAAGATCTTCCAACTTTGGAATGGTCCATGAATTATTGTGATAATAAAGATATTTTTCATAATAATATCAAGTTTATTACTTCTTTCTTTCTATTAAATATTTTAAAATGGAATATGCAATTGGAACTTTATTGTTATCATATTATCTTTTGTTTTCGTTGTCAACTATAGATTTTTTTTATTTATTGGCTATGGAAAACATGGAGATTTCGACTTTTGGCTTCAATACTTTACCACAACATTATAAGTTACATTGTCACCCTTATAAAACACAATGATTTTTTCAAAGCACAATTTTTTTTATTACATGGCCTTTTATTTTATTAATGAATCTAAAACTATAAGTTGATGGATTACTATATATGTGTAATCAATAGAACTTAAAATTATATTACATAGCATCTAATCGAGTTTTTTTAAAGTATTGGGAAGATGGCTTGTAATTTAAATCTTCATTTTATTAAATTTAATTGGTTTTTATAGTGTTTCTTCGAGTAGTTTGTAAGATCTTTCAACTCACTACACACATATATGTTTTTAATGAATTATTATTGTTTTATATTTTAACATAATTGATCAACTTTTATGCCATAAGTGATAAATCTCTTGCTTTATATTTTACCCATTACTACTAACTTTGTTTTTGTTGTTAAATTTTTTTTAATCATATATGTCATTTGTTATGTAAATTATTTTCATGATATGTTGTTATCATTCATTCATTTTTATTTTCCAATACTCTATAATATTTTTTTTCTGCAAGTGTAATTGATTATAGTTCATCTTTTTGTATGTAGGTTTCTTTTTTTGGAAATTAACTTTCACCTTAGCCAAGCTAGCATGAAGTAGTTTCTTGGAGATAAGGCATAATTGGGTTGCATATATAAGAAAATTTGAATTGAATTAAAGAAATGAATATTGAAATTGTGATATTTTTTTTTGTTTATGAAATGCAAGAAGTACAAGTTCCCCATTGTAATTAAAAATTAAAATCTTGGTATGGATTGAAACGTTAGTTTTTTTTATGTGCATGCAGTATTACAATAACAGGTGAAAATATATTTACAACAATTATTAAATTGATATTTAATTAAATCATTATCTTCCTTGACACTTTTACTAAGTGTCATTGTATTCAAATTATTTAAGATTGATACAACAAATAATGACATTTCTCTGAGTGTCAAGGTAGATTGGTATAATAAATAATGATAGTTTTTTTAGCGTCAAAGTTTTTTTCAATGACACTTCTAATAAACGATATTAATTAGTAAATACTTATTATGACAGGCTAGTGGATGACACTTTCGATAAGCGACATGAAATATCATTAATAATGCTTTTTAAGCATCTTTAAATATATTTTTTGTTGTAGTGATAATAGTAATTCTATTTCTTATTCTATCTTTAATCTATTTCATACTAGTGCTTGCAAACCATCTCAAATAGACATTGTGGGAGGTACCATGTATTTTGTAATTTTAGTTGATTATTCTAGATTTACTTGGATATATTTCAAAAAATATTCACAATTAATTTTGTATCATAAACATATGAAAAATGTATTCACAATGTTAAATTCATGTGGGTGGTGCCACAAATTTTTTCCACCTTTGCTGCTCTTGTTGAAACCCAATTTTCATTTAATTTCAAAAAAGTTGGAAAAGATAATTTCATAGAGTATAAACACTATAAATTTCTCAATCTATTTACCCACCATGGAATAATTTTTCATCATTCTTCTCCTAATACCTCTCAACAAAATTGTCGTGGAAAGCATAAACACAAACAAATTGTAGACAATTCTGACTTTTTGATTTCTACATTTTATTCTGAAAGTTTCTGGTGAAAAGTAGCTTTAATCATTTCATATACAATAAATTATATTCAATGCAAAATCATTAGTAACCAATCTTCTTATGAACATTTGTATGGTAAAATGTGTGCTTAAAAATTTCTTTTGTATTTTTGGGTCTACATGTTTTTTTTTCTCTAGCTTCTTGAACAACCAAAGTTGACCCTCATTATTGATTATGTTGTTTTTATGGTTATCATATTGAACATAAAAAATATGTATATTGGGATCTTATCTTTAAACATTTTTTTATCTCTTGACATGTTACTTTTTTGGGAACAAAAGATTTATTCCAATATTTGTGACTTTCACTTTTCTGATAAGAATTCACATTTCTTCACTAATTTGTCTAATGAACTATTATTTGATGAATCATCAAGCATTTTCAATGAAACTCCCTCACATTCTTCTAACAATTTTCATACAAGAAAAATAGATAGTCAACCTACATCCCTATCTGAATCATTTGATTTTTTTACAAATTCAAATGTTCCTTCCTATTCTTATCTTCCTCTAAATAACAACACTTCTAGATTATGTCAACCACTACCTTATCTTTATGATTATCATTTTTATTCTATTATTATTTCTTTGAATGAGCTTTCATCATATCATGGAGCTAGTACTAATCTTTTCTAACAAAAAGCAATGGAAGAAGCAATACATGCCATAGCAAAAAAATCAAACCTGAGACTGGTTGATTTAAAGACCAGAAAACTATTATAGGATGCTAATGATTTTAAATAATTAAAACCCATGCTAATGCTTCAGTGCAATGATATAAAGTTCAATTATTGATAAAGAATCTTATTCAATATTTTGGCATTGATTATGAAAAAATATTTGCTCCAATGGCACATCTTACCTCTATTCATAGTAATTATTATGACTATCAAAAGGCAAAAACCTTTTTAGATGGATCTAAAGTTGAATGGAGATTTTTCTTATTAAGTCTATATGCAATAATGAAACCTCCAATTGGATATAATAACACACCTAAAAAGGTTTTATATATTCACAAAGCTTTGTATGGACTTAAGCAGGCTCTTCGAGCATGGTTTTATAGCTCAACTATTAGCAAGTTTGGATTTATCTATAGCTTTTATTATACCATACTTTTTCACCAAAAAAACATATAGGGTATATACTCTTTTGTTGCTTTATGTGGATGGTATCATAAATAATCGAGAGGATTTGTAGGTTATTGAAAAGTAGAAATAGTTTCTCAGTATACTATTTGAAATAAAAAATCTTATTCATTCGGGTTGTTTCATTGCGTTGAAGTCTCTTTTGATAGTGCATATCACTAACTATCTCGCATAAAATCTGCCATTGATCATTTCTTATGTTGCCTTCATAGATAATATGACTAGCAGAACTCTACTTGATGTCATTGTCAAAATTTCACCAACAAAAAAAATCTATTTTGAATGATACTTCCACTACAAGAAAAATCCCAGGTGGCTAAGGAAAATTACCTAGCTAAATGAGGATTTTTCGTCGCTAAACGGGATATAACAATGAATTAACGATGGAAGCTTTCTCAATCTAAAGTACTCGTCACTAAAAATTAAAGAGGGAAAGACTCCCTAGCTAAAAAATTTTAGCATCAGAAAATTTCCTAGTTAAAATAGTGATTTCCCTAGCTATTTAACAATGGAAAATTCCTTAGCTAAATTAGCAAGGAAAATATCTCTAGCTATTTTCATTCCAAAACTATTTTTAGAATTTTTTTTAATGTAATTAAATAATTTAATATTTTTATACTAAATTAAATAAAACCAGAAACTATAAATAATAATTTATAATTAACAAAAAAATAAAATCATTTAAAAAATTATTCTGATACAATATTTTACATAATTAAAACAAAAACATAACAAAATTTTATTACATCTTATTCATCAATGTATCTACCGACAGTGCATAAAGTATAATCTATCTGTACGTTGACATTGCTTTCTCTTTCTCAGTTCTTCCAATCACCATCTTTTTGCAGTGAAAAATTTGTCCGAGTCGCAGTGCGTCATGTCTAGTAAAAAATCTATTCACTTATACAAGCTTTGTACGTGGAATAATATGATATCATATCTGGACAAAAATTAAACCAATCAATAAAATCATAATAAATAAGTAAATAAAGTTATATTTTGATAAATATATAATACTGTAGTATATGTTTCATATATACTACAATGTATATGTACATATATACTAGCATTTCACTAGTTACAGATATTACTGTAGTATTATATGAACATTTACTGAGTATATACGTACGTATATACTGAGTATATACGTACGTATATACCATATTTGTTGATGCTGCTGCTGATAATAAAAGTGGGGCGGGCGATGATGCTCGACTGATGAAAGTCCCTGCCAATCACTTATTTTGAGATTGAGCGAGTTTTTGACGAGGAAGCGAGCTACTTCTCCCAAAATAAGACCTGATATTCCTTCTGGCACTCACGACCGATAAAAATCGAGTAATGTTACATTTTTACTTCCGATTGAATACAATTTTATTAAATCTGATATTATTACACGACACTACAAGAGCATAATCATCATCAACATCGTCGACATCATCATCCTAAGACCTAGTACAATTAGAACCAATCATTACAGAACATACAGCAAAAAAACTTATTTCCTCATACATACCCTTTCTACCATGTGATAATTGCATGCATATCTACACAATTACTAAGAGATTTAAGACCAACCTCTGTCTGCCTAGCTGGCCTAGACCAGAAATATCTTCATGCCACAGCTTTCGAGAATATCTAATATTCATTCCTTTTATGACCTACATCGGTAAGCAATGCACGATGATGACCAGACCAGCCCGAGCAATTATATATTCAAACATGTGTGTGTAAATGGGTGTGTGTGTGTATGACAATATATACATGTCTAAAAATAAATATATGCACCCACTTATGTATATACTCGGTATATACGTACGTATATTCTCAGTATATACGTACGTATATTCTCGGTATATACGTACGTATATTCTCGGTATATACGTACGTATATTCTCGGTATATACATACGTATATTCTCGGTATATACGTATGTATATTCTCGGTATATACTTACGTATATTCTCAGTATATGTGTACATATATACTATAGTATATATGTATGTATATATTGAGTATATACGTACGTATATACTACATTATTATATGTACATATATATAATCACATAGCCTCAGATGACACACACACACATGTACTTTCATGCAAATACACATACTATCAAAGACAGCAGAATGAAATAATCTAGGACTTAAAAACACACATATAGGTCTCTCGGGCATGGTCGGCACCTTCTAGTTCTTTATCCTATGGTACTCTGCGCAGATAAAGAATATTGTTATACCTACGCATGGAGCATAACATTGTACATTTACAAACCAATAAAGAACACAACACTATGCAATTGATAAATAGATAGACTAGCACATGCAACAACAACTGTCATTTGCTAGAAATTTCATACAACGAGATAATCATGAGTTTATTTTTAAATTACGAAATCAAGATTACTCTAAGATTTCTAGTGAACTGCCCATCAAAATATTCTTCTGTGTTGCCTAGCTTCACGCATCAGTCCATGGTTAACTATAAGAAAATTAGAAAGTGTCAAATAAAAGAGAAATGGAAGTTGAAATGACAACATCATGCATGGTATTGAATATTTCCACACATGTAGGTTCATTTAGGAATCGTAATGGCTATTAACATTTCAACAGTTTAATTCCACCGATGATTGATAAAAAGGAGACACAGATCTGAACTACGATAATGCAGATCTACACAAAATAAGAGTGTCAAGAACAAACTTGTATTTGCGTGGGACCAGAATTTTTTCTTTCATCTCACAACTTTAGAAGCTAAGGTGTTGTTCCCAACACCAGGAGGACCAGCCAAGCCTTTTATTTTTTTATAATAGGCTAAAACTCTACCCAAAATATTCGGGGACACACAAACATATTCACAGATATATAAAAAATAGTAATTATAGACATGAACAAACACAAATCTAAGTTGATTGTCATACAACTTCAACAAATATCTAAAAGATGTCCAGCAATGATGTTTAGAGAGAATGAGAATGCAAAAATAAAATATTTCAGGAATAATGAAGATAATAGAAGCTCGACCTCCTTTTGAACAAACACACACACACACACATATTATATATATATCACTATATTTATAACTATATATATATATATATATATAACTATATATATATATATATATATATAAAACTATATATATATATATAAAACTATATATATATATATATATATAAAACTATATATATATATATATAACTATATATATATATATATAAGTATATGAGTATATATATATGTATGTGTGTGTGTGTGTGTGCGCGCGCGTGTTTGTGTATATATATATATATATATTACACACATGTAATTTTTAGATTAAAAAAATAATCCCACTACATCAATTCCAGAATTTGAAAATTAGTTTCTAAAATCAAAAAAGTGGTTTTTTTATTTTAAAATAATTATTTTATATTTTTGTAAATTTTTTTTAAATGATTATGTACTTACTTACTGTGCGGGCAGCAAAATTGAGTATTTGATCTTGTGTGCATCAAACAGAAAAAAAAAAGTATATTTATTGCAAAGACAACCGTTGCCGGTTGCTCGTTGGGCAATATTCTTCCGGTGAGCGGCGACCTGCTGAACTGGTTTCTTACGAGTTCATGATGATAAGGTTCCTATCCAAACACCGTGGGTGCACACCCACAGAATGATACCAATACTGCCATTTGCAATCGAACAATTCTTTCCAATCAGTCGCCCCCACACCGGACCGAACACTAATGGTGCATACAGCTTACGACTGTGTCTCTCTTTTAACGGACAACCCTGCTCGGATAGACGCTGTCGAGTCACACTGCGCGAAGCTCTTCATTGCATGTTCCGATGGATCCCTCCGAATCTATGCGCCGGAATCTTACCTATTCGATGGGTTATTGGTTCCTGACTATCATCGGCAATTGCATGAGCTTCGGAAAGAGAAGTACATGCTTGAAAAAACAGTGAGCGGGTTCTCAAAAAAACCCGTTCTGTTAATGGAAGTTTTGGGGAGTCCAGAGCTGCTTTTGTCGCTCTCGGATTCGATTGTATTTCATGGATTGCCTGGTTTGGAAGTAGTAGCTGTGATTTCCAAAGGGAAAGGGGCTAATGTGTTTTCGTGGGACGATAAGAGGGGGCTTTTGTGCTTCGCCAGGCAAAAGAGGGTTTTGATATTCAGGCATGATGGTACTTTACTGCATCTGTCTTGTGTGATTTTGTTTGCATTTCTTGCATGTGGAATTTGTTGTGGCCATACATGGCTTTATGATTCTTTGATGGTGGGTTGCTGAATCCTAGAATAGAATTTTCCATGGAGTGAGAATCCCTGAAAGTTTTGCATGTGGAATTAGCTGTGATTTTCCATGGTGGGTTGCTAAAGTTGAACTCTGTTATGTGTTACCTTATTGATATTAGCTACATGAGACACTTGATATGGAAAGATTACCTTTTGGGCTATCTCTTATCGGTTGGTATATAGGATTGTGTCTTCATGTGTTCCATGTAGTATCGGACAGCCGCCAATGGTAGTGATGTGAGAGAGGGTAAGGTTGCTGGTTGCGGAAGCATGGTGGTATCTTACATGTAATTATTTCTTTTGTTATTTAGAGAATAGAGATGGTATGCGTGAATAAAAATATGTATCTCTCAACCCATTAGACTCTTATTGTGGAAGAGTTTTCATAAGTATAATGTATGATTTGAATGCCAACCTTGTTTAAAACATGATATTTATTAAATATGATTACTAACTTTTGATTAAAGTATGTTATTAAATGCACAAGTAGTTTTTCATGAAGGAAAAGACTGTGTATATGAGTGAAAAAGAATGAACACTTCAGAAAAAATCAAATATATTTTATTTTTGTTTCTATTCATTTCTATTTTTTCTAGTTATTTTATTTTTTCCTTTAAATTATCTATTTAATTCTAAGATAATAATGAGAAATAATATAATAATACTCAATATCTAAAATATCATATATTTCATTCTTATATAATAAGCAAAAATGATTGAGATAACTTATATATTAGGTGCTCTAATAAAATGTATAAACTACGTATAAAAAGAAAAAAAATAAAGCATAAAATATAAATTAGTAATTCACATTACACATAGAGTTATCAATTGGGTTGGGTAGCCTGAGCACGACCCATAACACAACATGATCCAGCATCGTATATGGTCTTGAACAATGTTGGCCCGAGGCATTGCTCATGCCATGCTGGGCTGGTGTGAGCTATGCCTTATGTTGGCTTAGACATGACCTGCGTGCCTAGCTCAATGGCATGATCTATCGACTCGCTGGCTTGGGATCAGGCATGAGTGAGTCTTGGGTCACGAGTTATACTCGTTGGTGCTCTATAAGCTAGGTTTTGCTCATATGGTCAGTCACCATTGGCTCCTACGAATGTGATGCTGCTTGGCTTGTCCCACTCGTTGTGTTTTCATGCAATGAGTATCAATAGAGACAATGATAGGTATAATATATCACTATTTTTGCTAGTTTAAAAAAATATATTTTTTAATCTGTACTTTGTAGATGTTAGATTTAATCTAATGGTTACTTCCTGGTATTCAATGGCTGTCATGATTTTGGCCAAATAAAATAAAAAAAATAAATAGAGATTAAAAATTTAAAATTTTTATTCTATTTTTTTTTCTCCGTGCTCTTATCTGTCCTCATTTGATTGATATAATGTAGGGTTGTTTTTTATATTAATTTTTTGTATTATTTATTTTATGACTTAAGGTTTATGTTATGCATATGAGACATGCAGTGGTGTGACTGTGCAACTTACCTTGAGATTAGATTTTAGTAGAGGTGTCAAACGGGATTTGCCAGGCCAGCCCGGCCCATTTTTTTGAGCATGACCGTGCTTTCGTGTCAGGCTAGGCACGACATGATTACTATACCATGCTGTGCCTGGCCCGACATGGTTTATTCAAGTCAGGCTTAGCACGGCCCATCGGCCCGGCGGTAAAAGTACAATGTCAGGTCAGGCTTATACGGATCAAAACAGGCCCGTACGGGCCTGGTTAAAAAAATAAAATTTTTATATTTTAAAAAATGTAACTTATTGTATTAAACTATATATAAAATATATATTATATTATATATAGATAATGTTTAAAAATTTTAAATTTGTAACTTGAAAATTATTGAACATAAAATATTAATAAAGTTAAGATTATTTTTATTAATTTTTAATAAATTTAGATTATAATTTATTTGAATTAAATAATAGAGTTTTAAATGAAAAATTTAAACATAAAAATAAATTAAACAAAAAATTTCGTTAAAAAAAATTACAAAGTAAAAAACAAAAGCAAACTAAATGTCTAATCGGCCAATAGATACTGAACCAAAGCAAATACGACGTAACTTAAATAAAAAAATATATAATCAATACAAAATAAAATATCGAAATCAAAAAGCAGAATCAAGAATACATAATACAAATTATCAACTGTGTTCGTGACTGTGAGACATCAAAAATCAAAATTAAGTGGCAATGACAAATGACATGTGGCATGACATGGTGTGGCATTGCATTGGCAACTGACGTCTGGCAACGGGCAGGGGAAATCGACAATCACGTCAATCGTCAATTGGCATATCATGAGCATCATCAACCACAACATCAAACTCAATATCATATGAATCATCATCATTAACAATTAACTCTATTTTTGCAGCGGATGCAGTCCATGTCCCAGCTTTAGTACGATCCTGGATGCTTAATCTCAAATTCTCTTAATCTTTCAAATAGGCCAATACCTCAATAATATCTGGACATAATCTCGATCTCCTATCCGAAATCACGTCCACTGTAATAGAAAAAGTAGACTCCGATGCTATGCTCGACACTGGAGGAGTCAGTAGATCCAGTACCATCCTAGATAGCACGGGAAAGGTGATCCTATATGATTTTCACCAATGTAATATATCAAGATTATTAGTATCATAATATGATAGGATTGAGCAGTAATCAGTATTTAAGTACCAAGAAAACTCGCTCCTATGTGACAGTCCACCCCATTTTTTTCCCTCGCTAACTGAATGAAAAATCATCTCCTAAGAAGGTGTCAATGTCTGTAATCACAGTCTCATTACTACTACCACCATACTTTGTATCATAGTATGTAAATATGTCAGTCAATTTTTCGTGAATAAATTCTTCAGGTGGCTCTTTCAGGTTCATGCACGAGGAAATGTATGTCAGAGTGTTATCTATCCCTTCCACCTTAATCATAGGGTCCATGCATTCAGTGAGACAATAAAGATATGAAATGATGGATTAGTACTTTAAGTACTTGATTTTTATCTCTGCAATTATATGGTTAAATATCGGGTCAGCTCGATATTTCCTAAACATGCTACTAATGTTGCATATGCACCTGAGTGCAATACAAGTCGTGAGAGTATAAATTGACGAATACATGTTCGTTATGTCATAAAAAATTTTCATAAATTTCATAAATGAAATTCCTGAAGCCTAGTCAGTATCGTAAATAATAAGTTCGTCACTCTTACTATTGACGTAGTCGGATATCATGTGTTCATATCCAACACATGATTCTAATATCAGGTACGTATAATTTCAATGGTGTCTCACATCCGATTGAAATTTTTTCTTCTTAAGATTTGCAGACAAACAGAGACTACCAAACTCTTATTGTCTGTGAGGAGTACGAATATATTTTAGTGTATTATGTATATTATCCAACGCGGGGAAATATACCATCATACACGCCTGTTCAATCAGGTTAATCACGTGACACATATATCTGACATGGAAGATATCTCTTAATGGTGTGTATTTAATATTCCTAACAAACATGTTAATTGATACTTCATTATTATATGCATTATCGAATGTGATATTAAAAATTTTATTTTGAATTTTCTATTTTCCTAAAAATTTTCATCATACACTCAAAAATGGTCGAATCATCATGAAGATGAAAAATCTCAGAGAATCTTAAATTTTTTTTATTCATTGTGCAGTTAGAATCTATATAGTGGCCGGTGAGATATGCATAAGATAATTTATCGTGACCTGTCCAGATATCGGATATTACGGACACCACTCCACTATATGACAAATTTATTAATTATTTTTTGTTTTTCTAACTTATAAAATTTTAGTATGTTATTTCTAGATGTGGACCTAGGAATTCTACGATAAGCAAGCTAAAAATATATCTGCATGATGTGCACTATCCTTGGATCTTTTGAAAATCTAATCGGAAGACCCATCAATATGATAAGTTTGACCAAGTCTTTACTACCCAACTCGTTGTGGTATATGAATGGAGTAAACTTTGAGACTGAACTCGATCCAGTTTTAAAAGATATAGTACTAAGTTGGGTTTGCCTAGGATTTAATATTTTGTGTTTTTTAGTACATAATTCGGCATGCATCTTAAGATGCCCAGTCCCAAACGAACTCTAACAAGTTAAATTTCTCATATAATATTTACACTGTGTCATTTCTTCTTTCTCACCCCTCATATTTTTTTATTTTATTATATTAAAATAAGTCTAAATTATAAAAGTCATAGTTTTTTATTTTTAGATGTTTGGGTTGAGACGAATAGAGAATCCAAAGTTTCAGCAATCTCAAACTTCTGTGTAAGATTTTTATTTTCTAAATTTAAATATGTTTCATTAGTATTATTTATTTTTTTTGAATTTTTGTTAAATATGAGGTAGAGCCTAGATGATGGATTTTAGATTTTCGGATTAGAGAGAAAGAGAAAGTAAACAAAAAAACTTAAAATATTCAGTAAAGCAGTGAGGTAGATCACGTGCATGGTGCACCACAGTCTAGTTCAAATTTTTAAACCTGAGTTGAGAGTCCCAAAAAGTCAAGCCGAATGACGAAATTCCGAGTCCCGCGAGAGAGAAGAGCAAGAGTTTTGAGAGAACGAGATTTGAGAATATATATTTATGAAAAACATAAATGTTATAGAGAGGGGGGAGGAATTTATAGATTAAAAGAATTTTTTTTTAAAAAAATATTTTTTATGTTTTTTTTTAATTTTTTATTGAATTTTAGGGGGCAAAATCATGATGGCCATTGGATTCTGCCCCCTAGTCGTTGGAGGCGAAATCCAATGACTGATATTCAAATTTTTATTTTTATTTTTTTACATGTTGGGGGGGAGGATTTGGGTTGGGCGGGACCGTGGGTCAAGTCGGAGTGGAATTGAACCTGTGCCTGCATGTTTTCCCTATCTGAATGGCGATGGGGTGGGGTGCGGGACATGTCCTGTGCCGGCGGGCAGTGCCACGGGCCATCGAACCGTGTCGGATTAGGCACGACACGAGGCCTAGTTGGCCTTGGAACGACACTTGCCCCCGAGCACAAGAAATTTCCATGCAGGCTAGCCCAGGCACCGCCGAACCGTGCTGTGCCTTGTGTCAGACCGGGCCGGCTCAGCCCGGTTGACACATCTAGATTTTAGAAATGATGTAAATTTTATAATAAAGCAATTACATTATTATTTTTTGTTTTTTATAAGTTTTTGATTTATTTAGTTTTATAATTTATTTAAATAAATATAAATATTTTTTTAAAAATATCACATACTGAACTTGATGATAATTAATATAAAATTATTGTAGTTGTAGATAATAATGAGAATCCTATCGAAAAGTTCGAGGTTAAAATTATATTTTCCTAATGACTTTGATTCAAACTTATTTGACACTAAAAATTTAGATGAACATAAATAGTATGAAAATATGATAAAATAATAAAAAATAAAAATTATAAGAGTATTGAAGAAGAATCAACATAATGTATATATTATCAAAAGATATATATATTTAGGAGTGCATATGAGACGGAGCATCTAATAATGTATGTTGATTAATATACAAAAAAATATTATGTATTAGGAGGTAAACTCAACTTAGTAGTAAGTCATTCAATGTCCTAAAAAAGTTATGCAAAATTGTATATTATTTAGAACTTCCTTTTTGTGACAAAATCCATCATGTGTTTCATGTTTTCTAGCCTTAATGAGTAGTTGGATCTCTTTCAACCCTTCTCTTTTCTTCCTCACTTGAGTGATGACATGGAAATGCTAGTTGAACCAGAAAAAGTTTTGGGAATGAGACTTAAGTTTGGGTCCAGTAGATGTGAAATTGCTCATCAAATGGGAACCATTTACTTAGATTCAAGAATGGTTTTCAGGCTTTCACCTTGAGGACAAGGTGACTTTTAAGCCATGAGTTAATGTCATGCCCTCAATCTATTTTACTTATACGAGGTGCAAGCATTGTAAGGTTCTAAAGGACAAGGTGGAAAGCATGTGAAGAAATAATTTTTTGTTATAGAGGTGTCAAATAGGCCATACCGGCACGACACAACCCAAGATTATGTGGCTTAGTTGGGTTAATGTGTCATCATGCCATGTTGGGCATGGCATGAGATTCCAAATAGTCGACCCAGCAAGGCTTGTCGACCTGCTGCTAGGCACTTTCATGCTGGGTTGTGATGGGTGATTTTCATTATGTTTTATTAGGAAATTTAGTGTTTAATAATATAATTAAAAATTTAAATGAATTAAAACTTAATTTTGTTATTTAAATATTTTATATTTAAATTAAAAATAATATAATAAAAAAGTGTATTGCATTAGAAATTAAAATGAATTAAAATAAAAATAATTTAAAAAAAAAGATATAACATTCGGCTCAACTCAAAAATTTAGATATCATATGAAAAATATATAATCTAAAAATCAAAAAATTATACATAATATAAGATGAATCAAAAATAAATAAATTATGTATCACTAGACTTCATAATATGAATTATCAATTTATGTCCATAGTATGGTATTATCTTTATGGATGAAAATCACTATCATCATGCATGATTATGAATGTAGTAATAGTACTAGTAGTTGTCTCAATTTTCTTGATGTCTTATGAGACATTATTCGCTAGTAATTTTTTGTTTTATTTTAAATGTTCAACCTTGAATTTTTTTAATCATTCAAGTATGTAATTGTTTCTATGAATTTTTTTTGTAGTCTGAATATTCTATCTGAAATAATATTTAATATTACAGAAAAATAAATTATGATATTATGTTAGATATCATAGGGGTTAGTAGTTTACATATTATCTTATATAACATAAGATAGATGTATTCATATGTTTTTTATTAACTTAAAAAATACAAAATTTTTTAATTATCGTATGATAAGAAAAAATAGTAATCAATATCTAAGTATTAATGTAGCTCATTCCTATTTGATAGATTATCTCATCGTTTGACCTTAATTAACTGAATAGAAAAGTTATTATCTTTGAATATGATATCTATGCCCATATTTGAGGCTTTGCTACAAATATCACACATATTGTAATAATATATAATCATGTTAGTTGGAATGTATACCATAAAAATCAAAGGATCCATACAAGTAGCTAAGTAATAAAAAAATTGAAATGAATGATTAGTATTTTAAATAGAGGTGTCAAATGGGCCTTGCCAGCCTGACTCGACTAATTTTTAGTCAGCACGACCGTGCTTTCATGTCGGCCTAGGCACGTCACAGTTTCTTCAGGCTAGGCCAAGTATGGCCCGCCGGCACGGTCGGTTATTTTACCATGCCGGGTCAGGCCTGTATGGGCCAAATCATGCCCGCAGGGGTTGGTTTAAAAAAATTAATTCTTTTTTTGTTTTTAATATTTATGTTTTTATAAAATATATATTATATTAGATAATGTTTAAAAATTATAAAATTATAACTTGAAAATTGTTGAATAGTTATAAAGTTTAATTTTTTTTAATTATGTTTTAATAGATTTAGATAATAATATATTGGAATTAAATTATAAAATTTTTAATGAAAATTTTAAACACAAAAATAAATTAAACATAATTTTTTAACAAAAATAACAAAGGCACAAAGTTAAACACAAACCAAATGTCCAATCTATCATTTCCAAACCAAAGTAAATACAATGTAACGTAAATAAAAAAGCGTACAAAATAAAATATCGAAATCAAAAATCAGGAATCAAAAATAACACAAATCATCAATTGTGGGGTATCAAAATCAAGTAGCAATGGCATGTGGCGTGGCAACGGGCATCCTCATCAATCGTCCATCGGCATATCATAATCATCATCAATCGCAACATCAAAATTACTATCATATGGATCATCATCATCAGCAATCAATTCTTCGTTTTCACTGTGGCTGTAGTTCCTGTCCCAGTATGATTTTGGATGCTAAATCTCGAATCCTTTCAGTCCTTCATGTATGTTAAGGCCTTAATAGTATCTGGATGTAATCTTAATTTTATATTCAAAATCACATTCATTACAATAGAAAAAGTAGACTACGATGCTATGCTCAATACCGGAGGAGTCAGTAGATCCCGTGTCATCTTAGATAGCACGGGAAAGGTGGACTCATATGATTTTCATTACTGTAATATATTAAGATTCTTAATATTAGAATATGATAGGATTGAGTAGTAATCGGTATCTAAGTATTGAGAAAGCTCGCTCATATGTGACAGTCCACCCCGTCGTTTTTTACTCGCTAACTGAATAAAAAAATTATCTCCGAAGATGGTATCTGTATCTGTACTCATAGTCTCACTATTACTACCATTATACATAGTATCGTAGTATGTGAAAATGTCAGTCAACTTCTCGTGAATGAATCATTTATGTTGGACTTTCAGGTTCATGTATGAAGAAATGTAGGTCAAAATATTATCTATCCCTACCACCTTAACTCTAGGGGCAATGCATGTAGCGAGACAATAAATAGATGAAATAGTGGACCAGTATTTTAAGTAGATGGTTTTTATCTCTGCAACCATATGGCTAAGTGTCGGGTCAGCTCGATACTTTCTAAAAATGCTATTAATGTTGCATATGCACCTGAGTGCAATGCAAGTCGTGGGACTATAACCTGACGAACACATTAGTCGTGTCATAAAAAATTTTAAGGAATTTCATAAATAAAATTTTTGTAGCCCAGTCAGTATCATCAATAATAAGTTCGTTACTCTTATTATTAACATATTCGAATATCACATGTTCGTATTCAACACATGACTCCAACATCAGGTGCATATAATTTTAACGACATCTCACATTCAATTGAAATTTCTTCTTCTTAAGATTTACAGACAAACAGAGACTACCAAACTCCTGTTGTTTGCGAGGTGTGTGAATGTAGTAGTGCATTACGTATATTATCCAACCTGGGGAAACACACTTTCATACTCGTTTGTACAATCAGACTAATCACGTGACACATGTATCAGACATGAAAAATCTCTACTAATGGCGCGTCTCTAATATTCTTAACAAACATGTTAATCGTTACTCTATTATTAGATGCGTTATCGAATATGATACTAAACATTTTATTTTGAATTTTATATTATCTAAAGATCTTCATCATACACTCAAAAATAGTCGGGTTATCATGAGGATGGAGAATTTCAGAGAATTCTAAAATTTTTTTATTTATTATCCATTTAGAATCTACATAGTGGGTGGTGAGATATGCATAAGATGAATCATCGTGACTTGTCCAAATATTAGATGTCACGGACACCACTCTACTATATACTATAAATTCATTAATTATTATTTGTTTTTCTAATTTATAATACTTTAGTATGTCATTCCTAAATGTGGATCTAGGAATCCTATGATAAGTAGGTTGGAAATATGTCTGTATGATGCTCATTACCCTTGGATCTTCTGAAAATTTGATCGGAAGATCCATCAATGTGATAAGTTTAGTAATCTCTTTCCTACCCAACTCGCTGTGGTATATGAAGGGAGTAAACTTTGAGATTGAACTCGATCCAGTCTCAAAAAATATACTGCTAAGTTGGGTTTGCCTAGGATTTAATGCATCATATTTTTTGGTGTATATTTTGACATGCCTCTTATAGTGCACAATCCTAAATGAATTCTTATAAGTTAAATTTCTCATACAATATTTGTACCATGCCATTTCTTCTTTCTCACCCAAAATTTTTTTTATTATATTAAAATGAGTCTAAATTACAGAAGTCTTTCTAGTTTTTTATTTTTTAGATATTTGGGTTGAGACGATCAGAGAAACTAAAATTTCCGCAGCCTCGGACTTTTGTGTAAGATTTTTAATTTCTAAATTAAAATATATTTTATTAGTTTAGTTATTTTTTTGGTTTTTTTAGATAAGAGGTAGAGCCTAGATGATAAAATTAGATTAAAGATTAGAGAGTATAGACAAGAGAGAGAAATTAAACAAAAATATGATTTATTTTTAAATATTAATTATTAAGTTAATGTTTTAGTTAAATAATAAATAAAAATTTAAAATACTCGTAAAACAGTGAGGTAGATCACGTGCACCACAGTCTACCTCAAGATTCAAACTTTCAAAGTCGAGCCCGAGTTGCGAGTCCCTTAAAGTTGAGCTGAATGATGAAATCTCGAGAGAGAGAAAAGATTTGAGAGAGATTTGAGAGAGTAAGAATATATATTTTTGAAAAATATAAAAATTATAGAGGGGGGGGTTTATACATTAAAGGAATGATTTTTTTTTAAAAATATTAATTTTTATACATTATAGTGAGGTCTGTAAGATTCTGCCCCTTAGTCATTGGAGGCAAAATCCAATAGTTAAAATGCAAATTATTATTATTATATATATATATATATATATATATATATATATATTAATTTCGAACTGTTGGGGTGGGCATGTGGATCGGGTTGGGGGGTGGAGTGGATTCGGACCCGTGCCCGAGTAGTTTCTGTATGGCAGTGCTGTTGGTACTGGGTGGGACCGTGGGTCGGTGTCTTGGTTCGTGTCGAGTACTCGAGTTACCGTCCCAATGGGCCACGAAACTGTGTCTGGCTAGGCACGACACGAGGCTCGGTTGGCCTCGGCATGGTGCCGTGGACAGGCATGACACGGGCACGGGCACAAGAAACTTTAGTGCCGGGCCAGTCCAGCCCGGCACGACAGAATTGTGCTATGCCTTGTGCCGGACCAGGCTGTCCTGACTCTGTTGACACTTTTTAATTTTAAACTTATTTTTCATCTCAACAATCATGATACTAAATATAATATTTTTTTTATACTTGTTAAATATACTATTAATATTGCACGTATATCTAAGTGCAATGCAAGTGATGAGAGTGTACTTAGAGAATATATATTCATTGTATCATAAAAAATTTTTAAGAATTTTATAATAAAAATTTTTTAATTTTTTTCTAAATCATCAATTATGAGTTTATCACTATTATTATTAACTTAGTTGGATATGATATGTTGGTAGTTAATATATGACACTAATATTAGATAAGCATAATTTCAATAGTATTTCATATCTATTTGGGATTATTTTTCTTAGACTCACTAATAAATATAAATTTCTAAACTTTTATTATTTACCATTTTAAAGTATTTTAATGATTTTTTTATTTTGTTTATTGACGTGGAAATAATTATTATTTTTCCTTGTACTATTAAGGTAATTATATAATATATATATTTAACATGAAAAATTTTGCCAATAATTTATCTTTAATAGTTTTGACAAATATATTAATGACAATCCTATTATAGAGGTGTCAAACATGGTGGGCTGGGCCGGCTCAGCTCGAGGCATGACATGATTCGGCCGTGCATGGCTTGGCACGACACGAGAATGATTTGTGCCCATGCTGGTGCTGTGCCTGTTCATGGTACGCCTTGTGCCGTGCTATGCTGAGGTCAACCGGGCCATGTGCCAGGCCAAGCATGTGTCCTGACCCACCCAGCCTGATGCCCCCAACCTGAACTGACAATCCGAGGCTCGATGAATCAGAAAGTTTCGTCGAGCCTGAATCCGACCTGTTGTCTTTTTTGACCCGAGTTTGAGGCACGATTCCTTTCCATTCTAGAAGCTAAAGCTTCTGGAATGGGACTGTTTGGGTTGGTTCGACGGTCGAACAAACCCAATCGATAAAAAAAAATTAATCTCAATTTAAGCCATTGAATTTTGTCTCCAATGACCATGAGGTAGAATTCGACTACCCTAAGGATTCTGCTAATTTTTTTAATTATTAAAAATTTTAAAAATAAAAAAATACTTTAAAAAAAAATTATTTTATTAATCTATAAAATCCCCCCTCCCTCACTCTAATATATATTTTTTAATAACATAAATTTCATGCTTGGCTCAGCTCTGCTCTTGATCTTCTCGCTCTCTCTTTAATTTTCTTTCTCTCCGGATTTTAATTTTTGGGACTCGACTTTGATATTTGGTGTGGATTGTGGTGTGAATGCAATGTAGATATAAAAAAGTTAAAATTTATGTGTTTCGATTTATGAGTATTTCATATTTGTTTTATTAATTAGTTTTTTAAGTTTTAAATTTTTAAATTTTTAAATTTTTAAATTTAAAAATTAATTATCTAGTCTAGTTTTTCTCTCTCTCTACTCTTTAGTCTAAAAAAATTAAAAATATGATAAATAGTAATTTAAAAGTAAAATGAAATAAATTTAAATTTAGAATATAAAAATCTTATGAAAAGGTTCGAGGCTGCCGAAACTTTAGTTTCTCCGTCGTCTTGATCAAATCATCTAAAAAATAAAATATTAGGATTTTAGTAGTTTGAACTTCTTTTGATATAATAAAACAAAAAAATTTTAGGGGTGCTAAAGAAGAATAGACACAATATAAATATTATAAGAATATTTTAAGTTGTAAGAATTTTTGTAGGATTGTGCAATTTAAGAAAAATGTCGAACTATGCATCAAAAAATATGGTACATTAGATTCCAGGTAAACTAACTTAGTAGTAGATTTTTTGAGGTTGGATCCAATTCATTATCTGCAACCAGTTGGGAAGGGAAGACATGCTCAAATTGATAACCATGATGAGTTTTCTGATTAGATTTTCAGAGAATTAAAGGATAGTTAATATCTTGTATACATATTTTTACCTTGTATATCGTAGGATTCCTAGATCTACATCTAGGAATGACATACTAAAATATTATAAGTTAAAAAAAATAAATAATAATTAATGAATTTAAGGTATATAGTGGAGTGATGTTCGTGATGTCTGATATATGGATTAGTCACGACGATGCATCTTATGCATGCCTCATCGCTCATTATGTAGATTCAAAATGGATACTAAATAAAAAAAAAATTTGGAATTTTCTGAGATTCTTCATCCTCATGATAACTCGGTCATTTTTGAGATTATGATGAAAATTTTTAGAGAATATAAAATTTAAAATAAAATTTAGTATTATATGTAATAATACATCTAATAATAGAGTAATGATTAATATGTTTATTAGAAAATATAATAGATAAACCATTAGGAGAGATTTTTCATGTTATATGCATGTGTCACATGATTAATCAAATTGTACAAGTGGGGATGAATGTGTGTGCCCCCATATTAGAAAACATACGTAATTTACTAAAATATATTTACAAATCTTGAAGACAATAAGAATTCGGTAGTCTTTTGTTTGTCTGAGAAGAAAAAATTTCAATCGAATGTGAGATACCATTGAAACTACACTTATTTGATGTTAGAGTTATGTGTTGGATATGAACACGTGATATCAGACCATGTCAATAGTAAGAATGATGAACTTACTATTGACTATACTAATTGGGCAACATAAATTTTATTTATGAAATTTCTGAAAATTTTTTATGACACGACGAATATATATTTGTTAGTTTATACTCTCATGACTTGTATTGTACTCAGGTACATATGTAATATTAGTAGCATGTTTAGGAAGTATCGAGATGACCCGACACTTAGCGATATGGTTGTAGAGATGGAAATCAAATATTAAAGTACTGGTTTATTATTCTAATTTTTTATTGTCTGACTACCTGCATGTAACTTAGGGTAAAAGTGGAATGGATAGAGAATATTTTGACTTATATTTCCTCGTGCATGAACCTGAAGACCCACCTGAAGGGTTCATTTACTAGAAATTGACTAAGTTGTTTACATATATGATATTAGGTATGGTGGTAGTATTAGTGAGGCTTCGAGTACGGATATGGATATCATATTCGGCCCATACGGGTCTGACCCAGCTTGGTTTCCCAACCTGCAGGGCTGATGGGCCGTGCTTGGCCTGTCACGAAGAAATTGTGCTAGGCAAGGCACAGCACAATGGCCCGGTTGGGCCACCTATAATCGGGCCGGCCCTGTCTGATACGGTTTGTTTGACACCTCTACCATGTCATTCAAAATATTATCAAAAGTAATATTAAAAAATTTATTATGAATATTATATTTACTAAAGATTTTAATCATATTTATATATGACAGGATTATCTGAAAGTGATAAAATATTTTTATTAAGTTTTTATTTTGAATTTACATAATGGATTGTGAAACATATAAATGATGTATCAACGTGATTAGTCTATGTGCCGGATATTATGAATACTACTTTATTATATTTTCTAAATTTATTAATTATTAATTATTTTTTTAATTTATAATATTTAATTATTTTTTCTATTTATGGATTTAGGAATTCTATGATAGGATAACTTGAAGTATATTTGTATAATACTGATTATTCTATGATAATGTGAAAAAAAAATTGAAAGGATTATAGTCAATTTGATCATGTTTTTTTTATCCAAAGTCATTATTGTAAATGAATGGGGTCAATCAGATGTGTCAACTATGTCATCTTGTGTACAACATGACATCCATATGACTAGGCTCGACATAGCCTTATGGCCCACCACCAGGCACATCTGTGATGAGTCATATAGGATTGTGTTGGGTTATACTGGTTCATGCTAGTTATGAGTAGCAAATAGTTTGAATTGAATGTGCACAGATAAAATATTTTGAAATTTTAACTTTATATTTATTCAAAAATCAAAATATTATATTTATATATTAAAATAATATATTAAAAAGTACATGTATAATATGCATTACATATTTACATTGCATTATAAAATTAAATAAATTAAAATAAAATTAATAATTAAAAAAGTTGTTTGATATTCAGATCAACTCAAAAATATTTAATGAAAATAATTCACAAGTATAATATGATAGATAATATAAAATGAAACATAATTTGTAGAAATCCAAAACAAACGAAATATGGAATCACATGAAAAAAACAACTCAAAATTTCTTGAGTCATTAATTTATGTATGTAGTATGGTAGTTTAGATACAAAATTTTATCATCTTGTATGATTTGTAAGATATTGTTAGTGATGATCTTAATATTCACGTAAGTTATCATGAGGTATCAATTGCTAGCTATTCTTTCTCTTCATCTTAAATTTTTAATCTTGAATCTTTTTATTCAAACATGTAAGAGGCTTTATAATATTTGATCGTAGTCTGAATTTATATTTAAAATAATATTAATAGTCAAAAAAAAGTAGACTTTGATGCTATGCTAGAAATTGAAGAGGTCAGTATATCATATATTATTTTAGATATCATGAGATATATAAATTTGTATAATTTTTACTAACTTAAATAATCTAAATTTTTATTTTTATTATGTGATAAGATAAAATAATAATTAATATTTAAGTATTGAAATAGTTTATTCTTATTTGATGAATTATTTTGTTATTTGTTTTTAGCTAACTAAATAGAAAAGTAATCATTTTTGAATATCGTGTTTATATATATTTGGAGTCTCGTTACAACTATCATACCCAATGTCATAATATGTAAATATATTAGTTAATTTTTTATGAATAAAATTTTTATGTTCATCTGTTTGGTTCTTATAAGTAGATATATATCTTAATATATTTTTTATTATTTATACCTTAATTCTAGGATTCATACAGATAACTAAGTAATACAAAGTCATAATGAAAGTTCAGTATTTTAAATATTTAATTTTTATCTCAACGGTCATGACACTAAATATATGATATTTTCTATATTTGTTAAATATGTTATTAATATTGTATATCTAATTATAATTCAAGTGATATGAGTATACACAGACAAACACATGTTCATTACTTTAAGAATCTCATGAAAGAAATTTTTCTATTAAGTCTGAATCGTCAAAAATAATAGTCACTTTTATTGGATATCACGTGTTGGTAGTTAATACATAAATTTAATATTAGGTATGTATAATTCTAATAATATTTTATATTCATTTGGATTTATTTTTTAAAAATTCATTAACAAATATATATTGCTAAACTCATATTGTCTGTTAGGTGTCTTAATATATTTTATTGAATTTCATATTTTTTCAAATATAGGGAAAATAACTTTTATTATTTTTTGTACTATTGCGTTAATTATAAGACACATATATCTATTATAAAAAATTTTACTTAATGAATTATTTTTTATGGTTTTGTCAATCATATTAATGGTGACTCTGTTATTATAAGTATTATTGAATGTAATGCTAAAAAATTTATTTTGAATGTCATATTATTTAAATATCTATATTATACACTCATATATAACAAGATTATTATAAGGATGAAAGATCTCTAAAAATTTTAAAATTTTTATTTAAGTTTTAATTTTGAATCTATATAGTCAACGGTGAGATATACAAATAATATATCATCATGACTAATCTAGATATCTAATATCATGAATACTATTTTATTATATTTTTTAAATTTATTAATTATTAATTATTTTTCTAATTTATAATATTTTATTTATCATTCTTATTTGTTGACCTAGGAATCATATAATAAGTAGACTGAAAGTAGGTCTATATAATACTGACTATCCTATAATCTTTTTTTTTAAATTTAATTGAAAGTTTAATGCTAAAGTTATTGTGGTTTATAAAAGGGGTCAATGAAGAATTTGATCCAACTTTAACTATTCCTCTGCTTAGTTGAGTTAGCATAATAATTAATTTATCATATTTTTTGGTATATTAATTAACATGCTTTTTAAGATGATTAGTGCGACCTATATATATATATATATTATGTTAATTACTATTTGATATTTTTTAGAATTTATATTTTTTATTATTTTATAGTGAGTTTATACTATTAAAGTTTACATATATTTAGGTATTTTAGGCTGATGGATTTTTGTCGAGATCATTGGAAGAAATTTAGTTTTGATCTTGAACTTTTTGATTGAGTTATTGTTATTATTTATATTCACATCAAATTTGTTATCATTAATTTTATTATTTATATTTTATATTTTAAAAAATTTAATAATAAAATATAATAAACTAATAAAAAAAATTGTATCATAATTACAATTGTGTTAATATATTTGAGTAGTAATGAATAGTTGCAGTTCACTTTCTATCGCTTATTCTCTTTTTCTAAATTTATTAGGCAAACTACTAATTGATAGCACAAAGAAATAACAATGAAAAATATAAATTATAAATGAGAACAAAACTCATAAGCAAAGAGAAGAGAGAGAAGTAGAAGTGGATATGATTGGATATAATGAAATTCAAGAAATTTCTATTTTTTATTTATATTTTTTTATATTAAAATAATTTTTTTATCTATTTTTTTTAAATTATAAATAGGTAGAAATTCAATAATTATCTAATTTTTATTTATAGCTATTGGAAAGAAATCAGATGACTACTAAATATTCTAATTTAAAATATATTTTTTTATTTTAAGTGACATAGAAAGTGATAGGATGCACATTTTGCTTTCTTGTCAACACCTATTACATGAAAACATGGTGGGCAGTTGGCTGGGGCATAGGATTGTTTTTTTTTTTACTTGGTCTCGTGAGTATGTGACTTGTGTCTAGTCAAGAGTTATCGTGCTAACGGGCTAGGTACCCAAGTCATGCCTGGCTCAGCATGATGCACTATTGACTTTGGCCCAACACGACATGAGCGGGCCTTGGTCTTGCACAATCCAAGTCTAGACATATTTTTGGACTATGCTGTGTTTGACTAAGCACGATTATTTTAGGTCATGCCTTATGTTGTGCCTTGGTCCCCCAACTCACTTTACACATCTTGCTTTAATGAAGATAAACTTGATCTAATATTAAAGGTTTCGCTGCTCAGTTAAGTTTGTTTGTGATACAATGTATCAAATTTTTTGATTGTAGATTGACATGTTTCTTAAGATGATCAATATTACGTATACTTATATATAAATATGTACACACACACACACATAATATACTATGACCTTTTTGGAAGTTTTTTTATGTGGGAGAGTTGGGAGCCTCTCGAATTGCTCTCTTCATTGTCTTTTAATTTTAGTTATCTTTACATTCTTGTTACAATATATTTTTTTCTTTTGTTGTACCAATCAGTTTTTCACCAGGTTGGTTGTTTGTTAGAGCTGGGATAAATTTATTTATTTTTTAAATAATTCATATGATTTTGGTGGACTTCACAGTGTCATCCATTTTCCTTATCTATTAGAGTTTGACTATCAATTGATGCGACCTTAGCAAGCTAGGTTGTCTTACCATTTTCCTCCATTTGAAAATAATGTAGGAGTCTTCTTGAGAATTGATGATATTTAATTGGAAAAGGTTTGGGTATTGACCTAGGCTTATTTTACAATGCTTTGGAATTTTTTTTAAACTATGAGGAATCATTGTTTTTTTAATTTTTTTTTTTTGAAAACAACTCCTTTCTAACATAAAATCATTGCTTTTTAAACCTATGTGATGGTTATTTAGGAGGGAGAGGATTTGTGGAGGTAAAAGATTTTGGTGTTCCTGACTCAGTGAAGTCAATGGCTTGGTGTGGGATAAATATTTGCTTGGGAATTAGAAAGGAATACCTAATAATGAATATGACAAATGGTGCATTGGTAGAGATATTTCCTTCTGGGAAATTGGCTGCACCTCTAGTTGTCTCTCTTTCCTCTGATGAGCTTCTTCTTGGAAAGGTACTTTCTTTTTTTAAAGACCTTTTTTTTGCTTAATAGCAATAATTGTTAAAATAAGATTTTTGTTTCATGATAATGAAGATAATGTGGTAACATTTGTCTCTATCTGTCATCACATTGATAAAAATATGTGGTGACACCAGTAATTCTCTGTCTATTGTGGGTAGGTGTTTTCTATGTTTTGATATTTTCCCAGGAGTTGATTCTTTTTGCTAAAAATATTTCTTTGCAATCACTTAGTTTTGAAGAGATCATCATTTTTCTTCTGATGGACCGTGGACGTCTCTTCATTTGATGACCCACTTATCTTCTTGAAAATGGAACTGGCTTCTATTTTGAGTTTGTTCTCACTGAATATCTTCTGCCATTTCTTTTTTGTGTATTCCTGCTTTATTCATACAAACTCCACATGCTTTCTCCAGAATCTATGTGGTTCTCCTTTAGAAACTGTTAACATATTGTGTGGATCTCCATTGGTTTCAGATGATTGGAATCAATTGTTCTCATGAATGCTATTTATCTGTGTCATTGTTGATGCTTTTTGTATCTATCCTGTGATATAAGTGGTGGATATTTCACGCTTCTATGCTATGTTTTTATTCTTACCACTGTTGGAATATTAGAAGTTTCTATCTTAATAGAAGGACAAGCCTTCCGCATGGTTAGTTCCATATAATAAGAGTGAAAATAAAACAACAAAAAGTCATTTTTTGATAAATACTTCAACCATAATTCTAACTTTATTATTATTGCAGGCCATTTGTATGTATTATATCTGATAAAATTTAAATTAAGAAAATAATTTATTTATTATTATTGGCATTGCTCATGTATATAAATAGATACAATGAGATTGAAATATTTCAAACTCTAATCGGCTATTGATTGTCTTCTTTATGAAAGCTAAATGTTAATTTTATTGGGGTCAATTATATTGATTTTGATAATATCAGGAATATGTTTTGACAATGATAATTTAAACTCATTGAAGTTTAGTTTCTTTGTTATTTTATTTTTTTATTGTATTAAAATATCTGATTTATGGGCTGCCTAAACCTATTATATATAGATATATATATATATCCTAATTTTTTTATTGTATTAAAAACATGATTATTTTTCATTCTCGTTTTCTCTCTCAACCTGAAATCCTATCGTATTAACATGATATCAAAGCTTCAGGAGCCATGGGAACTACATGATTGTGATACACTATGTTGCACGGATACGCCTAGGAACTGCCGTGTCGCCGTGTCCGACCCGTGTCGCCGTGTCCGACACCTGGACACGGGTCGGATACGCGTCCAATACGCCATGTGGCGTATCGGTTACGCGTCGGAGACATATCCGACGCGTTGTTCGGAAACAGTCGTCATTAACAACAGACGCGTCGTTTACCTACAGACACGTTATTTACCAACTGACGCATTTTTACGATTCTAACGCTTTCGGAAATACACTATATATTAACTATTACTCATACATTTCCAACAAATTGAGGAGCACACCACCGACAGTGAGTTGCCGACAAGCCGATTGCAAGAAATAGTTGTCAATTGTCATTGCGTCAAACGGGAAGGAGCACACCGCTGAGGCGCCGACAATACCTAAGGTAACCTAATTCTATTAAGGGAATGGGGGGTTTGGAATCTGTATCGGGAGGGGGGAGAGTTCGAAAATCGAAACTGTAAAGGGAGGATAGTGAGGGGGGGGGTGTTAGAGGGTTTAAATTTTTTTTACATTATTTTAAAATACAGAATTTTAAATTATAATTAATAATTTTATTTTTATTTTTATTTTTTTTATCATGACGTATCCTAATCGTATCCGTATCCTAGTTTTTTAGAATTTGTCGTGTCCCCGTATCCTGCCGTGTCGTATCTTCGTGTCCGTATCCGTGTCCGTGCAACATAGGTGGTACACATTGTTGTCCATGGCATCACACTATTGCGACTGTGCAAGTGATGGCATGCAATGGTGGTGGTGTGGTGGTGTGTGGCACAGAAGCCCAGTGTCTGAGTGGTGCAAGGTATGCAGTGTGGTGGTTCCGTTGTTAGGAAGTGAGCCTAGGTTGCATTGGTGAAACCCAGATATCCTAGTTGTATTGGTGAAGTCCAAATATCCTAATTTCCAGGCTTTGATGGACTGAATGATGCAGTATTGGTGTTGTGCAATCATTTGATATTGTGTTTGTGTCTGGTTTAATATTGGTGGTGTGTGTGACTGTAATATTTGTGCAGTGGATTGTATGGTACAATCATGTGTGGTGCAGTGGATTGTTTTTAATAATTAGTTAATGTTAATTGTGAACTATAAATAAATAATTAAATTTTAAATTTTTATTTTATTAAATTTAATAAAATAATAAGTTTATTTATTATAATAAACAACATAAAATTTAAAACTAAATTTGTATCAGTGGACAATGTAAGTGTGAATTAATAAAATATTAAAATTTAAATATGAATAAAAATTTAAAATCAATGTAAAATTAAAATTCTTAAAAAATTAATATTCAAGTTTCAAGCACCAATTCATAAAGACAAACTCAAGTCTCAAAGTAATATCACAAATAAAAAATAAATAAATACAAATATAATATAAATGAGTAAATTAAAATAAAATACCAAAAATCTGTCTCAATCGTCGATTCTCAATGTTATCAATCATCATATTATCTTCAATATTAATATCACACGGATCATTATCAGAAATTAATTTCTCCGTTTTTGTTACAGTTCCAGCATGCTTTTGGATGTTCAAGCTCAAATCTTTTTAACCTTTTATGCATATTAAAGTTTTAACAATATCTAGACGTAATCTCGACCTCCTATCCAAAATAATATTCACTGTAACAGAAAAAGCAGACTTCGATGTTATGCCTGACACCGAAGGAGTCAGTAGATTCTGTGCCATCTTAGATAGCACATGAAAGGTGAAGTCACATGATATTCACCATTGTAATATATAAAGATTTTTAATATTAGAATGTGATAGAAATGAGCAGTAATCGGCATCTAAGTACCGAGACAGTTCACTCCTATACGATAGTCCATTCCTTCGTTTCTTCCTCGCTAACTGAATGAAGAATTTATCATTTTTGAATATTGTATCCATGTTTGTACTCGGAGTCTAACTAATACTACCATCATATTTAGTATCATAGTATGAAAAGAGCTCAGTCAACTTTTCATGAATGAATCCTTCAGATGGGTCTTCAAGGTTCATGCACTAGGTAATATATGACAATAATAAGTTCGTTACTCTTGCTATTGACGTAGTTGGAAAGTACTTGTTCATATCTAACACATGATTCCAACATCAAGTAAATATAATTTCAATGGTATCATATTCAATTGGATTTTTTTTTCTTAAGATTCACAAACAAATAGATACTACTGAACTCCTGTTGTCAGTGAGGCATATGAATATATTTTAGTGAGTTATGCATGTTTTCTAAAGCGGAGGTCCACACCTTTATTCTCACTTGTACCATTAGGTTAATGACGTGATACATGTATCTAACATGTAAAATCTTTCCTAATGATCAATCTTTAATATTTTTAACAAATATATTAATCGATATTTTATTATTAGATGTATTATTGAATGTAATACTAAAAATTTTATTTTAAATTTTATATTCTCTATAAATTTTTATTATTTACTCAAAAATGGCCGGACCATAGAGGTGTCAAACGGGCCGGCCCAGCACGGCACGACCCGTTTTTCACGTGCCCAGCCGTGCTTCCGTGCCGTGCCGGGCACGGCACGGTTTTTTAAATTCGGGCACGGCACGGCCCGTGGGCACGGGCGCACGGCAAGGCAGGGCAGGCGGGGCGGGGCGGGTCGGGTCTGTTTGGACCCGACCCGCGGTCTTTTTACCGGGGGCGGGGCCCGGTTGGGTCACGAGTCGCGACTCACGAGTCACGACGCAGGCACGCGGGCCGGCGTGTCGTGCCGGGCACGGCCCGGCACGGGCCCGGGCACGTTTTTTTATCGTGCCGGGCCAGCCCAGGCACGGCCGAACCGTGCCGTGCCTCGTGCTGGGCCGGGCCGGCCCGGCCCGTTTGACACCTCTACCGGACCATTATGAGGATGATAATCTCAGAGAATCCTAAAATTTTTTATTTAATATCTATTTAGATTTTATATAGTGGGCGGTAAGACATGCATAAGATGTATCATCATGACTAATCTAGATATTGGATATCACGGACACTACTTAACTATATTTTTTAAATTCATTAATTATTATTTGTTTTTCTAATTTATAATTTTTAGTATGTTGTTACTAGACGTGGACCTATGAATCATACTATATGCAGGTTGAAAATATGCATGTATGATACTGACTGTCATTGGATCATCTGAAAATCTAA
Organism: Sapria himalayana; assembly: GCA_029783825.1. Lineage (NCBI taxonomy): Eukaryota > Viridiplantae > Streptophyta > Magnoliopsida > Malpighiales > Rafflesiaceae > Sapria > Sapria himalayana. The sequence continues at coordinate 626,900 of JAREIK010010552.1, read as the reverse complement.
TTGAATGACACATTGTAGTGATTAGTTTGGTCATGTCTTTCCTCAACTTGTTGCGGTATATGAAGGGGATAAATTCTGAAATTAAAATATTTTTAGCCTCAAAAAACTCACCGCTGAGTTGAGTTTGCCTAATATCTAATACATCATATTTTTTGGTGCATAGTTCGGTATGCCTCTTAAGGTGTCCAGTTTCACATGAACTCTTATAGTATAAAATTTTTTTATAATATTTATACGGTGCTAATTTTTCTTCGGCATCCCTAATATTTTATTGTCTTATTATATTAATGTGAGTTCAAACTATTGAAATTCTAGTTTTTATTTTTTAGATATTTAGGGCGAAGTGATAGGAGAAACTAAAGTTTTGGCAGTCTCGGATCTTTTAGTAAGATTTTTATTTTCTAAATTATAATTAATTTTATTTTTGTTATTTAAATTACTATTTATTATTTTTTTTATTTTTTTTATTTTTTAGACTAGAGAGAGAGTAGACTCGAGAGAAGAATATTTAAAATTTATAATTTTAAAACTTAAACTAATTAATAAAAAAAATACTCATAAATCGTAATGTATAACCTTTAGTTTTTTATGTCCTAACTGCATGCGCACCATAATTTACACCAAAGTCGAGTCTCGAAATCCGAAATGTTGAAATTATGACAAAGAAAATTAGAGAGAGAGAGATGAGCAAAAGATTTATGTTTTAAAAATATAAATCTTAAAATGAGGGGAGGGTGAGATTTTATGGATTAAGAAAAGAATTTTTTTTAAAAAAAAGTATTTTTTTTTTGATTTTTAATAATTTAAAAAGGGGTAGAATTTGTAGGGCTGATAGATTCTGCTCCATAGCTGTTAGAGGCGAAATTCAATGGCTCATATTGATTTTTTTTATCATTGGTTGGTTTGACCATTGAACCGACCCGAACAGTTCCCATTACAGAATCTTCAGTTTCTGGAATGGAGTGGAGGCACAAATTTGGGCCTCAAACTCGGGTCAAAAAGACTGTGGGTTGGGTTTGGGCCCGACTAAAGATTTGGATCCGTCGGGCCTCAGGTAGTTGGGTTCGTGTCGAGGGCATCAGGTTGGTCAGGGCATATCTCGGCTTGTGCCAATATATTTTGCCCATGGATCTTGGTACCGGGTTGTGCCTGACCCAGCATGTGGCTCGGTTGGCCTAGACATGGCACGGCTCCTTCCGTGCTATGAACAGGCTTGGTACAGGTCATTCACGTGTCGTGCTGGGCTAGACATGACCAAATTGTGCAATGCTTTGGGCAGGGCCCCGACCCTTTTCGTTTGTCACCTCTACCCGAACCTAACTTTGGATCTTGGGTAGAGTTCAGGCACGGTCCAAACCTGACCGCCCGTGACACCCATCCGCTTGACTCCCGAGACCCATCGAGCCTCAGTTCGATCCTGAGCCCAGAAGTCGAAGCTTCTGTAACTGTCGAGTTGAACCCACCCAATTGTCAAAAAAAAAAAATATCCGCGCCTTCTGCTGTTGGATGCACCCCAAATGGCCAGGGGCAGAACCCCGATGGCTTTTTGGTTTCTGCCTAAAAATATTAAAAATTTTATTAAAAATTCAGAAAAATAATATTTTGTTAAAAATATATATTTTCATATTTATTAAATATTCTCTTATTTTCTAATCTCTATCTTATTTTTATTTATTTTTTACTCTCTTGTATTGTCTTTTTTTCTCTCTCCTCTTGAGATTCCTAGTCCTCGTGCTAGGCTAGGCACGACTCGGTTGCCTGACCCAAAAGCATAATTCTTTGGAATCACTTGAACCATGCCCCCTTGGCTCGACTCCTGTGACTCATCGGGCCTTAGCCTGACCTCAAGCCTAGAAGTTGAAGTTTCTGGAACCATTGGGTCGAAGCAATCCAACGGTTAAAAAAAAAGATGCGAGCGCTTTTAGCCTTTGGATGTACCCCTAATGGCTAGGACCTGAAAATTGACGGCGGTCGGAATTCTGCCCAAAAAAATATTAAAAAATTTATTAAAAATAATAAAAAAAGATTTTAAAAAAAAAATCATTTTTCATATATATAAATATTATTTTCTCATTCTTTAATCTATCTTATTTCTATTCATACACGCTCTCTTTTTTTGTATCATTTTTCTCTCTCCTCTTGAGACTCGGGTTTATACTTTATAATTTTTATATCCTCTTGAGACTCTTGAGACTCGGGTGTGGTGCCGATTGTAGTGCGGATATCATATTTAGATATCAGACATTGCACATCATCAAGATAATGAGTTTATACTTTATGAGTATTATTTTAGAGGTGTCAAACTGGCTGTGTCAGGCACGTTTTGTACCCAAGCTCATTGTGCTGTGTCAGGCACGTGGGCACGACACGTGTGACCACACACCGAATGTGGTCAATACGAGCCGATGCCCGACAGACAAGGCTCGTTGAACTTTGAAAGGGCGAAGATGTGTGGCAGCGCACCACAGAAACCATAATTTTATTAAAAAATTAGGGTTTTGTCTGACCCGAATTAGGTCAAACCTGATAGTTTTCAAGCTGCGGGCCCATGCAGGGCCGACATGGCAGCACGGTTGGGCGGTGGAATTTTGTTTTCTCACATGATCTCGACCTAAACATTTAAAAAATAAAAAACTAGAAAAAATTCATAGGTTAGGCTCACTTTAATATTATATAAAATAAAAATATTAGTGCTATAAATGAAGACTCAGTATAATATAAATATTATAAAAAAATATTAACTTATAGGAGTGTATATGAGACTGAGCATCTTAAGAGGCTTGTCGAATAATACACAAAAAAATATTATGTATTAGATCCTAGGAAAACCCAACTGAGCGGTGGGGCCTTTGAGATTGAACTAGATCCAACCTTTATGTAGATCCCCTTTATATACTACAATGAGTTAGGAAGAAAAGATATGACTAAACTGATCATCATGATAAGTCTTATGATTAGATTTTTGGAGGATCTAAGGGCAATCAGTATTATGCAGATATATTTTTAACCTGTATATCGTATGATTTTTAAGTTCACATCTATTAACGACATACTAACATATTATAAATTAGCAAAGAATTAATAATTAATGAATTTAAAAAATATAATGGTATAGTTTCTGTGACGTTTGATATCTAGACTAGTCACGTCGATGCATCTTATGTATGTCTCACCGTCTATTATGTAGATTCTAAATGGACACTAAATATAAAGATATTAGGATTTTTAGTAATTCTCTATCCTTATGATGAGCTGACTAATTATGAGTGCAAGATGAAATTTTTTAGAGAATATAATATTCAAAATAAAATATATAGTATTATATTTGATAACACATCTAATAATGAAATAATCATTAATATATTTGTTAGAATCATTAGAGACGGGTCTTTAGGAGAAGTTTTCCATGTTAGATGCACGTGTCACGTCATTAACCGCATAGTACAAGTGGTGATGAATGTTATTTTTTCTGCATTAGAAAAAATACGTAATTCACTAAAATTTTTTCGTACATCTCGTAGATAACAAAAGGTTGGAGTCATGTGTCACATCTTCGTTTATTAGTGATTCTAAAGAAGAAAAAAATTTAATTAGATGTGAAACATCATTAGAATTATATATACCTTATATTGGAGTCATGTGTTGGATACAAACACGTGATATCTGACTATGTTAATAGTAAGAGTGATAAATTTATTAGTTTCATCTTCAATTATTAGTTTCATCATGTACATCATCATTTATTTGTAGTGTTTGATCTTGAAAGCTCATTCATACATTTTTGAATTATTTAAGTATGATAGAATTTCTATAATATTTGATTGTAATATTATTATGTAATAAGAAAGAATAGGAATCAACATCTAAGTATCTTGATAACTTATTTATTTGATGGATTATCATATCATTTTATCCCTATAGTTAAATGAATAAAAAAATTACCTTCTCACACTATAATACCATTCTTCTTGCTTGGAGACATACTATAATTGTCATTCCTAATTTTATAATATTTAACTGAATTTTCAAATTTTTCATAAATTTTATGTTTTGCTTTTTGTGGTTAGTTAATATAAGTATATATGTATTTCATAATATTTTCTACTCATTTAATCTCAATAATACAATTTTTAAAATACAAGTATTTTTTATATTGGTAAAATATATAACTCATATTGCATATATATCTAAGTGTAATGATGTTTGAGTGTATATAGATAAACACAAATTTATTACATAAAAAATTTGTTTGAATCTTAATAATAAAAGTTAATTAAGTTATACATCTTAATTTGATTAAATAATTTTTATTTTATTGATTTTACTATTAATAAAGCTGGATATAATATGTTGTTAACAAACACATGAATCCAACATCATGCATGTTGAAATCCAATGGCATTTGATGTCAAGTGAAAATTTTTTTAGGCTTATTGATTATATAAACTATAAATTTTTTTATAGTTTGTTAGATATCCTAATATATTTTAATATATTTTGAATTTATTCAAATGAGAAAGAAATTATTTTCAAGCATGCTTATACTATTTTTTTAATATGATATACACATCTATTATTTTTAAGCATGCATATACTATTTTTTTAATATGATATACACATCTATTATTTTTAAGCATGCATATATTATTATTTTTTTCATGTGACATATGTATTTAATATGAAAAATCTTAGTTGGGGATCCTCTAAAATTTTAATATCTCATTGGAGGTCATACCTAGTACATAAGACTCATGCTTAGCATGATGTATGAGAGAGTTTAATATCTCAATAACTTAATCTCACAAATCAGAGAGATTATGTTTGATAAGTCTTGAACTTGAGACCTATTTTCCTTGCATGAATGCTCTTGTCATCATAACAAAATATGATCTCTAATATATACACGCAATCAAAGTTCTAAATAATAAAAGCATAAGGTGAGATGCAAGGAAGCACGGACACGGCTCCCTACAGCCGTGTCCACGTGTCCGACACCTGGACACGTGGACGCGACATGGACACGACACAGATACGTGTCCGACACGACACAGATACGTGTTCGACACGACACAGATACGTGTCCTATACGCCACGTGGCGTATCATTGCACAATCCGTTTCCGATACGCCACGTGGCGTATCGGATGGTTACGTCGGCAGTCGTATCCATGTCTATAGTGCCCGACGTCCGATGACGTCGGGTGGCCAACGTCGCCGCATGGGCGACGTTGGCCACTGGCAGGGGGCGGGCACGATTTGAGGGTGAGACAGGGAGCGGGCGCGATTTGAGGGAAGAGGCAGGAGCGGGCACGATTTGAGGGGAGAGGCAGGGGCGGCGCGATTTGAGGGAAGAGGCAGGGGCGGCGCGATTTGAGGGAAGAGGCAGGGGCGGCACGATTTGAGGGAAGAGGCAGGGGCGGCGCGATTTGAGGGAAGAGGCAGGGGCGGCGCGATTTGAGGGGAGAGGCAGTGGCGGCACGAATTGAGGGGAGAGGTAGGGGCGGGTGTGTTTGAGGGGGAGGCAGGGCGGGCATATTTGTGTGGGGATGTGGCATAAAATAAAATATTTTAATGAAATAAAATAAAATATTTTTATTTTATAAAATAAACAATATATATTTATTTTATATAATAAAATATTTTAATTTAATTTAATGAATTTTATAAAATACATAATATTTATAATTAATAATTTTTATTTTTATTTTTATTTTTTTTATCATGCCGTATCCTAGCCTTATTTGTATCCTAGTTTTTTAGAATTTGTCGTATCCCCGTATCCTATCGTGTCGTATCCTCGTGTTCGTGTCCGTGTCCGCGCTTCTTAGGTGAGACGTTTTTGTGTTTGTTAGGTGGGACATAAGCCTCGAGGTGCTAAGATATTTTTGTGTTCACAATATATAATTAATTAAAATTTTAAAATATATAAAATAAAATAATATAAATAAAAACATGAAAAATCAAATTTTTAAAAAATATTTTAAAGACGCACCTTGATTATAAATATAATTAATAAATATTTTATAATATATTAAAAATAAAATAAAATAGTATGGAATATTATAATAAATATTTTATAATATATTAAATTTTAATAAATTTAAAATAATTTTATCATTATCAAATTAAAAATTTAAATTTATTTATTCATTAATAAATAGTATGAGATACTATTTATTAATGAAATTTAAGACGAGCTTCTCTCCTATTCCTCACTCTTGCCCTTGCCCTTGCCCCTCTTTTTTTTTCCCTCCCCCTCACCCCTCTCCCCTGCTCTACTGAAAGCACTATGGAGCTTCTTAGAGGTCCTTGTTGGAGTTTCGTTGAGCTCCATGATGGAGATATATCAAGCTCTACATCTTTTTTTAATGCTTTGAGGTGTTTTACGAATGTCTTGCCTTGAGGCGCACGTCAAGGTGTATGTTAAAAATGCTTCTAAAAACAATGCATGCAATATGATAACTTTCCAAATGATTATCTATCCTAATTTTATTTGTATCAAATATTTGTAACTTAAAATTTATATGAGATCTTATATGTTACTATTTGTGTATTCTCACACATGTATTATCAAATATTATTCATATGGAATTTTATCATTAAAAAGAAAATATATAATTCATCCTGCTCAATTCTAAATTGAGTTTTTTTCAGTGTCTTTCAATCCTGTAAATAAATATTTGTGAAAGTAAAAAATAAAATTAGAGTTGAGTTGTCATGAAAAATAATTTTTAAAGATTAAATTAATAGGATGATCAGTAATAACATAACATCAAGAAATAATAAAGATTCAAGTTGAATAATATTATATTTAATGACTTCTGAATATTTTTAATTTGTTACAATAATATTTAATAAAAAAAAATCTAGTAGTAAATAAAGTATAATTATCAATAATATGAATATTAACTCATATGTTGATAATCTTGGAATCCGAAGTGAGAGTAAAAATTAAATAACTACTAATACTTGAAGGATGTGATGTATCCATTGTTACGCTATAAATGAGTTTTATACATTTTTATCTAATAAATATTGGTGTTATAATAGATTAATTTTGTGAGAATCTTTAAATAACTCTAGTAGTCAAATTGGTTCTCTCAATACAGTATAAAATTCTTGGCATCATTCTAAAAATAATAACTAATAGCTCTCTGGTTGATACATTTTCCTGTATATGTACAATGAACTAAAACTTTCTACTATTTATTTTTGTTGTGATAATATCTTTCTATACTAACTACACACTCGAGGATTAAACTATACCAAAATAGGGTTATTTTCCAAACCCTTATTTCTGCTCAAAATTAGTTGTACCAAATTAGGTCTTCTTTCAAATTCTAATTTTTGTTCTAAAATTGAATTTGTCCAAACGAATTATGATTTTTGGATGCCCCAATTAATTATAGTAAAAATTGATATGTTTTTTTAGTAGAATTTAGTAAAAATTTGAATTGCAACAATATATATATAGTGTAATAGAATCAATTTAATAAAGATAAAATTTGAATTCTATCTTTAAAAATAAAAATTCATGTATATTAATATATTATTTTTTTGACATAATAAAAATTTGAATTCTAAGATTATCATTAGTAGTAATTTTATATGATTTATAAATATATAATTGAATTAAATAGAATGAATCTAAATTAGTATTCTTTTGACATAACATGATAAAAAGTTATGATATATATTTTTTTATTGATATCTCATAATTAATAATAATTATGTCTTTATGTATGGATTAATGTGTTCTACTTGGTAGAAAAAATGTTGACCAAGTTGAGAATGAATGATCATATAATCGATAGTGACCATACATGTAACATGATTTTTGAGGGGATAGAAAAATATTTTAAATTTATTATTCATTACACTTAGTTATTGGGAAAGTTGTTTGTAATATTTGCTGAACCCGCATAGCATTAGAAATATAATAATAAAATAATGTTATAATTTAGTTATTTTGCAAAACAACTAATACTATACAGAGTAATAATAAAACATAGAATTAAATAAAATACATGTTAGAATAGTCAATGATGTAGAAATTAACACAATAAAAAAAATCTACTACATTAACACTATAACAACACTCAAAATATAAGAAATACAATACAACTTACTTACAATAAAAAAAAGACAAATTTTAATGAATATAAATATTAGGAATTTTAATATCCCCAAAAAATTGATATGTTAAGAGTCTAAAAAAATTCTAATATCGAAGGAGAAACAATCATAATTTAATTTGAACCAGATACAAATTATTGGACATGTAAATCAAGTAACTTAGAGCCTTTTCTTAAACTATGCAGTATGATGTTCTCTTGTTTGGATATTCAAGAGAATATCATAGATTGCCTCAACGGAAAGGTTCATATTCTGTTACCTTGCATGGCACCGAAACTAATTTTAGAATCTCCAGATTTTTTCACGGCCACTTGTCGGATCTAAGGTGGCCACCATAATCTGCGCAAATCAGAAATTGTAAGTTCCACTTAGAAAATTTGGCAATTCGCTGGCATCAATTTCTTCCAGTGATTTGCTATGGTATTTGTTTTAAACTAAATCCAAAATCAGCATTAATGATGAACATTTGGTGGTGCATCTCAGCCTCTCGGGGTAATTGTCATCATCAATTTTTTGCAAGTGCATAACAAGCTCACTTGCAGACTTGGTGGGGCTCTTGAGACCCACTCCTTGAACATCATAACCGTGGTGCTTGAATCGATATGAAGTTCTGCAGCAATACTGCAAGCTGGAAACGTTACTCTAAAGGTATTTTATATTGTGCATCAACTTTTCTAAACCTTTAAATGTGAGGTCTCCCCTCTTTATATGTGCCACAGTGACCATGTGGATAGTACTTCACGACTTCATCTATCTCTAAATTCAAAATCATCTGGCATATCCACTTCAGAATAGAATCCTTTTCAAAAATAGAAGAGATTATCAATAGCCTGAGCCAGGAAATTATCAAAAGGGTCTAGATTGTCAACATGGTATTTTGACTTCATGGGAGATAATCAATTAGAAGAAAACAATCCCTCAATGCATCTTCTGTTTCTAGATTGGATCATTATCTTCAATTTCCATGAGAGTAATTTCATCCTAATCATCTAGCTTAATAGCATTGGGATTTGGAATTATCTTAGATGGATTAGGAGAGAGTAAGATTATTGATACATCCTCCATCTTCTTCTATGTTCCTCCACATCAACAAGGACTGCAACCTCTCCAAGATTACCTTAACATATGAAAGGAATAATATCATTTATAGAAAAGTACTTTCCCAATTTGTTTTCAAGCAGTAGGCAACTATCAATGCTGCTTGTTTTTAATATATTTAATAGAGGAGCAAGCAGTTTTGATTATATATCTTTATTTTCTTCCAAAATAAGTAATATAATAGTTTTTATTGAAGTAAAAACTTTCTTCTCATTATACTCACTTATACTACTCAAAAAATATTAAAATATCTTAATAATCAGAGAATCACATTCGAGATGTAGCAGTAACACACAATCTAAACTTTGTTAAAATTTTTAGAATCACAACTTGCTTGTTATATGACTAGTTTATTTGTTGGCTAAGTCTTAAAAATATAATATACTCAACTCAAATACATCTTTCATGCTATCATTACCATATGATGGATTATGAGTTGTTCTTATTATCTCACAATTACAAGAAGTTAAGTTTTGACATCAATATTTGAATGCTCAAGAAGTTTATTTGCTATCAAAGTTGTCATAATTTGTGTCTTAATTTGGCGATTAGTTGTCAAAGTTTATATTAATATCGACTCAAATATATCCTTCATGTTAAATAGTATTTTCAAAAATACTATCTAACATATTTTAGAATATAAAGTAGTTATTCTACCATAGGTGATTCGTTGATAAGACAATTTGTATCTTTAATAAGTTGTTGTTCTAAGTTCAACATTCATTCAATTATTCCAAATTCAAAAAATAATTATATTTTAATATTATTAAAACCTCCTAAAAAAATGATGGCTGTTAAACACAAACAAAAAAATAATACCTCCTATCTCAATTCAGGGTTTGTCTCAAATCAAAAAATTAAAGTTTCTCAAATTAAAATTCTAATTTAGAGAAAATGCTAAATCAAGAACCTTAATTTAGTTTTCAAATACTGTCTCCAATTGAATTTTGTCTATCTCAAATTAGAGTTTTGATAGCTTTATATTACTAATGCCAAATTAAAAATCACAATTTTTAGGTTTTTTGAATTTTATACCCGAATTAATATTTCTGAGATGGCTAATTTGTTGCTACTAGAGGTGTCAAACGTGCCGGGCCGGCCCGGCCCAGCACGAGGCACGGCACGGTTCGGCCGTGCCTGGGCCGGCCTGGCATGATCAAAAAATGTGCCCGGGCCCGTGCCGTGCCCGGGCGAACAAATCACGTGCCGTGCCGTGCCTGCGTCGTGAGTCGCGACTCACGAGTCACGACTCACGGTCACGACTCACTGAGTCGTGACTCGTGACCCAACCGGGCCCCGCCCCCGGTAAAAAGACCGCGGGTCGGGTCCAAACAGACCCGACCCGCCCCGCCCCGCCTGCCCTGCCTTGCCGTGCGCCCGTGCCCGAATTTAAAAAACCGTGCCGTGCCGGGCACGGCAGCACGGCTGGGCACGTGAAAAACGGGCCATGCCATGCTGGGCCGGCCCGTTTGACACCTCTAGTTGCTACCAAGTTTGAATTTCTATTTCTAGATAGAAAACAAAGAAAAACAATACCCATTGATCAAATCGGGGGGTCTCTAAACCTTTCCTTTGCATTTGCTGAAATTTTGGCCTTCTAATTTTATGAGAGGTATTATCTTGTCATATAGGAGATGTGTGTTTAATACTCTTGTAGAGAGATTTTTTTTGTTTGTGTTTCAATTGATATTTTTATTGATATAAGTACTGATTTAATTTTTGATGTGCTTTTTCTAGTGAACTTTATTATTTTTAGAGAAATAAGTAAGATTAATTATTTGGTTATGATTAGACTAAATATAACATATACAATTAGTATATTAATTTATTTCTTAGAATTTTTTTGGTAAATTTATCTTGACGCAACTTTTTGCATACTGAGGTATGAGAAAAAGTCTGAGATTTTGGATTTCTTTTAGGGATAATGAGTACTTTAAGTTGGTTGGGTTTACAAATTTGGGTTGGGCATTAGCATGGATCGAGATGAGGTCTACAATATATTTTTTTATTTTTTTTTGAGATAATATTTTTTATTAGAAATGTATGAGGTAAATAGTTTATTTTGAGATTTAGTATTGAGACATAATTTAAATAATGTTGACAATTACTTGGATGCAATTTTTTTTCAAGGAATATGGGTATTTATTGTTTTCTATCATTATTCATCATTGTGATAGCTAAACAATGAGTAATTCATAGTCTGATATTTTATGAATTGACAAAATACATAATGAATTGATTCTTTCTTTTGAAAAAAAATTTAAAATGAGATCATTGCTATAATTTATATTTATATAACTAGCAAATATATTCACGAATATCTTGAAGAGATTTCAACTTATATTTCCCTTCTCTAAGCTTGACATCCTGAATTCTCACACAACATGTAGGGAGGGTGTGATGATACCGTAGTTCACTAATTTTCATAGCCTTTTTTGTTTTTTTACTTTGTTCAGTATTATTGATGGGAATGCCCTACCATTGAATTATCTCAATCACGTTCAATTATATAATGATTTGGTCTGTGCATTTTTTCCATTCAATGTGATTGTAGTTTTCTTTTAATTGTCTAGCATTAAATTCAATAAATATTATTTAGTTTATATTCTATTTTTATCTTATTATCAATAAATTTCCTATATAAAATTTAGAATTATGTATAAACTAACGAATATTATCATTAAAGAGACAATGTGCTTAACAGATCACTAATAAATACTTTTAATTTGGAAATTGTTTGATCAAAATGATTTGACACACCTGAATTTACTTGTTTTGGCATGGTTCAAGGTGATAATGGTACTATGGGAGCATGTTGATGCTGCCTACAATATCTTCAAAAGAACTAATTAGATCTAATTATTAGTTTGAGCTTTATGTGTTGAAACTTTTAGTTTTTTATATTTATAATTTATTTCATATTTCTTTATATGGTGTTTTAGGAAGGCTAGATACATATTTATTTTTGCATAATGAATTGCACAAGGGGTAGGGGTGTCAATTGGGTTGAGTGACCTATGAATGACACGAGGCATGACCCGAAATAGCATTGTTTGGCCTGACATGACATGATATAGAATTATGCAACAGGATTGGGGTAGAGGTGTCAAACAACCCGTGGGTCTGACCCATTTTAGTAGTGCTTGACCTTGCACGGCATGGTACAAAACCATGCCTCTAGTCGGGCCGGGATGCCCCATGGCACTGTTTGTGCCGTGCTAGGCTGACCTGAGTCTAGAGATGTAAAATGGGCCAGGCTAGGCTGGCCTGACCTATTTTTTGGTGGACAATCGGGCCACCGTGCTGTGTCTGATACGACACGACTTGAGCAGAGCTAGCTTGCATGTCTGCTCAGTTTGTAATTGATTTGGGATTGGTTGTGCCTGGACTTGTTGGGTCAGGCTAAGAAGCACGGATATGGCTCCCTACAGTCGTGTCCACGTGTCGGACACGTGGACATGGTACGGACACGGCACGGATACGTGTCTGATATGCCACGTGGTGTATCATTGATCAATCCGTATTTTATATGCCACGTGGCATATCAGATGTGTGTTGGCTATCGTATCCTTGCAGAGAGTGGCCGACGTTGAGTGGCCAATTTCGCCCATGATACCGAATGGCCGATTATGTGGGTGGTGGGGATGTGCGTGATTCTGTGGGGAGACAGGGGGCGGGCGTGATTTGAGGGGGAAGGCAGGGGCGGGCATGATTTGAGGGGTGAGGCAGGGGGAGGCCGCAATTTGAGGGGGGAAGCAGGGGACGGGCGCGATTTGAGGGGGGAGGCAGGGGGCGGGCACGATTTTGTGGAGATGCAAGGTGAGATTCTGGGGGGGCATGATTTTTATAAAATAAAATAAAATATTTTTATTTTATAAAATAAAAAAATATATTTTTATAAAATATAAGATAATTATAAAATATTATTTTATAAAATAAGATAATTATAAATATTATCTCATAAAATAAAATAAAATATTTTTATTTTATAAAATAAAAAAATATATATTTATTTTATAAAATAAAATAAAATATTTTATTTTATTTTATAAAATACCTAATATTTATAAAGAAAATAATTTTTATTTTTAATTTTATTTTTTTTATCATGCCATATCCTAGATGTATTTGTATAGTTTTTTAGAATTTGCAGTATCCATGTATCCTGTCGTGTCGTATCCCCGTGTCTGTGTCCGTGCTTCTTAGGGGTTGGGTTAGTTTGGGCCATAAGGAATTGGGCCATCCCAAACTTGTAAATTATTATAAATTTTAATCTCTAAAATTAAATTAATTAATTTAATAAAATAACTAATAACTCAACTAAAAACACGTAAAAATTATAAAATAATAATTAATAAAGCAAGATCAAGATTAAATAATTAAAAGATAAAAAGTAATACATCAAAGATAATCTCACTAATTATAAAACATAAATCTAATCCCATAAAAAAGTGTCTGAATAAAAAAAGAACATAATAAAAAAAAATAGTAACCTCAAGCTTCGAAGTCAAATAATAAAAATAAATAAACAAAGAAAATTCAAAATAATAAATGATAAATCTCGTCAGCGTATGATCAATAATGGTATCAATATTACTAGCAGTAGGCCGTGGGTAGTAAAGTAGGCTTAGCTCAATGCCTCAATTTTATCTCAATCATCAATCATTATCAAAGTCTCACGAATAATCATCAGTAATAAATTCATTCGTTCTTGTTGCAGTTGCAGCATAATCCTGGATGTTAAAGTTCGAATCCTTCTAATCCTTCAAACATTTTAATGCCTTAACAATATCTAGCTATAATCTCAATTTCTTATCTAAAATTATATTCATTATAATAGAAAAAGCAAATTTCGATGTAGAGGTGTCAAATGGGTCGGGCCGGGCCGAGAGATTTTGTTCTGTGTGCTGTGCCAGGCATGACACGAGTGCCTGGCATGTGGGCACGACACGAGTGACCATGCACGAGGGATGACGAGCAGTTGCCTGGTGGGTGAGGCTTGGTGAACCCCGACAGGGCGATGGCAGTGCGGTGGCACAACGTTGAAACCCTATTTTTTTAAAATAAGGGTTATGGTCCGACATGAACTAGTCGAACTAGCCAGAACCTGGGTGGATTTTAGGCCAAGGGCCCATGTTGGGCATGACCTCCAATGAACAGTGTCGTGCAAGGAACAGCATAATACTGTAATGTGCCGTGCCTGACATGGTATGCCAACCTTGTTGGGCTCGAAAATATTAGGACGGGCTAGCTCGACATGACTCGTTTAATACTTGTGTTTTGATGCTACGCTCGACATCGAAGGAATCAATAGATTTCGTTCCATCTTAGACTGTATGGCATAGGTGAATTCATATAATTTTTACTGTTATAAAATATTAAGATCCTTATTATCAAAATATGATAGGATTGAACAGTAATTTGTATATAAGTACCAAGACAGCTCGTTCTTATTTGAAAGTTCATCCTATCATTTTTTTCTTTGCTAATTAAATGGAAAAATCAATGTCTTCGAACATGGTATTTATATCCATACTTGGAGTTTCATTACTACTATCACCATACCTAGTATCATAGTATGTAAAGAGTTCAGTCAATTTCTCGTAAATGAATTTTTTAGGATGGTCTTCCTGATTTTTGCACGAGGATATATATGTTAAAATATTCTCTACCCATTCTACTTTAACCCTAGGGCTCATGCAGACAGCTAGATAATAAAGAGATAGAATGATGGACAAGTACTTTAAGTATTAAATTTCCATCTCAAGTGTTATATTACTAAATATTGGGTCATCTATAAACTTCTTAAATATGTTACTGATATTGTATATGCATTCAAGTGCAATACAAGTTGTGAAAGTATAAACTAACGAACACATGTTCGTCATGCCATAAAAAATATTGAGGAATTTTATTAATAAAATTCATATATTTCAGTCAGTATTGTAAATGATAAATTTGTCATTCATACTATTAACATAGTCAGATATCATATTCGTATCCAACATATAATTTTAACATTAGGTATGTGTAATACTAATGGTGTCTCATATTCGATTGAACTTTTATTTTTTTTTCGACCCACATACAAATAGATACTATCAAATTCTTGTTGTCTGTGAGACATACGAAGAAATTTTAGTGAGTTACTTATGTTTTCTAAAGTGAGGAAATAATCTTCATCCCTACTTGTACAATGAGGTTAATGATGTGACACATGCATTTGACATAGAAAATATCTCTTAATGACTCATCTCTAATAGTCATAACAAACATATTAATGACTATTTCATTATTAGATGCATTATCAAATGTAATACTATATATTTTATTTTGAATATTATATTTTTTAAAAATTCTCATCATGCACTCATAAATGGCTGGGCAATAATGAGGATGAAAAATATCTGAAAATCCTAATATTTTTTTTATTTTGTATCCATTTTGAATCTACACAGTGGGCAGTGAGGAATGCATAAGATGCATCGTCGTGACTAGTCCAAATATTGGATATCATGGATTCCACTCTACCATATATCCTAAATTCATTAATTATTATTTTTTTATAAGTTATAGTATTTTAGTATGTATTTCATAGTTGTGGATCTAGGAATCCCTACGATATATAGGCTGAAAATAAGTCTGCATGATACTAACTATTCTTGAATCCTTCGAAAATCTAATTGGAAAATTAATCGTGGTGATCAGTTTGGTAATGTCTTTTCTCCCTAATTCGTTCCAGTATATGAAGGGGTCAACATTAAGGCTGAATTGGATTCGGTCTCAAAGAACTCACTGCTTAGTTAGGTTTACCTAGGATCTAATGCATCATATTTTTTTGGTGTATTGTTCAATATTTCTTTTGAGGTGCCAAGTCCAATATGAACTCATGTAGGTTAATATTTTATTATAATATTTATGTGTCGATTTTTTATTAGTACTCCTAATATTTTCATGTTGCATTTTATTAAAATGAGTTCAAATTATTAATTCTTTTTTTTATTTTTTATTTTTTAGATGTTTGGGTTTGGGTCGAAGCGACTGGAGAAAATAAAGTTTAAATATTCTCGGATTATTTTGTAGGGGTATTATTATCCATATTAAAAATTTTAATTTTTATGTTTAAATTAATTTTGTTATCGTAATTAAAATAACTATTTGTCATTTTAATTTTTTATTAGTTTTTTAATTATATTGTAATTAATATTTTTAAAAATATATATTAATTAATATTAATTAAACTTATACTAAAGTCTAAAAGTTTAAAATTTTAAATAAACTTAAATTAAATAAATCTTAACTAGACAAAATTTAAAAATTAATACCCGTAATGCTTAAAATATTGTTTGCTTTATGATATTCGCATCGTAATCGACAGGTCACAATCTGCACCTGAGCCTCCAAAGTCAAAATTGAAATGAGAGATTGAGAGAGAGAGAGACGAGAGCTAAGAGGAGATGGATGAGAGAGATAGTACGAGAGAGAGAGAAAGAGATGAGAGCTATGAGGAGATGGATGAGAGAGATAATACGAGAGAGAGAGAGATAATACGAGAGAGAGAGAGATAATACGAGAGAGAGAGAGGGAGATAAGTTATAAATTATGAATGAAAGAGGAGAGTAATATATAGATTTTTAAAAAGTTATTTTTTAAAAAAATCAATTTTTTATATTTTTTGAATTTTTTAAATTAATTTAAAGTTTAGAATCTTTAGAGCAGTTAGATTTTGCCTCCTAGTTATTGGGGACAAAATCCAACGACTTAAAAAAATGCATATTTTTTTTATTTTTTATTTTTTTAGATCATTGGGTTGGTTCGACCGTCAAACCGACTCAAGGGTTACAAGTTCCAAAAACTTCAGCTTCTCGATCCTATAGTTGGGCTTGAGACCTATGGGTCCAGCTTCTGGTTGGGACTGATGGGTCGTCGGGCTAGGGAAGTCGGGGGCGGGGCATGGTTTGGGTCATGCCGAAATACCATGTCTTTAGTTCAGGCTACCAGGCTATGCCTGGTTCGACATGAGGCCCAGGTTACCTCAACATGGCACGACATGAGCCATGTCGAGAGTTAGCCCGACATGAGCCCAAACATGATTCTGGATTGCATTGTGTCGTGCTGTGCCTCGGGATGGACCCGAGCTTCCTGGCCCATTTGACATTTCTACAGGAGTCGTGTCTCATGCCAGGCCAAGCATGACCCAACATGAGACTGATTGTAATTGGTTGGCCCGTAAATTGACCCGATGCTATGAGAGAGATATGCCAACTGTAAGACTCATGCAGTGGTCCTCATAAAGTCATTCATCATGATACTTATTTGAGAAGACAATATGATTTTTTTTCTAAAATAGTAATAAATATTTTTAGAGAGGTGGATTTTAATGAAGAAGAGTTCCAGTTCAGTGTACTCATTGTAGGAGGATATGACATATCAAAGAAAATTGTTGGATTTTATTTTCAAAGAGGACACCGAAAGTATTACACAACTATAAGAGATATATTCCGACTACTAGATTCACGCAGTAGTCCTCATAAAGTTTATTCACCATGATACATATTTGAGAAGAACATATAAATTTTTTTTCTAAAATAGGAATAAATATTTTTCTTCTTTTGCATATTACCAATACTCACAATTCAGATTCTTTGTATATTTATACATTAGTAAACATTCACATAACTGATAATTATATTTTATTTTTAACTACCTTTCTAGTTTATTATCTATAAGTTAATTTTAAACAATTTAATTCTATTTTTTTACTTACTAATATTTATTTGTAAGATTTACAAATCCTTAGGTAGACTTCATTTGAGATTATACTGGTTGGATTATATGTCATATCTTTCTATGGTAAGATCTTCCTTTAGATATCTAAGTTTTTTGGATTCGTTACTTGTGCATTCTCAACTTGGATACTTATCACTACTTAAATTGAGAATATTTTATTCTAGCCTAAAGGATATTTTGATCATAAAATATGAATTATATTAGCTCGAAAAACTTATTATAGCTTCTTATCCTATACGTAAATTTGCTTTGAGTAGAAACTTATTCGATTTGATATATTCAAATATATGAGGACATAGTAATATATGACTAAAGAGAGACTTACATATCTGATCATGTTTATTGATTATTGCCTGAGATATACTTGTTTATCTTTTTCATGACAGATTACATGTATTTTCTATTTAACATGTATTATATAAATCATGAGATTATATATCAAAATTCTTACATTTGCACATCCCAACAAAATGTGGTGGTTAAAAGGAAGAATAGACATATAGTTGAGATATCTCACATGCTTATATTTGAAAATAGTGTTCCAAAATATTTTTGGGAAGAAGTGATTTTAATCATAATCTAGCTTATCAACCAGATATCATTTTCTATTATTTCTTAGCATATATATTTTCATATTTTATATTTTGGAGTGATTATTTAGTTTGTCTCTATGAGTTTTTAGATATATTTGTTTTGTATTTGATTGCTCTTCAATTGTGTTTTTTGTGGATATTCTAATACCCAAAGAGGGTATATTTGTTTTTCACAAGAGATTGATAAGTTTTTTTAAAAGTATAGTTATTAATTTTTTTGATCATGACTCATTCTTTAATGAGTATACGAAGAGTATGAATCTAAATATTACACATTGATTTATTACTATTAAATCTGATCATGCTTGTACCAAATATAATATTAAATCTATGAAATTATCATACCTATCAATATATCAAGTTCATATCGATTCTAGGGAAAATGAGTGTTCCCTGAGTAGGAGGAATTCATTCAGACCTAGATTACATAATATTATATGCGTATTCATCAGTATGTACTTATATTGAGTTACCAATTAGGATAATTGATCATTTATGAATTAAAGTCTATACCATGAGAGAGAGATATGTCCAACTTAATTAGACTAGAGATGAGCTTATTGAGGAGCTTGGTGATCTTATAGTCAGTTTTTATGATCTTGATTTTCTGATTATTCTTCAGAAGGAACAAAGAATTTATACTCAATATCCAATTTTGTACGTTTTATAGTACTCTTGCTTGTTTCTTTTTTTTGCTTTATTTATCAATTACTAATTCTCTTATTGGTACTAGTATATTAAAGTCTTTTTGAGATATTATCATATACATAATGATATCACATCATAGATGAGATGCATATCATATACTTTAATATAAATTGAGAACTAGTACTATGTAGAGTTGTCAAATGGGCTGGTAGGGTTGGCTTGACTCATTTTTTTCAAGCCCAACTGGGCTTACGTGCCATGCTTGACACGACATGATTCATAGGAGGGCATGCTTGGCATGACTCAAGGCCCGAAATCAGCCCGGGTATGGGCTGGTTCAGGCCAATTCGGGTCGGGTCTTCTTGGTAAAAATTAATTTAGGGGTTTCCCTCTGCGCTGCTGCGCTATTGTTGCTCGTCAGGCACTACCGTTCGTCCCTTGTCAGGCATTGCTGTGTCGGTCGTAGTTCGTCGGTCAGCGCATCATCGTCCGTGCCATGCACACGTGCCACACACCCGGGTCATGCTTTGCACGGCATCAGCATGCCACAACACAATTTGTGTTGAGGGTCTGCCCGGCACAAGCCAGTACATGCTATAGTAGCATGCCTTGTTGGGCCAGGCACACTTGAACCATGTCGGACTTGGGGGTGGGCCGTCCAACTCGTTTGACACCCTAGTACTATGACCTTTTAGAAGGTTTGTTGTTAGTTGTAAACGAGTGTTTATTATGAAAATATATTCAAATAAGAAGATAAATCACTTTAATGCGATAATTTTGGCAAGGTGATATACTCAGACATTTAGTGTGATCTATGTGGACTATCCTTATTCTTCAGTGATCAAGATGATATTATTTCATATTCTTATTTATCTTGTGGCATCTCATTGTTGGAGGATATATCCATAAACTTGATAAATATTTTTTTTCAAGGTGACTTTGAGGATTAGATGTATATAGAACGATCATCGGGGCTTCAAGTAATACATTAAGATGTTTGTAGATGCATAAGGTGTTGTATGGACTAAAGTAGTCATTGAGAACCTGATTTATAAGATTCTGATAGGTAGTCGTATTTAGATTACACAAGTATGTTATTGATTCATTTTTTTCTTCCAGAGGAGTCATGATGATAATTTTTCTGATTGAGTAGACTATTTCTTTACTGTAGGTGATATTTTGAATGTGATCAGAAAAAATAGACTATTCAACATATTCACAAGTGACGCTGGGAGGCTCATATATATTTTTGCTATAGAGATAACTTATTTTATTAGGAGAATTATCTTGTTATAGAGGTGGTATATATTTGATATTTTTGTAGATGTTAATCTTTTGGGTTGATACTCTTACTGATATTCTTTTTGATTCAGGTTGACTTCACTTCTGATGCAACATTTCTATTTGACTCTATTACTTATGAGAAAATTATGTAAAAAATTAATTCTTTAACTATAATCAGATTAGATATAACAAACATCATTAATAAAATTAGTTGTTTCCCAGATTCTCTTCGGTAGCTCTTTGCATAGTGAGGTTTGTGAATAAGTTCACAGGACATGCAATTTCTTTTAAGAATCAAGGGTACATGTAGTTTGCCGGGTATTCAGATTTGAGGGGTACCATTATGCACAATAAGGAGGTCTACAAAAAAATTATAAACTTTTTTTATAGACAATTTTGTCTTTTGAAAAAGTAATAGACAAATAATTGTTTTGAGATTCAGTATAGTTGTAGAGTTAAAAATGATAATTATAATTATTAGTGAGATATTTTAAATATAACATATGTTTGAGAAGATTAAGTATGCATTTTTTTTTCTATTATCTTTACTGTGAAATTTAGAAAATAAGACAGCTTTTAATCTAATATTTTACCAGTGAACAAAATATAGAGGTAGACTATTTCTTCTTTATGAAGAAGATTCAGAATGAGACTATAACTACAACATATATTCAAACTGCAAAGCAATCAGCATATATCTTCATGAGTATCTTCAAAAGATTTCATCTTATCTTTTTTTTTTTCATTTCATTCAAGCTGGGTGCTGTTGACTTGTGCTTCAATTTGATGGATGTGATGAGATTTTCAGCTTTTTAAATTTATAATTTTATTTAATTTTTTTTGAGTTCTTTTTTATTCTTTAATCAAAGTATTTAATATATTAGTTATCTCATTCGTTTTTTCCTTTTCATAAGGGACTTTAATATATTATATTTCATAAAGTGTTATAACAATTTGAAAATTATGGTTTGGGTAATTGGATAACAAGAAAATGCTCATATGGACTTCAAACTATTTCAAATTGGTTAGTCTTTTTGGAGAAAAAGGAAGCAATGATTGATGTGCCCTTGATGATATTCCAATCAATGCTCAATCATTCATATATATACATACATAATGAAAATACTTTTGATTATACACACTTCATAAATAACTAAATTAGTTGAATAAAAAAAACTAAAATAGCTATATATATTTGTTGACTGATGAATAAAAAAAAATATGGCCTATTTCATAAATTTGTGTATATGTCTGCAAGCTACTCTAGTAGATGAACATGTTTTGTGGTGATTGATTTGATATGATTTTTTTTTGACAAATTGATATTCTATTTCCATGTTTTCATCTGTTCAAAAAAATTAGATTGAATATTTGATCGGCAGTTTGGTTGTTACAAAAAATCTCATTTCTGGTGAGGGAGATGTCAAAATTGAAGAAAATTACAAGTTATTATAATGTTGATTGATGATTTTATTAAATTAAAGGAAAAAAAATGTTATATTGTAGTCCATTCTTATAAAATACCTTCTTACATGAATATAAATAATACTAGTGTAATAATAATTAATAAGAATTTCATCCTCTTAACATCATTCATTGATCTTTTTTGTAATTCAATAGAATCGACACAGATGGTTCTTTTATAGTAATGTTTTAGGGGCTGTTTGACAACGTACTTAAAATTTTCAAACTATTGAAAATTAAAATTTTCAATAGTTTGAAATTTTAAGTTTGTATAATAAAAAAATGTTATGAGCTGAAAATTTAAAATTTTAAGTAAATATTCATTGAAAAATTTAAGTAGGTAGAGACCTACTTAATATTGAAGGCTGCAAATTTTTTAACAAATTTTTTTTTAACTTATCATTTTATCATTCTTTTTTTTTAGTTTTCTCATTTATGCTACAATTCAGTTTATAAATTTGTCTTCTCCTCTTTTCTTCGCCCCGTAAACTTTAACTTTAACCCTCTTTCGTGATTAATTTAAGAGAGTAAATAGCAAATCATCTAGTTGTTCATTAATTTTTGTATTTATATTAAAAATTTAGATAGTTTTAGAGAGTTTATATTTTATTAGTTATTTTTTAAATAATTTTTTTTTTGGATTTATGATTTATTTATGATTATGTTATTAGAGATTTTATTTTTTTTAATAATTAATAATTATATTGAAAAAATTTTTTCATTAGAAATTATATTTATATTGGATAATATTTAATACAATGATAATAAGGATAAATATGTAAATTATATTATTTTCATAATTTAGCATTTACAATTATCAAATAATATATTTATATTCAACATTCAATTAATAGTAATTTATCAAACAGTTTTTTAATTTAAATTCAATACTTATAAAATTCAGCCTTAATTTTTCAGTACTTAATTTTTTAAATTTTATCAAATGGGCCTTTAGTGTCATTATTATTCTTGAATTCTTTTTGTGCTACTATTCAATCTTCTCATTTTATTCAACTGTGTTAAATAAGTTCAATTTGTTGTTATCTTCAGGAGAATATTGGAGTATTTGTTGACCAAAATGGGAAGCTTCTTCAACCAGAGAAGATCTGTTGGTCAGAGGCCCCATCATCAGTGGTCATTCAGAGGCCACATGCTATTGCACTTTTGCCACGACGAGTGGAGGTATTTTATTTTGGTTGGAAAATGATTATACTTTTTATATTGTAAACTGTTCTTTTTTTTTTTTTGCAGATCCGATCACTTCGTGTTCCATACTCATTGATACAAACCAATGTCTTACAAGGCATTCATCTCCTTATTCAGAGTAATAATGTTGTTATTGCAGCAACAGACAATTCTGTATTCGGATTCTTCCCTGTTCCTGTTGGAGCACAGGCATTCTTTCGATTCTTAATAATTTGAAGCTTTGAAACAAATCTTAGATTGTTGAATTCATAATAATAAAAATTAAATAAATATGAAAATGTATTCAAATTATTATTCAAGTTATGGTGCACGTGAATATATAGAAAGGAAATTAATCAGAACATTCTTATATTTCTGACATATTATTAACATTAATAAATAATCTAAATATATAATTTTGTTGAAGATGATGTTGAACTTTAAAGATGGTGACTAGGGTTTTGGTGACAGAAAATGAGGAAATGGAGAAGAAAAAGCTCAAATGGGAAAAGCAAAAAAAATTATTTTAATGAGAAAAATAATTTTTTGAATACACATAATCATGTGTATATGGTCTCAGACAATCTACAAATCAAGTCCTCACAAATAATAATAAAAATGAATAAAAAATAAAAAATAAAAAATTAATACTCACCACCACTCTTTAAACTGGAGTGTATATGTCATAAATTTTTAGCCTTGAAGAAACGAAAGTAATGTATAATTATTTTGGAGTCTTTGTAAATATGTTTGCAGTCTGCTCACTCACAAATATATAGGTTATAATGATTAAATTATCTTTGATCTTCTCTCGAATAAAGTGATAATCAATCTTAATGTATTTCATCTACTCGTAAAATATTGGGTTGATAACAATGTGTTGGGGTACTTGACTGTCACATTAAAATGTCATTGATTTTTGAATTGGCAAATAAAGCTCTTCGAAAAAATGTTTAATTAATTAGAGCTCATAAATTGCTGACGGCATAATTTTGTATTTTATCTTTGTATTGAAATTTACAATAACTGAGCATTTTAAAGAGATGAGGTTACTTGCAAAAAAAACATAAAAACTTGTGATTGACTTAATTTATGTAAGTATTTTATTTCCCTCCCTCCCAATCATCTCTAACCAACTTCAGGGTAGATGCATATGCTAAATTTTCATATTAGTCAATTATCTCAATAATAATCACAATCAAACACATTTAAATTTAGAGTTGTTATCAGATCCAGTGTATTAGTAATGGTTTAAACGCATCTAATATACATAATCTATGTAATTTAATTAGAATTTGAATATACTTATTATTGATTATGTTTATAATCTCTAATTGCAATCTTATATTTTAGAGTTTTCTTTATATATCTGAGGATCTTAAGCACTATATTAATATGAATTTATTTAAGAGAATTTAGGAAATAATTAATAATATAAGTAGAAATGACATAAATTTGTACTCTAATTATATTAATAATATAAGTCAAAGTGGAAATTAGGTGTGCCGGGCCGGCATAACCCATTTTTATGGGTGATTACATTATAATGGCCTTGCTTGATTTTTAAAACCTAGTCATGCCATGTTGGCATGCCTCTAAAGAGGTTATCCCGGCATGACCCATTGGTCTACAGGCTGCTCAAGTCGTACATCGTAATGTTGGGCCAAGCCAAACCCAACACACCCATGCACGAGACATATGCCATACCGAGCCGACACAACTTGAACCTGACATAGCTTGAGTTAGGTCTAGACTAGCTTGGGTTGATCACTCGGGTTGAAACTAGCCTGCACGAGCTATCATGTTGGGTCATGCTGTGTTACTTGTTTTGCGACAAGCAGACTAGAAATCCATGCACGAAATGGCCTATAAGTAATATCAGACCTAACTACTATTAGATAGTAGAATCAACCACCATGTTAATATATGTGGATAAGTTTATACCTATATGAAATGGTGAGTAAGCATGTGAACATTGTGACATATTAATGTCAAATAAAATATTTAAACTGTATCTTCTATGGGAAAGGAAAGTTGTATCTCGGATATCTCAAATCGTCTGTCTAAAACTATGTAGAAATGATTTTAGTTGGGATATGCCCAATTGATCATCCTCAATAATTATAATATTAACGACATATATAACTAATATCACATACTCACATTCTGATCCATCTCATAAAAAAGTATTGTTCCGGTATATTTCCTAAAACTAAATCTTGCCGTATGATAGTGCTAGAGGCCATAAATGGTTTTTGTAATATGCATACTATACTTGTTATTCTAGACATTATGAATTCTTGTGGTTTTTGTAAACACTTTTTTCTCTAATTATTATGAAAGAATGTATTTATTATATTTAACTAATGCATAGTACATTAGTATGATATTGTAATATTCTAATTATTGTGATATTGTAATTATTAGAAAGTAATATTCTAATAATGTTTATTTTGGTTACAAGAGAGAAAGTGCACCAAAAGTAAATACTACAAGTCTGTAAAGCTTCTTGGCTCTTGCTACCACTATAGTATTGAGCTGATCAGTTTTTTTATTGGGTCTCATTTTCATAATATATATCCTATCTATATCTTACTATTGGCTTTTAAATTGATTTTGGAATGAATTCTCATATATAATTAGATATTATTATATTTTATTTTTCCAACTTTGCTTGTTATTATTATGAATAACTAGGTATCTTGAAAAAAGTGTTCAGAATTTTATAACTATCAAATAAAAATAATAAACTAGAATATGTAGTACTAAAATATGAATAAGAAAATATATAGATAAAAGATAATGAGTAGAAAAACTCTTAGCTCTTTCCATAATGCAATCAGATAATAAAAATTATTACATTGAGCTAGATCAATGCATATGATAGAAAACCTATATGGATATATTATAGACATATAAGTCTGATATATACTTTTGGATTCAGATCATTAACTCTCAAAATGTTGGTTTCCTCTCTTGGGGAGACTCATGCATCATGTCTAATGGGGATGTTTATATTAGGCCCATCTCCTAAGCACACCTTCTTAGGAGACATGCCACCGCTTTCCTTGAAGTTAGTCATACTAGTCATATCAGGTGTATGCTTTTGAACATGAACGTTTGTTACTTCTCTATGGTAAGCAATAATTGGACAAAGTAATGAGTTTACTGCTACAATGTTAAAATATGTTCTATTGGTTCAAAGTCATTGAAGAAGAATCTTTCCTTGAAGAATGTGATATTAATACTTGTAATGATCTTCGTAATCTTTAGTGAATAATACTTATATTCTATTCTATTTGAGAACTTGAGTATCTAATAAAGACGTACATGATGGTATGAGTAGCCAACTTTTTCATACCTGAAGAGAGATCCTAAATAAAATAAATACACCCAAAAATTTTGTGTGGAAGAAAAAAAAAATCTCTTTTTTATGTATATGAGTTAAAATGAGATAGGACCTAAGAGAATAAAAAATAATATCTAATTAATTAGAATGTTAGCAGTTACTATTATTTTTCTCATATATCTATGAAGTAGAAGTAGGAGTCTCTTAGTCATCTCAATTAAATATTAGTTTTTCTCATATATCTCATTTTGAGCAGAAGTACTACCATCCAATGTCTGATAAATTATTCTGTGCTCTTCAAATAAATAATAGAACTGTTAAAAAATATATTTTAAAATATTATTATTTCTTAAC